>JAZGLO010000933.1:442500-1042500 GCA_036873155.1 Biomphalaria sudanica | reverse complement strand
TATGTTTAAAAAATTACCCTAAGTATTGTAAGCCAATAAGGATAAACATTTTTGAAAAAAAAAAAAAAGAAACAATATATTTGTAAACAAGCAGCATTTATGTTATGTGTGGCATAGTTTACACAGTCTACACACACGTTCTAGATTACACAGTGTATGGTCTACACTTCAATGTCTGCACAGGATTTGATCCAAACCAAAAACAAACCAAAAAAAAAATCAGTTTTGAGTGTCCATGTTTAATAATGTAATATATGCACTACCTCCGTACAGTCTGTGAAGTTAGTCCATTTCGTGTCATCTACCTTAAAGGACGAGATAACTCTTTCTTTAGTGCAGGTCATTAGAGAAGTGTAACTTTGAAAACCTTGGGAATGATGTGCACCACCGGTTTCGCAAGAAGTTACAGAGGTTTTACTACTTCACATAGCTCAACTCCCCCCCCCCCTCTCTCTTTCCATGATACGAACATTGGCTCAACATAGATCTGGAGTCCATTAAAAGGGTCATCTTGAGATTTTGGCCACATGAAACAAAATATGTGTTAATGGTTGCTAACTTAAAGAAATCTGTTAGGGCTGATTCCTATACTATTTGTTTTTGTTTTTACAAAGTTTATATCCATTCACCCAGTCTGTCTGCCTGTCTTATTTCTCCCACACCCAATCTCAGGTCAAGTTGAAATTTTGCACAATTATTTATTGCACATGACAAAACAAGAATCAATGAAAAAAAGAACAATTAGTAGTTTATTAAATAATTATCATAATTTTTTGGAAATAATAGTAATAAAAATTATAATGTGTCAATTTCTATAGGTACTTTTAATGTAAACAAATTAAACACGCGTCGAGAATATAATATTAACAATATATTAGTGTCCAGTGAAAGATTTGTCGGTGAACGATTTGTTGTGTGAACCATTTGTCGTGCACCATTTGTCGGTGAAAAATTTGTCTGTGAACCAGCTGTTGGTGAACGAATAGTCGGGTTAACGAAATGTCGTGTTAACGAAATGTCGGGTTAACGAAATGTCGTGTTAACGAATTGTCGTGTTAACGAAATGTCGGGTTAACGAATTGTCGTGTTAACGGAATGTCGGGTTAACGAAATGTCGGGTTAACGAAATGTCGGGTTAACGAATTCTGGTGAGGTTTCCGTGATGACTTTTCAAAAGCATTTTTTGTTTCCAGTTGCTCGTCAACCAACAAACAGATGAGGGAGTTTATAATTGATAGCAGCGTTGTAGCTAAAAGGAAGCTTTTTTTAAAAAAAAAATAAAAAAAAAGCAACGTAATTATGCCACTGGCGGGGCCAGGGGGGGGGGCGGTAGGGGTTACGCTTTAATTTTATTGAATATTATTTATCGAAAATTTTTTTTCTTCGGCGGCGATCCTCAAAGCTTTAATCAAGGAACAAATCTGTTTTATTTGCAATGTTTTAAGGGCCTATAAATTCATATTAGAATAGTTTACAACATTATTCAAAAGGTCCTTTTTTAATAGGGAGCTTTAGGTCAGGAGAATGCGTTTCTTCAGTGAAGAATGCAAGAAAACACTTTTGTTGTCGGGGCTTCGCCCCGAACTCCGCTGATGAATAATGAGCTGTAGATATCAGGAGAATACGTTTCTGCAGTGAAGAATGCAAGAAAACGATTCTGGCGGCGGGGCTTTGCCCCGAACCTCACTGGAGATGCATACAGCGTTCTCCCAGACCCCCAAGCTTGAAAGAGAAAGGTCTTAACATGATTGTTTTTTGTTGTTGTTTTTTTTCGCCGAAGGTTGAGAAACAGCTTTTTTGTATTCTTATATATAGTTATGATCTTCTCAATCAGGCCTTATGCAAATACTGCGAAACATAACAAAGCACATCTAAATCATCAACTTGACAACAAGAGCTTCAAGAAACAAGGTGGCGGATTATTTACAATTACATCAACAACAGCCAATAAACACAATTGGCTACACTGACTTCAAATGCTTTGCTACACTACAGAACTGCCTAACTAATCACTACAAGTCTCTCTAGCTCGTACAGCTACATTTTCAAGGACTCACTTTGTAGCACACAGTCCTTACTGCCTGCTGTCCTGGACTCAACACTCCTTTCTAACACATTGTCTCTCGTCTGTAACGGCTTTTTGGTCACATGACCAAAACATTGGTCATATTGCGTGCATTAGCAGTAATGTCCCTTGTTCAACAGCCCTTCACCTGTGTGATTGGCCTGAATCATGTGTGTCAGTAGATATAGATAGACATAGATATATAAAGATATATGCTGTATGCACGTTTATGCATAGGGTTAGGGTTAACTGGGCGCTAGGGTTAGGGTTTGGAAAAAATCGCCCCTCCCACTCCAAAGTTCTGGATCCGCTAGTGATTATTATGCATGAAGTCGTTGACCTTTTTAAAACAGTAGACTATTGCTCCCTTTTGGATGTTGACTCGAGCAAATTAGAATGTATATGTAACAAACAACCATAAGATCCCACTAGAGATAAATTGGCTGTTACAAAATGTGCCGCTCAATGTTGTTGACGTAAGTCCTATTGGTAAGGACGTCACTGATCCAATTATACTTATTGCCCACTATGTATTTACAACATATGTGTATCCCGCGGCCTTTGTAAGAAACATCCAGCTGTCTCATTCGGAATCCGCCTGCTGTCAGTTTAAGCATTTTGTCGTTGACCACCGCCAGACAACGGTTTTGTCTGCGCTGCTTTGGCAAAATATGTAGGTCGCAGCTGGGACTGCGTGGCCACGTTAAATACTCCTTCAGTACTCCTCATTAAACTCAAAGAAAAGCCTTATTATTACTTGTAACATAGCATGTAAAGTTTTAGTGTTGCTAATATTTAGTATAATTGTTCAAACTTTTCAAATGAGATTTGACTTTCTCTTCGCTTGTAACAACCTTTTCTTTTTCCTTTTCATTTCCAGGCTCATGTTCCAATATAGAATCAAGTGTATGTGTTGAACCAACTCATTGTGTTTGTAGTGTCAGCTAAGCGACATGGATTCCAAGAGACCTCTTAGTTCTGAAATGAAGAAAGGACCTTTTGAAACTGACCTTAGTTTAGGTCAACATGAAACTGACCTTAGTTTAGGTCAATATAAAGCACGAACCGTCATGATTTTTTCATTTGTATGGGGAGTAACTCTCATGATCCTGCTTTTTTTTCTGACTGATGCCCCAAGAATTATCCCGCTAATCAAGAAATCCCCTCAGGTTGATCTGATTATGTACAAAGATCTGTATGTGCAAGACAGGTGGTCTGGGGTCGAGGCTGATGTAACAAACGACCCAACTGTGCATACCTATTGGTGTGGAAATAAGATATTTCGGTTCGAGGATTATCTCAGCCTGTTGAGTGCACTCCGAGTGCTGAGACCTGCGGCGCTCATTTTTCACTATAGCACGCTGCCGCAAACAGATGACGACAACTACCACATTTGGTTCTCAGAGCTGAGGCAGTCAGTGCCAAACTTAGTGCTGCGGCACACGTACCAGGGCCCTCGCTGCGGCTCGCGCGAGGTTCTCGCATTTGGACTGCGCCAATTGTCGAAAGAGGGAGGGGTCTATCTTGGAGAGCGCACAGTGCTCACGCGCGAGCTGAAGGAGGCGTGGTCTAGAAATTTGTATTATTACAACTTCCGTCGTCTGGATCTGTCATATGACGTAAGCCAGGGATTCATTTTCAGCAAAAGTGGATTTCCTGAAAATCAGATAGATGACCTGGTTTACGAAATTGTAGCGTCTAACAACACCTGTTCCACACCAGATGAGTTTGACTCGCAGTCTGCAAAGATACAATCCTACTCGGACTTGAAACCCTGCTTAGTGTTAACGGAATCTCTTTATCCCAGAGACATATGGAACAGGACTGCACGCTCTGGAGAGCTGGCCAGGTGGCTGTATTATGGCAGGCGAGGGCGGCAGGAGGTGTCGCAAGGGCGCCAAGGAGAGGACCTCATCCCGCTGGTGTCTCACATGGTTTGGGTAACAGATAACAAGTCTGAGGAGTTCCAATTTCTTCACTATCTTAGCGCCCTATCGGCGCTGCACGTGGCAGGTTTTGAAAAGGTGTTTGTTCATGGCGAGGTGGAACCCAAAGGATTTTGGTGGGACAAGCTTGGACAAGAAAATGTCACCTTTGTAAAGGTCATAATCTTTTTTTTTTTAACAACATCTCGTAACACACACACCAAAACAAACAAACTTCCTTCAGATGAGTTGTTCCTGTAATCACAATGATTGGTGGGGGACTTGTCTTGTCGATTAACTTGTTAGGCTTATAATTTAAAAGGCGTTTTTACTTTAGGACCTTCTGTGATTTACAACGCCTACACCGGACTAAAGAAGTATTTCTGTCATTAGCTTCAAGTTCTTAGTTTCTTCTCAACTTGGACTTTATTATTACAAAGCTTATATCAACTCACTCTGACTTACAGACAAACAGAGTGACTTGATAACAGCTTTGTAAAAATATTTCTAATCGCACAGATTTATTATGTGAAAGTCAGTTACGTATATATTATAGGACTGATCCAAACTATTTGATACAATTACACTCCAGTAGAGCTTTTAAAAAGTATTTTTTTTATTTTCTTGTTCAACTTGCTATCAGACCAGCACAGAACAATAACTTCAGATAACTTGTTAAACAAACAAATCTAAGGTCAGTTTAGTCTGACTTCCTGACTTTATCTTTTTCCAACACACACACACACACACACTTTACCACATAAAGTTAATTGTTATCAATCATGTTGCATTAATTTTACTTTAAAAAATGGGGGGGGGGGGGGGAGGAAGGGGCATGAGGAAAATACTGTATATTAATTTGTAAATCTAAATTTGTGTGACTTCCTTCTCTATTGAACGTACCGCTGTATCAGAGTTATCCTTATCTTTATCTATAGTTGGCCCTTTTTTTTGTAATGCGGAAATATTCTCATTTTTTTGACAGATTCCTCGTCCTCAGACTGTATTTCAGAGAGAGTTGAAGAAGCCTGCCCACCAGACGGCCGTTTTACAACTCAACATTCTGTTCCAACACGGGGGAGCGTACCAGGTAACACACAGACATACATGGACTAGATCTAGATCTAGTCTGTTCAAAATCTAACAATGACGTACCGTAGAGACTAGATAGTAGGTGGCGCCAAAAAGGCTGTCAAAACACCACATTAAAAGATATTTCTGTCGCTACAGATTTTTCCGCTACAGCTTTGTCGTTGGTTAACTTCATTCATATCATACCGTTATGTAAGTTTTCTTTTTTTTTTTTAATTTCTGACTGGTTACTATTCTAATGCAAATATAACACATTATTTTGGAGGTGGGGATGAGCGCCTTGCTGTCCTGGTCGCATGGTTCCTTGGTACGCTTTGCTCTTAAAGGAAAGCCAAGGCTTATTAAATTCGGAGATCGTGTCACAGAAATATTGGAGATGAACTTGTCCAGAAATTAACACTTCTACTATAGCTTCTTGTGTTTGTAGAATAAGAGATTCCGATGTATGTATGGAATTACGGTTAAGCTCACAGAATGTTGTATGTATACTCTTTCTATGTATTGTAACCGTAAAAGACAATCTCTATTGGCGAGCTTAATGGAGGGCGGCGTTACTGAGGTGCTCTTCGGATGTACAAAAGTAACAAGGTCAGGCGCCATTTTGGCTTAACTGACACGAAAGAGAACACTAGGCATCAATATGCTCCAGAAAGAGAACACTAGGCATCAATATGCTCCAGAAAGAGAACACTAGGCATCAATATGCTCCAGAAAGAGAACACTAGGCATCAATATGCTCCAGAAAGAGAACACTAGGCATCAATATGCTCCAGAAAGAGAACACTAGGCATCAATATGCTCCAGAAAGAGAACACTAGGCATCAATATGCTCCAGAAAGAGAACACTAGGCATCAATATGCTCCAGAAAGAGAACACTAGGCATCAATATGCTCCAGAAAGAGAACACTAGGCATCAATATGCTCCAGAAAGAGGACACTATGTATCAATATGCTCCAGAAAGAGACTGCTAGAGATTACTCGAAGGCTGTGGGATACATGTGAGAAAAAATATTGCCCAAGGCTCAGCTCATAAGTCGAAGAGACCACTGGCAGACAATTATTTTGTCTGCGTTAGATGTGATAAAATATGTAGGTCACACAATGGGATGCGTTATGTAATATGAAATAGACGCCGTCTATCGAGTTCAAAGTATATTTTTTTTTTATAAAATGTAGCTAAAAATCCCTTGTCTTTAGAGTCTTTTATAGCACTGAGTCGGGAGATTACATTGGGCCATATTCGTTTAGTACTGAGACAATGGAATATTCTCATCAATGGCAAAGAATTATAAATTGCTCGCTTTTGCATGTATTCGGTGTAAAGAACATAGGCAATGATAAGCTATGTATATCAAAAGGTAGCTGGTGAAGGCCACGTGGCCCAAACGTCCTTTGTGTTTACTTGGTCCAGGAGCTGGTTTTCCTATATGTTTATTAGCGACCCCGTAAGGATGTTCACTTATTCAATCTCTAAGATAGTATTTAGATCTAGAGATATAAAAGTCCCCGGCATGTCACAGTAACTTCTTGCAACATCTGACATCTCAAGAAAGAGACTACAATTTTAGCACTCCTCAGCACCATCAACGAATTAGCACCCTCAGAACCTACATCAGCAAGAAGAGAACTCGTGACAGTAGCATGAACGAGTATTAAATTGGCAAAAGTGAACTTTAAAAAAAAATATGGCGTCCTTGAATTTCATATTTTTTTCTATTTATTTGAAAATCTCATTTTTCCAAGAATAGACGACTAGGTAATATACTAAAGTATCACGAGAACACTGTGAACTATTTTTAAAGTAAATATTTTATTATTTGTAAAAAATGATTTTCCCTCCACATAAGTATCAAGCTAATAGTAAACAAATCAATAGATACTAAATGATTTTTCTTTAAAACAGGATCGTGACGTCATTTGGGTCAGCAAACTCCCAGAGTACTTGAGGCGCTATCCTGCCGTGGTGAATTTAGATTGGGCAAGACGTCGAGAATGGCCGGAAGTCATCAATATGGGCGTGGCTTTAGCTAAGCCCAACGCAGATTGGCTGAAATACATGTTGCAAACATTACGGTATGCTTAGGTCTTAGGTTAGTTATGTGGGTACACTTAGGGCTAAGGCCACGAAGTACTTTGCTTCTAGACTTTCAAATATCACCAGGTTAGGTCATAGGTTAGTTATGTGGGTACACTTAGGGCTAAGGCCACGAAGTACTTGGCTTCTAAACTTCCAACTATCACCAGGTTAGGTCATAGGTTAGTTATGTGGGTACACTTTGGGCTTAGGCCAAGAAGTACTTGGCTTCTAAACTTCCAACTATCACCAGGTTAGGTCATAGGTTAGTTATGTGGGTACACTTGGGGCTAAGACAAAGAAGTACTTTCTTCTAAACTTCCAACTATCACCAGGTTAGGTCATAGGTTAGTTATGTGGGTACACTTGGGGCTAAGACAAAGAAGTACTTGGCTTCTAAACTTCCAACTATCACCAGGTTGAAAAATAGTTCAAAGGAATCAGACTTTAGAAACTACGTATTATTTTACAAAGCTAAGTAGACATCGTAGGGCTGGGGGAAAGACGGTACTCTCTGACTTATTTCATCAACTTTTGTGTGTGTGTGTGTTTATCTTTGTAGTACATGTAGGTCTATATATTATTTCATATTCCTATTCACATTCTTCCTGTCCAGATTATGTGTATGGTAAATGTTTAGTAGGATCCGCGGTCATTATTTTTGTGCTATGTATGTATCATATATTTTGCCTTCATGTTCCACAGCCATTACAGAGCGGACACTTGGGACTTCCAGACCATGACTTACAAAGTGTATGAGCAGCACCCAGACAGCCTTTTCATAGACAGATATCTTCAGGTTCGTTTGGGTCTGTTATATGAGGCGTTTCATTGAGTGAGACGTTACATTGAGTGAGACGTTACATTGAGTGAGACGTTACATTGAGTGAGACGTTACATTGAGTGAGACGTTACATTGAGTGAGACGTTACATTGAGTGAGACGTTACATTGAGTGAGACGTTACATTGAGTGAGACGTTACATTGAGTGAGACGTTACATTGAGTGAGACGTTACATTGAGTGAGACGTTACATTGAGTGAGACGTTACATTGAGTGAGACGTTACATTGAGTGAGACGCTACATTGAGTAAGACGTTACATTGAGTGAGACGTTACATTGAGTGAGACGTTACATTGAGTGAGACGTTACATTGAGTGAGACGCTACATTGAGTAAGACGTTACATTGAGTGAGACGTTACATTGAGTGAGACGCTACATTGAGTAAGACGTTACATTGAGTGAGACGTTACATTGAGTGAGACGTTACATTGAGTGAGACGTTACATTGAGTGAGACGCTACATTGAGTAAGACGTTACATTGAGTGAGACGTTACATTGAGTGAGACGTTACATTGAGTGAGACGTTACATTGAGTGAATCGTTACATTGAGTGAGACGTTACATTGAGTGAGACGTTACATTGAGTGAGACGTTACATTAAGTAAGACGTTACATTGAGTGAGACGTTACATTGAGTGAGACGTTACATTGAGTGAGACGTTACATTGAGTAAGACGTTACATTGAGTGTGACATTACATTGAGTGAGACGTTACATTGAGTAAGACGTTACATTGAGTAAGACGTTACATTGAGTGAGACGTTACATTGAGTGAGACGTTACATTGAGTGAGACGTTACATTGAGTGAATCGTTACATTGAGTGAGACGTTACATTGAGTGAGACGTTACATTGAGTGAGACGTTACATTGAGTGAGACGTTACATTAAGTAAGACGTTACATTGAGTGAGACGTTACATTGAGTGAGACGTTACATTGAGTGAGACGTTACATTGAGTAAGACGTTACATTGAGTGTGACATTACATTGAGTGAGACGTTACATTGAGTAAGACGTTACATTGAGTAAGACGTTACATTGAGTGAGACGTTACATTGAGTGAGACGTTACATTGAGTGAGACGTTACATTGAGTGAATCGTTACATTGAGTGAGACGTTACATTGGGTGAGACGTTACATTGAGTGAGACGTTACATTGAGTAAGACGTTACATTGAGTAAGACGTTACATTGAGTGAGACGTTACATTGAGTGAGACGTTACATTGAGTGAGACGTTACATTGAGTAAGACGTTACGTTTAGTGAGACGTTACATTGAGTGAGATGTTACATTGAGTGAGACGTTACATTGAGTGAGACGTTACATTGAGTGTGACATTACATTGAGTGAGACGTTACATTGAGTAAGACGTTACATTGAGTAAGACGTTACATTGAGTAAGACGTTACATTGAGTGAGACGTTACATTGAGTGAGACGTTACATTGAGTGAGACGTTACATTGAGTGAGACGTTACATTGAGTGAGACGTTACATTGAGTGAGACGTTACATTGAGTGAGACGTTACATTGAGTGAGACGTTACATTGAGTGAGACGTTACATTGAGTGAGACGTTACATTGAGTAAGACGTTACATTGAGTGAGACGTTACATTGAGTGAGACGTTACATTGAGTGAGACGTTACATTGAGTGAGACGTTACATTGAGTAAGACGTTACATTGAGTAAGACGTTACATTGAGTAAGACGTTACATTGAGTGAGACGTTACATTGCGTGAGACCAAATGTTTGTTAGTTCATTGTATTGTATTGTTTGTTCATTTTTTAATCTTTACTGCTCTGGTGCGCAGGTCACTAGCCAGGGAAACCAATGATTTAGTAGTAGAATAAAGGTCACTAATTAAGGTTGGACGCAAGAATCTTTTCTTTAGGAATGTCTTTGAATGAAAAAGATGAGCTTCAATCAGCCGTTCCTGCTAAATTCTGTCTTCTGTTGAGGGATTTCTCATCAGTAAGGTCTTTTCATAGGTAACTTAGTTTTAGGACCAAAATTTTCTACCCAGTTGCCAAAATGGAGTCTAGAGAAAAATCGTGATGCAGTGAACAAAAAAAAAAAAAACTCGATCTAAAATCTTAACTAAACGTTCCTGGAAACTGATTATAACTTCAGCACCAAATACATTGCACTTGCTGGGGACGTAAATAAGACTCGTTCGAACTTTGTCCCAAATCAACCACGCCGTTCCTGAAGTATCAAAAAGAAAAGTTCCTCATTTCAGACCTTGCAATCTATAGATCATACTATGTAAAGGTTGTCTGTTTCTTTTAGCCCACGGTTAACGAGGGTGTCATGTGGTCAGCACAACGCCCAACCGCCTTTACTTTTCCCTCAACTAATTAGAGCTGGGTGGAATCCACGACACCCAAAGATCCCGAAATTACAAATCCCAGGATTCGAACCTAGGACCCTCGATTTCGGAAGCCAAGCGCTTTACTACTAAGCCACCGCGCCTCCAGTTCGTGAAGTAGCTTTCCCAATAACTATTATTGTGTCAGTGGCGGTACATTGTAGGAATACAAAGGTCTTTACGGTGTTAACATAGAGCGACTCAAGGAAACGAGTTCTAGAATTGGTTTTCATTGAATGAGTTTCTTGTCAATTTGGAGCTCATTAGAGATTTTTTTTTCATTTCCGGCCAGCTAAAGAAAGTCTTAAAACAAAGGTCGAAATGGACTTCTTTACCTTCTCTTATAGGACAAGTTAGAACAGCGATGGACAAACTGATCACAAAATGTTGGGAAATATTTTTTAGTGTTGTTTTAAAGTTTTCCTTGAAAACAATCTTGAAAATTAAATATTGACCTCTTTTCTTTTTATTATCACGCCAATTTTAACATAATCACTTTTTGTACCAGTTTTATTGGTGAAATCTGTGGGAGAGCTTTGACCTGCTGCAGGTCGTACGGTGGCAAGTGAAAGTATAAAGAAAGTACTCCCATTCAGACTTTGACCTGCTGCAGGTCGTACGGTGGCAAGTCAAAGTATAAAGTACTCCCATTCAGACTTTGACCTGCTGCAGGTCGTACGGTGGCAAGTCAAAGTATAAAGTACTCCCATTCAGACTTTGACCTGCTGCAGGTCGTACGGTGGCAAGTCAAAGTATAAAGTACTCCCATTCAGACTTTGCGATCTACGGGGCATTCCTGAAAGAATGGGCCTCTAAGCATAGATACGAACCTGTTCAAATGAATAGCTTCTCATGTTGATCCCCTCCTCAGGTTATTTGTTACAAAGGAATCTGTCATCCAGCCTGGCAGACGAACTATCAAAGAGAAAGGGACGATGTTCAACCAATCATCAACTACAACTGGCGATCAGCGCGCGCTTTCCATTTCATTCTACCCAAGCCTCCAACAAGTCTGACGTCACCGGAAGCCATCAAAGAAGGATTTGGCATGTTTGCAGAAATGGGCAGAATGATATTAGAGAAAAGGAGACAGGCCGATTGAATCAGATAGAAACTAACAATTGTTTGTTGATTGTTTACAATGATGTCAACTAAATATTTGTACATGCTAGTCATTCATGCTTTATTTTAGGATTGTCATCATTTGTAGCCATTTTTTAAATTTGTTTTCTTTTTTTTTTTTATTAGAGCGGGCAATGTAAGAATCTGGCTATAAATATTGGGAAATCAAATTCTTCATTTCACACAGAAATTAACAAAAGTTTAAGTTCATCTTGAAGTATTTAATGAACTATCTATTTGTATGGTTTTGGTCCTGGTTCTCGTAGTTCATAGCCCTGAAGAAAAGTTCAGATTGAAAATCAAAGGAAAGATATGTATGAGAGAGAGAGAGAGGGAAATGAAATAAGTCAAGAGAAGAGATATCTGTTGTCTGGCTTTTTTCTGATGCAGATAGCTGTTCTTTAACAAGCATATTCATAAATCTTTTTTACATTTTTTTATTGTATTTGGATCTTGTTACAACTGATATGACAAAAGACATTGAGAACTTTGGTACTGTCAATAGATAGTCAAGTCAAGGTCAAGGTCATTGTTGAACAAATGTCAACTATCTGGCAGATTGTAACATTGTTAGGAGGACACTAAAGTTAACATTCTGTTTGGTTTGGGTCTCTCTATAAAAAAGTAAATTTTTGTTCTTAAAAACGAGGCAGACTTTGGAGGCGGGGACAATGGTGTAGCTAGGAATTTGCCATCATTTGGAGCCCCTGCATTTTGACAATCGACATCCTGACATGAAATAATGGCGTAATATTTAATATTGAATGTAAAAGAAAAAATCCAACACTTATTTGTGAGCCCCCTTAAGTGGGACCACAGGGGGATTTTCGAATCCCTCCATCCCCCACCCTAGCTACGCCACTGGGCGAGGACCGGGAAGAAGTAAAATTTTAAAAGATCATTGTTGTGATCAGATCTGTAAAAGGTTGCTTTAGTCGGAGCCAAGACCGGGTTTGACAGAAACAAGACTGCAGGAACATTTGTGTAGCCTTTGAACTCTTATTCTAAATCTCCAGTCCAAACGGACTGACTTAGACATGCACTTGTTTTTTATTGTTGTACCAGATACTGATCATTCTGATTCTAATGTCCTCTGTGATGTACGCATTGCTTTCAGATCTAACTTTGATTGGCGCGTGTAGTGATGTATTTATTGATTGCTAGAAAACCTGTTGAGTGTTGCAGCTGCTAAATTAGTCTATTTTATGGGAACTATTTATTTTAACATATATGTTCATGTTGCAACGTTTCTACAGATTGAAAGTTGGCAGTTTTGAAATTGTTGTTTCAAGTTGTTGCAAGTAAGACATTCATTGCAGATGTAGATAACTGCAAAAATACCGCAGCTCTAGAAGGTTGTTCATTACAACTAAGCAACATAGGTCTCTACATATTTGCATATTTGATATATTTGAGTTCTATTGAACAGGTCATCTGGAGACAGGGAGAATGAGAGATATACATACATATATGTATATATAAAGAGAGAGAGAAGAGGATAGAATGAGATTGACCGATAGAAAGTGAGAGAGAGAGACAGAGTTATATTAACTTGTCAAACTAATTACGTCCATTGTTTAAATTCATTTTATTTTATCTGTTTATGCCTACTATAAAAGCTTGTGTTTAACTTTTCTAGTATTCAAAACATATCTTAATAACATGGTCAATACTAATCATTTACCGGTAATGCTTATAACATTAAATCATTAAACCATTTGTTTACAAATCTTCGATGATGTCGTTTTTTTTTTAAAGTAAAGTTGTTGTTTTTATTAATTCCCCTCCAAATGTGTTTTAGGCTTTAACAAACCAAATATGTCAAAATGACTAAAAACTTGAAAAAGTTGAAGTGGCGCATCTGATAAAGAAGTGAAACAAAATGGCGCACGGAACCAAAAGGTTGGCCAACGCCCCTGCCTAAACCAATTTTTTAGCCTTCAAATTCTATGTCTTCTTTTTGTCACTTTTATCCTACAAACGAATGGCTCGCATGTTAACTGCAATCCCCTAATATAGAGTATGCAAAAAGAGAAAAAAAAAAACAACATTAGGTCCATCGGTTGTAGCCTTCCATCTCCTGGTAATATAATGTCCCCTCCCCACATATATGAGAGGAGGCGTGTTGGCTGAGTGGAAAAGCGCTTAACTTCCGAACCGGAAGGTCCAGGGTTCGAATCCTGGTGAAGACTGATTTTTTAAATTTCGGGATTGTTAAGTCGCGTTCGAGTCCACCTTGCTCTAACGGGTACTTTACATTAGTTTGGGAAAAGAAAATGCGGTTGGTCGTTTTTCTGGCCACATTACACCCTCGTTATCTGTGAGCCACAGAAAGAAATGACCTTTACATCATCTATCATCCGCATGGTCTGAAAGGGGAACTTTACTTTTTTTTAAAAAATGGTTTCAAATGAAACGCCCTTCCCCCTCCCCGGCCAATAACGCACTTTTGGCCATTGTATCTTCTAATGGAATGGCTGTCATTGAATTCTAGAAGCCAGGGCCGCCGTGATGGTTGCAAAATTAAAAAATGCCACCCCTTTTCTTTTCTAGAAAAAAAAATTCATTAAACTGTGAGCTGGACACAAACCCCACCCCCACCCCCAGATTTGTATCCATTTTTGTAGAGCATTATTTTTTTTCCATTCATGTCCGCACTGTTGTCGTATCTCTGAGCTCTTGGATTTTTTATGTCTCTAAATTTCACTTTGGAAATTTTGTTCTACTATAAAGTCTCAAAGTTCTTCTCTAATTGTATCAGAAATTGGGCGAAACACCGGAAAACAACTGTATGTATTTCTACATAAAATCTCATACATGTTAAATGCCTTGGCAGTGATCTATTAGAAAAACAACGAAGACCCTAACGTTGGTAAACATACATTTAAAACATTTTTTTTTTTTTGGGGGGGGGGGGGGAGGGGAATTTCTATATTTTGTGCCGACGTTTCGGTGGTCCAGATGGAAGCACATCGCGGGCCGGATCTGGCCCGTGGGCCGTATTTCGGGCATCACTGATCTAATAGATAAGCGGTTTTTTTTTTTTCGATCAGACATTTTTTAAATCTAAAATAATGCTAAATAAAAATCAATCTAAAAATATCACAATAGCGTGGTCGAGAGGCTAAGTGCGCTTGAACTTGGTTAGGCTTTGCTACCTATAAAGGAGGCTCGAGGTTCGACACCCGACTCGGGCAGAGTTGTGTTTACTGAGCGCCTTAAGGCAGCATGGAAAAACCTTCTCCTAGATACCCCCGTCCCACCGGTCCACAACTGAGATTAAACCAAAGCGCTCTGAGCATAAAAGCCATAATTTAAAACATTTTTTAAAAAGTCAACCTATCACTTTATTTTCACGAATTAAATCAACATCATCCAATATTTCGACTTACTAAAGTGTACTAAATCTGTGCATCATTTTTTATTACATTATATCATTGCTTTATATATTTATAAAAAATAGTCTAAGATAACAATTTGTAAAAATGTCTGGGTATTTCAAAAAATCAGCATAAGTAATGAGGTGTAACGCCTACCCCCTTCGTACTTTGCACGTACCCCTACCCCACTTTACAGCAGACGATGTCAAAACGTTTCAGACGAAAACAAAGACAGTTGGCCTCGGTGTTAATAGCAAGAAATGCCTTTAGTAAAAATCCCTAAATTTAGAAAGCCTTCAGGATAGAAGACTGAAATACAACCAACGAATACCAGTGTAGTAGAGAGGCATTTGTTTTTAACACGAATAGCATATTATATTATGAACCTCTGGTTCTACAGAAAAGCTACTTTTCATAACAATAATTAATCGAGGTATTTAATTACCTCGGAGCTATCGTCTAATTAGGGTACAAACTTGAACTACTGGTCCGAATTGCACAGTCCACAGCAGCACTTGCAAAGCTCAAAACAATATGGAAAGACAAAGGCATAGCCCTCGACACCAAAATTTAGACTGATACGCACCCTGGTCATAGCCACATTTTTATATGCTTGTGAGTCTTAAACGCTGACTGCAGAGCTAGAGAGGAGGATCATAGCAATGAAACTGAGATGCTATAGAAGGATCCTAGGTATCACGTTCAAAGACCGCATCACAAACCAACAGATTAGAGACAGGGTTACTGCAGCGATTGGACCCCATGATGACATACTAAATAAAACATTATAGGCATTTTACAAGGTCTTCGGGGCTCGCAAAGACCTTCCTTCAGGGAACAGTACCCAGAAAAAGAAGAGGCAGACAAAGAAAGCGATGAGAATGGACGGGCCTGTCCTTGATAGAGGCAAAAGACAAAGGAATGGAGAACAGACTCAAAGGAATGGAGAACAGACACAAAGGAATGGAGAACAGACACTAAGGAATGGAGAACACACAAAGGAATGGAGAACAGACACTAAGGAATGGAGAACAGACACAAAGGAATGGAGAACAGACACAAAGGAATGGAGAACAGACACAAAGGAATGGAGAACAGACACAAAGGAATGGAGAACAGACACAAAAGAAAATGGAGAACAGACACAAAGGAATAGAGAACAGACACAAAGGACTGGAGAATAGACAAAGGAATGGAGAACAGACAAAGGAATGGAGAACAGACACAAAGGAATGGAGAACAGACACAAAAGAAAATGGAGAACAGACACAAAGGAATGGAGAACAGACACAAAGGAATGGAGAACAGACAAAGGAATGGAGAACAGACAAAGGAATGGAGAACAGACACAAAGGAATGGAGAACAGACACAAAGGAATGGAGAAAAGACACTAAGGAATGGAGAACAGACACAAAGGAATGGAGAACAGACACAAAGGAATGGAGAACAGACACAAAGGAATGGAGAACAGACACAAAGGAATGGAGAACAGACACAAAGGAATGGAGAACAGACAAAGGAATGGAGAACAGACACAAAGGAATGGAGAACAGACACAAAGGAATGGAGAACAGACACAAAGGAATGGAGAACAGACACAAAGGAATGGAGAACAGACACTAAGGAATGGAGAACAGACACAAAGGAATGGAGAACAGACACAAAGGAATGGAGAACAGACACAAAGGAATGGAGAACAGACACAAAGGAATGGAGAACAGATAAAGGAATGGAGAACAGACAAAGGAATAGAGAACAGACACTAAGACATGGAGAACAGACACTAAGGAATGGAGATCAGACACAAAGGAATGGAGAACAGACACAAGGGAATGGAGAACAGACACAAACGAATGGAGAACAGACACAAAGGAATGGAGAACAGACACAAAGGAATGGAGAACAGACACAAAGGAATGGAGAACAGACACAAAGGAATGGAGAACAGACACAAAAGAATGGAGAACAGACACAAAGGATTGGAGAACAGACACAAAGGAATGGAGAACAGACAAAGGAATGGAGAACAGACAAAGGAATGGAGAACAGACATAAAGGAATGGAGAACAGACACAAAGGAATGGAGAACAGACATAAAGAAATGGAGAACAGACACAAAGGAATGGAGAACAGACACAAAGGAATGGAGAACAGATAAAGGAATGGAGAACAGACAAAAGAATGGAGAACAGACACTAAGGAATGGAGAACAGACACTAAGGAATGGAGAACAGACACAAAGGAATGGAGAACAGACACAAAGGAATGGAGAACAGACACAAAGGAATGGAGAATAGACACAAAGGAATGGAGAACAGACAAAGGAATGGAAAACAGACACTAATGAATGGAGAACAGACACTAAGGAATGGAGAACAGACACTAAGGAATGGAGAACAGACACAAAGGAATGGAGAACAGACACAAAGGAATGGAGAACAGACACAAAGGAATGGAGAACAGACACAAAGGAATGGAGAACAGACAAAGGAATGGAGAACAGACAAAGGAATGGAGAACAGACACAAAGGAATGGAGAACAGACACAAAGGAATGGAGAACAGACACAAAGGAATGGAGAACAGACACTAAGGAATGGAGAACAGACACAAAGGAATGGAGAACAGACACAAAGGAATGGAAAACAGACACAAAGGAATGGAGAACAGACACAAAGGAATGGAGAACAGACAAAGGAATGGAGAACAGACAAAGGAATGGAGAACAGACACAAAGGAATGGAGAACAGACACAAAGGAATGGAGAACAGACACAAAGGAATGGAGAACAGACAAAGGAATGGAGAACAGACAAAGGAATGGAGAACAGACACAAAGGAATGGAGAACAGACACAAAGGAATGGAGAAAAGACACAAAAGAAAGTGGAGAACAGACACAAAGGAATGGAAAACAGACACAAAGGAATGGAGAACAGACAAAGGAATGGAGAACAGATTAAGGAATGGAGAACAGACACAAAGAAATGGAGAACAGACACAAAGGAATGGAGAACGGACACGAAGGAATGGAGAACAGACACAAAGGAATGACGAACAGACACAAAGGAATGGAGAACAGACACAAAGGAATGGAGAACAGACACAAAGGAATGGAGAACAGACACAAAGGAATGGAGAACAGACACAAAGGAATGGAGAACAGACAAAGGAATGGACAACAGACAAAGGAATGGAGAACAGACACTAAGGAATGGAGAACAGACACAAAAAAATGGAGAACAGACACAAAGGAATGGAGAACAGACACAAAGGAATGGAGAACAGACAAAGGAATGGAGAACAGACACTAAGGAATGGAGAACAGACACTAAGGAATGGAGAACAGACACTAAGGAATGGAGAACAGACACAAAGGAATGGAGAACAGACACTATGGAATGGAGAACAGACACAAAGGAATAGAGAACAGACACAAAGGAATGGAGAACAGACAAAGGAATGGAGAACAGACAAAGGAATGGAGAACAGACACTAAGGAATGGAGAACAGACACTAAGGAATGGAGAACAAACACAAAGGAATGGAGAACAGACACTAAGAAATGGAGAACAGACACAATGGAATGGAGAACAGACAAAGGAATGGAGAACAGACAAAGGAATGGAGAACAGACAAAGGAATGGAGAACAGACACTAAGGAATTGAGAATTGACACAAACTAATGGAGAAAAGACACTAAGGAATGGAGAACAGACACAAAGGAATGGAGAACAGACACAAAGGAATGGAGAACAGACACAAAGGAATGGAGAACAGACACAAAGGAATGGAGAACAGACACAAAGGAATGGAGAACAGACAAAGGAATGGAGAACAGACACAAAGGAATGGAGAACAGACACAAAGGAATGGAGAACAGACACAAAGGAATGGAGAACAGACACAAAGGAATGGAGAACAGACACTAAGGAATGGAGAACAGACACAAAGGAATGGAGAACAGACACAAAGGAATGGAGAACAGACACAAAGGAATGGAGAACAGACACAAAGGAATGGAGAACAGATAAAGGAATGGAGAACAGACAAAGGAATAGAGAACAGACACTAAGACATGGAGAACAGACACTAAGGAATGGAGATCAGACACAAAGGAATGGAGAACAGACACAAGGGAATGGAGAACAGACACAAACGAATGGAGAACAGACACAAAGGAATGGAGAACAGACACAAAGGAATGGAGAACAGACACAAAGGAATGGAGAACAGACACAAAGGAATGGAGAACAGACACAAAAGAATGGAGAACAGACACAAAGGATTGGAGAACAGACACAAAGGAATGGAGAACAGACAAAGGAATGGAGAACAGACAAAGGAATGGAGAACAGACATAAAGGAATGGAGAACAGACACAAAGGAATGGAGAACAGACATAAAGAAATGGAGAACAGACACAAAGGAATGGAGAACAGACACAAAGGAATGGAGAACAGATAAAGGAATGGAGAACAGACAAAAGAATGGAGAACAGACACTAAGGAATGGAGAACAGACACTAAGGAATGGAGAACAGACACAAAGGAATGGAGAACAGACACAAAGGAATGGAGAACAGACACAAAGGAATGGAGAACAGACACAAAGGAATGGAGAACAGACAAAGGAATGGAAAACAGACACTAATGAATGGAGAACAGACACTAAGGAATGGAGAACAGACACTAAGGAATGGAGAACAGACACAAAGGAATGGAGAACAGACACAAAGGAATGGAGAACAGACACAAAGGAATGGAGAACAGACACAAAGGAATGGAGAACAGACAAAGGAAAACAGACAAAGGAATGGAGAACAGACACAAAGGAATGGAGAACAGACACAAAGGAATGGAGAACAAACACAAAGGAATGGAGAACAGACACTAAGGAATGGAGAACAGACACAAAGGAATGGAGAACAGACACAAAGGATTGGAGAACAGACAAAGGAATGGAGAACAGATTAAGGAATGGAGAACAGACACAAAGAAATGGAGAACAGACACAAAGGAATGGAGAACGGACACAAATGAATGGAGAACAGACACAAAGGAATGGAGAACAGACACAAAGGAATGGAGAACAGACACGAAGGAATGGAGAACAGACACAAAGGAATGACGAACAGACACAAAGGAATGGAGAACACACAAAGGAATGGAGAACAGACACTAAGGAATGGAGAACAGACACAAAGGAATGGAGAACAGACACAAAGGAATGGAGAACAGACACAAAGGAATGGAGAACAGACACAAAAGAAAATGGAGAACAGACACAAAGGAATAGAGAACAGACACAAAGGAATGGAGAATAGACAAAGGAATGGAGAACAGACAAAGGAATGGAGAACAGACACAAAGGAATGGAGAACAGACACAAAAGAAAATGGAGAACAGACACAAAGGAATGGAGAACAGACACAAAGGAATGGAGAACAGACAAAGGAATGGAGAACAGACAAAGGAATGGAGAACAGACACAAAGGAATGGAGAACAGACACAAAGGAATGGAGAACAGACACAAAGGAATGGAGAACAGACACAAAGGAATGGAGAACAGACACAAAGGAATGGAGAACAGACACAAAGGAATGGAGAACAGACACGAAGGAATGGAGAACAGACACAAAGGAATGGAGAACAGACACAAAGGAATGGAGAACAGACACAAAGGAATGGAGAACAGACACAAAGGAATGGAGAACAGACACAAAGGAATGGAGAACAGACACAAAGGAATGGAGAACAGACAAAGGAATGGAGAACAGACAAAGGAATGGAGAACAGACACTAAGGAATGGAGAACAGACACAAAGGAATGGAGAACAGACACAAAGGAATGGAGAACAGACACAAAGGAATGGAGAACAGACACAAAGGAATGGAGAACAGACAAAGGAATGGAGAACAGACACTAAGGAATGGAGAACAGACACTAAGGAATGGAGAACAGACACTAAGGAATGGAGAACAGACACAAAGGAATGGAGAACAGACACTATGGAATGGAGAACAGACACAAAGGAATGGAGAACAGACACAAAGGAATGGAGAACAGACAAAGGAATGGAGAACAGACAAAGGAATGGAGAACAGACACTAAGGAATGGAGAACAGACACTAAGGAATTGAGAACAGACACAAACTAATGGAGAACAGACACAAAGGAATGGAGAACAGACACAAAGGAATGGAGAACAGACACAAAGGAATGGAGAACAGACACTAAGGAATGGAGAACAGACACAAAGGAATGCAGAACAGACACAAAGGAATGGAGAACAGACAAAGGAATGGAGAACAGACAAAGGAATGGAGAACAGACACAAAGGAATGGAGAACAGACACAAAGGAATGGAGAACAGACACACAAGAAAGTGGAGAACAGACACAAAGGAATGGAAAACAGACACAAAGGAATGGAGAACAGACAAAGGAATGGAGAACAGATTAAGGAATGGAGAACAGACACAAAGAAATGGAGAACAGACATAAAGGAATGGAGAACGGACACAAAGGAATGGAGAACAGACACAAAGGAATGGAGAACAGACACAAAGGAATGGAGAACAGACACGAAGGAATGGAGAACAGACACAAATGAATGACGAACAGACACAAAGGAATGGAGAACAGACACAAAGGAATGGAGAACAGACACAAAGGAATGGAGAACAGACACAAAGGAATGGAGAACAGACACAAAGGAATGGAGAACAGACAAAGGAATGGAGAACAGACAAAGGAATGGAGAACAGACACTAAGGAATGGAGAACAGACACAAAAAAATGGAGAACAGACACAAAGGAATGGAGAACAGACACAAAGGAATGGAGAACAGACAAAGGAATGGAGAACAGACACTAAGGAATGGAGAACAGACACTAAGGAATGGGGAACAGACACAAAGGAATGGAGAACAGACACTATGGAATGGAGAAATGACACAAAGGAATAGAGAACAGACACAAAGGAATGGAGAACAGACAAAGGAATGGAGAACAGACAAAGGAATGGAGAACAGACACTAAGGAATGGAGAACAGACACTAAGGAATGGAGAACAAACACAAAGGAATGGAGAACAGACACTAAGAAATGGAGAACAGACACAATGGAATGGAGAACAGACAAAGGAATGGAGAACAGACAAAGGAATGGAGAACAGACAAAGGAATGGAGAACAGACACTAAGGAATTGAGAATTGACACAAACTAATGGAGAAAAGACACTAAGGAATGGAGAACAGACACAAAGGATTGGAGAACAGACACAAAGGAATGGAGAACAGACACAAAGGAATGGAGAACAGACACAAAGGAATGGAGAACAGACACAAAGGAATGGAGAACAGACAAAGGAATGGAGAACAGACAAAGGAATGGAGAACAGACACAAAGGAATGGAGAACAGACACAAAGGAATGGAGAACAGACACAAAGGAATGGAGAACAGACACTAAGGAATGGAGAACAGACACAAAGGAATGGAGAACAGACATAAAGAAATGGAGAACAAACACAAAGGAATGGAGAACAGACACAAAGGAATGGAGAACAGATAAAGGAATGGAGAACAGACAAAAGAATGGAGAACAGACACTAAGGAATGGAGAACAGACACTAAGGAATGGAGAACAGACACAAAGGAATGGAGAACAGACACAAAGGAATGGAGAACAGACACAAAGGAATGGAGAACAGACACAAAGGAATGGAGAACAGACAAAGGAATGGAAAACAGACACTAATGAATGGAGAACAGACACTAAGGAATGGAGAACAGACACTAAGGAATGGAGAACGGACACAAAGGAATGGAGAACAGACACAAAGGAATGGAGAACAGACACAAAGGAATGGAGAACAGACACAAAGGAATGGAGAACAGACAAAGGAATGGAGAACAGACAAAGGAATGGAGAACAGACACAAAGGAATGGAGAACAGACACAAAGGAATGGAGAACAGACACAAAGGAATGGAGAACAGACACTAAGGAATGGAGAACAGACACAAAGGAATGGAGAACAGACACAAAGGAATGGAAAACAGACACAAAGGAATGGAGAACAGACACAAAGGAATGGAGAACAGACAAAGGAATGGAGAACAGACAAAGGAATGGAGAACAGACACAAAGGAATGGAGAACAGACACAAAGGAATGGAGAACAAACACAAAGGAATGGAGAACAGACACAAAGGAATGGAGAACAGACACAAAGGAATGGAGAACAGACACAAAGGAATGGAGAACAGACACGAAGGAATGGAGAACAGACACAATGGAATGGAGAACAGACACAAAGGAATGGAGAACAGACACAAAGGAATGGAGATCAGACACAAAGGAATGGAGAACAGACACAAAGGAATGGAGAACAGACACAAAGGAATGGAGAACAGACAAAGGAATGGAGAACAGACAAAGGAATGGAGAACAGACACTAAGGAATGGAGAACAGACACAAAGGAATGGAGAACAGACACAAAGGAATTGAGAACAGACACAAAGGAATGGAGAACAGACACAAAGGAATGGAGAACAGACAAAGGAATGGAGAACAGACACTAAGGAATGGAGAACAGACACTAAGGAATGGAGAACAGACACAAAGGAATGGAGAACAGACACTATGGAATGGAAAACAGACACAAAGGAATGGAGAACAGACACAAAGGAATGGAGAACAGACAAAGGAATGGAGAACAGACAAAGGAATGGAGAACAGACACTAAGGAATGGAGAACAGACACTAAGGAATGGAGAACAAACACAAAGGAATGGAGAACAGACACTAAGGAATGGAGAACAGACACAAAGGAATGGAGAAAACACAAAGGAATGGAGAACAGACAAAGGAATGGAGAACAGACAAAGGAATGGAGAACAGACACTAAGGAATTGAGAACAGACACAAACTAATGGAGAACAGACACAAAGGAATGGAGAACAGACACAAAGGAATGGAGAACAGACACAAAGGAATGGAGAACAGACACAAAGGAATGCAGAACAGACACAAAGGAATGGAGAACAGACAAAGGAATGGAGAACAGACAAAGGAATGGAGAACAGACACAAAGGAATGGAGAACAGACACAAAGGAATGGAGAACAGACACAAAGGAATGGAGAACAGACACGAAGGAATGGAGAACAGACACAAAGGAATGACGAACAGACACAAAGGAATGGAGAACAGACACAAAGGAATGGAGAACAGACACAAAGGAATGGAGAACAGACACAAAGGAATGGAGAACAGACACAAAGGAATGGAGAACAGACAAAGGAATGGAGAACAGACACTAAGGAATGGAGAACAGATACAAAAAAATGGAGAACAGACACAAAGGAATGGAGAACAGACACAAAGGAATGGAGAACAGACAAAGGAATGGAGAACAGACACTAAGGAATGGAGAACAGACACTAAGGAATGGAGAACAGACACTAAGGAATGGAGAACAGACACAAAGGAATGGAGAACAGACACTATGGAATGGAGAACAGACACAAAGGAATGGAGAACAGACACAAAGGAATGGAGAACAGACAAAGGAATGGAGAACAGACAAAGGAATGGAGAACAGACACTAAGGAATGGAGAACAAACACAAAGGAATGGAGAACAGACACTAAGAAATGGAGAACAGACACAATGGAATGGAGAACAGACAAAGGAATGGAGAACAGACAAAGGAATGGAGAACAGACAAAGGAATGGAGAACAGACACTAAGGAATTGAGAACAGACACAAACTAATGGAGAAAAGACACTAAGGAATGGAGAACAGACACAAAGGAATGGAGAACAGACACAAAGGAATGGAGAAAAGACACAAAGGAATGTAGAACAGACACAAAGGAATGGAGAACAGACACAAAGGAATGGAGAACAGACAAAGGAATGGAGAACAGACAAAGGAATGGAGAACAGACACAAAGGAATGGAGAACAGACACAAAGGAATGGAGAACAGACACAAAGGAATGGAGAACAGACACTAAGGAATGGAGAACAGACACTAAGGAATGGAGAACAGACACAAAGGAATGGAGAACAGACACAAAGGAATGGAGAACAGACACAATTGAATGGAGAACAGATAATGGAATGGAGAACAGACAAAGGAATAGAGAACAGACACTAAGGAATGGAGAACAGACACTAAGGAATGGAGAACAGACACAAAGGAATGGAGAACAGACACAAGGGAATGGAGAACAGACACAAACGAATGGAGAACAGACACAAAGGAATGGAGAACAGACACAAAGGAATGGAGAACAGACACAAAGGAATGGAGAACAGACACAAAGGAATGGAGAACAGACACAAAAGAATGGAGAACAGACACAAAGGAATGGAGAACAGACACAAAGGAATGGAGAACAGACAAAGGAATGGAGAACAGACAAAGGAATGGAGAACAGACAAAGGAATGGAGAACAGACATAAAGGAATGGAGAACAGACACAAAGGAATGGAGAACAGACACAAAAGAATGGAGAACAGACACAAAGGAATGGAGAACAGACACAAAGGAATGGAGAACAGACAAAGGAATGGAGAACAGACAAAGGAATGGAGAACAGACAAAGGAATGGAGAACAGACATAAAGGAATGGAGAACAGACACAAAGGAATGGAGAACTGACATAAAGAAATGGAGAACAGACACAAAGGAATGGAGAACAGACACAAAGGAATGGAGAACAGATAAAGGAATGGAGAACAGACAAAAGAATGGAGAACAGACACTAAGGAATGGAGAACAGACACTAAGGAATGGAGAACAGACACAAAGGAATGGAGAACAGACACAAAGGAATGGAGAACAGACACAAAGGAATGGAGAACAGACACAAAGGAATGGAGAGCAGACAAAGGAATGGAGAACAGACACTAAGGAATGGAGAACAGACACTAAGGAATGGAGAACAGACACAAAGGAATGGAGAACAGACACAAAGGAATGGAGAACAGACAAAGGAATGGAGAACAGACAAAGGAATGGAGAACAGACACAAAGGAATGGAGAACAGACACAAAGGAATGGAGAACAGACACAAAGGAATGGAGAACAGACACTAAGGAATGGAGAACAGACACAAAGGAAGCGAACAGTTTTTGTTTTGTTTTAAAATTATTTATGCAAGCCGATTTGTTTTTCCATTAAATGCACCACTTTCATACAATACAAAATAAACCTTATTAACAAAGACCTTCAAGAGAAATTGTGTATGGATACATGTACTCATATCACTTTAATGTAAAATAATGATTTAAAAAAATATATATCTCTCTCTCAGACTCTTATAAAAGCGTTTTCAATAAACTAGCAACAAACATAAATCTTTTTTTTTTTTTTTTTTTAATGTAAGACTAGGATTCTAAGTTAAAACTGGAACAGAGACAAAATAGAGCAGTGAGATTCATTACAAACGAATAGAAATATTCACATTTGACTAGAGTAACGCCTTCAGTAAAATTATTAAATTTAGAAAGCCTTCAGGATAGAAGACTTAAAAGTAAAGTAGCAATTATACTTAAAACACTGAACCATAATCTTCAAATTCAAAAACAAAACCTAATAAAATACTCTGAAAGACACAAAGATAAAGGTACATTCCCCATCCCATATGCTAGGACGAATTTGTACAAATACTCCTTCCTCCCTAGTACTATTAGAGCATGGAATGAGTTGGATGAGCCAACCAGGAAAGCCAATGACTTGGCAGAATTTAAGTCTTTGTTTAACATGCCCCCGAAGTGGTCTACCTAGAGTCTTCACCAGGATTCGAACACGGGACTTCCGGTTCCAAGTCCTTTACCCCTCAGCCACAGCATCTCTATATATTTATCTAGCGTACACTAATATTTTTAAAAAATAATAATTATTAACCTTACCAAGTTACAGATGTATACAAATGACTTGACAAGCAAGACTTCACTGGCGGATCCGAGGTGGGGGGGGGAGGGGCGGACGAATTTTAGTTTAGAATACACACACAATTCGTATACGAATGTATTACTTATGTTAATAACATATACTAATTATTTATATTTCAACCTAATTTTAGATTATTTCACCCCCCCCCCTTCTAGTATGTTAGAAGATTTGGTGGGATGGGGAGGTGGCGATGGCATCAATCCCGCCCCCCCTCCTAATAAACGTTCGAGAGGGGGGGGCGGTCCAATTTATTTGTAGAAATCACTCATGAATAATGAGCTGTAGATGTCAGGTGAATGCGTTTCTGAAGTGAAGAATGCAAGACAAAATTTTAGGCGTCGGGGCTTTGCCCCGAACTCCACTGATAAATAATGAGCTATAGATGTTAGGAGAATGCGTTTACAGTGGAAAATGCACGAAAAATATTTTGGCGGCGGGGCTTCGCCCCGAAACTCACTGGGGAAGCTTACAACGCTCCCCCAGACCCACAAGCTTGAAAGAGATAGGCCTCAACATGACTGGGTTTTTATTCGCCAAAGGTTGAGATACACTGCTCTTTTTAATTCTCATATATACACATATATATATCCGATAGGGCAAGACTTTCCCCTCGCAAATAAAAATTCATATCTCTATTGTCATTTGTCATACAAACTGGATATAGATCAAGCTAGATCTAGACCTAGTTTTAGATCTAAATCTAGATCTAGAAAAATATGAGTCTAGAACTAGAGTTAGATCTAAGTTTATATCTAGATCTAAGTTTAGATCTAGATCTAGAATAGGGTAATGGAATAATGGTGTACTATGCTGTTCGTATCCGATTCATTTCTTAATGTGATATATTGTTTACATAATAAATAAATCTGCACCCCTAAGTTGTCAGAAGATAAGTAAGTGCCTTAATAATTAAAATTTTGTTCAAATTATCAATACATTTTAATACATTTATTACAAAAATGTCTAGATCTGGGCTCTATTTAGTCTTATTTAGACTGTCAAGTGTAGGCCCCTATAATGAGGAACTGTCAAAACTGCGCGCTATAAAAGTAGTTCGTTATTTTTTAAACGTATAACTAAACGAAGTTCGTATCAAAATTCTTTTTTTAAAAACAACATTTAAATGAGTATTCTATTCCATGAGTTAGTGAATACATGGAAAATATATTTTATAATGATCCATTGACACTTTTACCATTTTGACCTTTTTTGTACCAGTGAGCGAATGTATAAATGAATCTTGAGTTACTAATGAAGAAGTCCATGACCTTTTAAAAAAAGTTACCCCTCCCCCTTTGAAGATTTTCATTGAAAAGTGGTGTTGTTTTTTTTTTTTAATCTGCTTGCAAAGAAATTTTTTTTTAAATGAGATGTTTCTTTTTCTGTAAAGAAAAAAGGTAGCCGTTGCATCAGAACTTTGAATTACCTAAAATATCATGAAGTCTGATTTTCTTATTCTTTTCTAGTTTATGAGATCTAAATGGGACGGACGGACAAACGGACAGACAGGCCACACAAAACTTAAAGCGTCTTTTCCCCTTTCGGGGGCCGCTAAAAATTAAAAAAACAGTAGTAGATATTCCCTTGAGACCATTCACTAGAGGGAAGGATTTCTTTTAAATGCCAGGATTGAGAGATAGGCGCCTCTCAAAACCCTCTCTCCCTAAAGTCTCTTTTAAACTCGATAATCCTTTAATCACATTTTGGGGCAATAGGAAAGGGGTTTGAAACATTGTCCAATTCTCCTACCGTGGCCTATGGGCAGTTTAGACCAATAGCTCGTTGCCACGTCACAGGTCCTACGTCACAGGTCAGCGTTCGGGCCTTCTCTAACGATTGGTCTGGATCCTCTCCATCTGAGCGCCACGTAAGGCCGAGAAGCATGGCTCGAGCCAAAAATACTAAATGTCTTTATTACGGCTGCTTGAACGTGCACATTTGTGTGTACAAAATAAATTGCGAATTGACATTTTAAAAATTAAAACTTGATCTACCACCATTTACATAAACTATTGAGAAATAGTCCAAAAGTGTCTTTAGGCCTCGCATTTGGTGGAGCAGGGGGAGAGGTAAGCAAGGGATACTAGAATTCACAGGCCAAAACTCAGAAGGGGGGGGGGGCGTTAAAGCGCTAACGCAGATCGGTCTGTTGAAGCAATCAAGAAGATGCAAGATGTGTATCTACCAGATGTGTATCTACCAGATGTGTATCTACAAGATGTGTATCTACCAGATGTGTATCTACAAGATGTGTATCTACCAGATGTGTATCTACAAGATGTGTATCTACCAGATGTGTATCTACCAGATGTGTATCTACAAGTTGTGTACCTACCAGATGTGTATCTACAAGATGTGTATCTACCAGATGTGTATCTACCAGATGTGTTTCTACAAGATGTGTATCTACCAGATGTGTATCTACAAGATGTGTATCTACCAGATGTGTATCTACCAGATGTGTATCTACAAGACGTGTATCTACAAGATGTGTATCTACCAGATGTGTATCTACAAGATGTGTATCTACCAGATGTGTATCTACAAGACGTGTATCTACAAGACATGTATCTACAAGACATGTATCTACAAGACATGTATCTACAAGACGTGTATCTACAAGACATGTATCTACAAGACATGTATCATAGCTTTGTATTATTATAGTTCTTTAACAAAACGAAGTTACAAACAGGCGTATTGAACATAATTGATAACTTATATATGAGTTTTTTTTTTTTATTTATTATTTTTCAAAGACATTTTTTTTTTCGCCGCGACCCTCAAAGCCTTAATCTAAATCTGTGGAGTATCTTTTCTTTTAAGGGGCACATCTTTTGTAATTGCAATGTACTTATTGCTTATACAATTACATAATAATTTTTAAAAGTAAAGACATTATTCAAAGGGTTTTTAAAAATTAGACATTTTGCGCGCGTCAAAACAGTCGAATATCTAAAGAGCGTTTAACCATGGCTATGTTGGCGTCTTATTCTGACCAAAAAAAAAGCCTACCACAAGAGGTCTCACTGAACATGAAGATAGTATTACGATAAAGACGCTTAATAAGAAAGCCCTATACTTACACTACTTTTATCTCGATTGTCATTCACACTTCAGTATCAGCCATTGCACCAACGTACTTTATTTTACTAAATGTGACTTTCTTTTTTAAATAGCTGTGGGTGACTGGAGACGCTTGGCGTTGTGGCTCCGCCCCGATCTCAGCTGAGGGTGCTTGCAATGCTCCCACAGACCCCCTAGCTGACAGGGGAAGGGCCATCAACGTGACCTTTTGTTTTTGCCGATTTTTGAGAAACACTGCTCTAGATGTAATACTTTTGTTATTCTCTGTTATATCTTCTTATCTTATATGAAACAGACTCTACTTCAAAAAGAAGATGATTACGTCCTACGCGTCATGCATTTAGTCAATGACCTAAATTCTGCCAAGTCACTGGTTTTTCTGGCTAGCTCCGGCAACCCATTCCATGCTCTAATAGTGCTATGGAAGAAAGGGAATTTGTACAGGTTTGTCCTAGCATATGGAACGAGGAATGTACCTTTCACTTTGTGTCTTTCTGAGTATTTTATTAAATTTTGTCTTTGCATTTGAAGATTATGGTTCAGTGTTTTATGTATAATTGCTACTTTACTTTTAAGTCTTCTATCCTGAATGCTTTCTAAATTTAGTGGTTTTCCTCTAGTCAAATGTGAATATTCGTTTATTACGAATCTCACTGCTCTGTTTTGTGTCTGTTCCAGTTTCTTAATGTTTTCTTGAGTTGAGAAGTCCCAAATAGAGGATGCATATTCTATTATTGGCCTGGCTAACCAAGGTTAAATAACATTTTAGTTTTATGTTCTTATTTGATTTATAGAAATTTCTTTTAATAACCCTAATGCTTTATTTGATTTTTTGATAGTTTCATCAATGTGGGGATTCCATGACAGTTTTTCATTTATTATAACACCTAGATATTTTGCGTTTTTAGTCCATGTTAATTGTTTTATTATAAATAAGATAAGTAGAATTAATTTGTTTTAGTTTTTTTGGTACTCTTAATAACTGACATTTTTCTGGGTGGAAAGAAATGCTCCAATTTCTGTAATTCCTCTAATTCTCTTTGAAAAATTCTGTATCTTGTGTATTTTTTATTGTTCTATATATTATGCAATCGTCTGCAAAATAATCTGACTTTTGTTCCTGAACTAATAAAATAAATTATAGCTTTTATACAGCGCTACCTTCATGCTTATAGCATGCTCAGAGCGCTTTGGTCCAATCTCATTCTTGGACCAGTGGGGAGAGGGGGTATCTAGGCGCTCAGTAAACACAACTCTGCTCGAGTCGGGTGTCGAACCTCCTTTCATAGGTAGCCAAGTTCACGCGTATTTGGCCTGTCGACCACGCTTCCGATATATATTATACATAGGGTTAGGTTTTCCTGGGCGTTATTGTTAGGGTTTGGAAAAAAAATCGCCCCCCCCCCCTCAAAAGTTCGGGATCCGCTAGTGGTGTGTGGGCTTATGAAATATTATTTCTAAATAAAGACCAAGTTGCTCTCCATTTTTCTTAAAATTTAAAGCACTTTTTTTATTCAAATTTCTTACAAATATCTTCCGATAAGATCATGGCGACATTTAGTGCGTCAGAAAAGCGTTACCCAAGAGGTCATTGTGACATAAAGTGTGCCATGACCTAGAGCAGTGTTTCACAAAATTTTGTTTCGCGGAACCCTCAGTGTTCCGCTAGGACTGAATAGGTGTTCCACGAACTACTGGAATAATTTACTATTAGGCCACCACGTGAATTAATCTCTCTAAAAAAAAATAAGCAAAGTGTTCCGGTAAATACTCAGAATGAGTGAAGTGTTCCTTATCTTATCTTATATGATGAGACGTTATTTCAAAAAAGAAGATGATTTCGCTCCTTTAAGGAACAAGTTTGGGAAACACTGATCAATTTGCTGGCATGACCTATACAAACTATTCCATGCTCAGAAGAATATAAAGAAATGTTGCCATTGAATCGGTTCCACATGTCTTAAAATGAACTTATTGATTTTAGAGATTAAATATTTTTTCCCATTAAAGCATTTCTATAGTCTTCATTTGTTATTCCCAACGTAATTAATGTACTGAATGTAAATCAATTTATCAACATTTTACAAGATCTAGAGCGTTTAAAGTGTAATAAGAATTGATAATAATCAAAGTGAAAATACGAACACTTATTCCAGTGTCTTCGAGTCCCAAGATTAATGTGAAATACAGTATTTCCCGCTGGCTACGTAGCCCCTTGCTGTTTTACGATCTATAAAAAGTTATTAATGCATTAAAATGAACGATTATTAAACTTTGAAATAGTATAGTGTTTGGTATTTATCGACGAATGAAACAATGAAACCGTTCGAAGAAAAAAATTAAATTATACCCACAAAAAAACAACAACATTCGAAAGCGTACAATTGTAAAACGCGTTTTTTTTAAATTACAAAATTCCTTTTCTGGATCTCAAACTGGCAGATACTCTAATTGTTCGTGTCAAGAGACATGTCCATCCCTTTTGTTTTTTTTAAAATAGTTCCACATTTCTGATGGTAAGAAACAACGGATTACCTATTGGTAGAGATTCTTTGAAGTCCCGATGGCATATAAAGTGAAAAAAAGTTAAACAATGTTTAGTTTTTAGTTCAAACAAGATGAACTTTAGCTTCCTGGTGATATCTTCTCAGTCTTGGTATTTCTGTTCTGGTATCTTCTCAGTGTTGGTATTTCTGTTCAGATATCTTCTCAGTCTTGGTATTTCTGTTCAGATATCTTCTCAGTCTTGGTATTTCTGTTCAGATATCTTCTCAGTCCTGGTATTTCTGTTCAGATGATATCTTCTCAGTCTTGGTATTTCTGTTCAGATGATATCTTCTCAGTCTTGCTATTTCTGTTCAAATGATATCTTCTCAGTTTTGGTATTTCTGTTCAGATGATATCTTCTCAGTCTTGCTATTTCTGTTCAGATGATATCTTCTCAGTCTTGCTATTTCTGTTCAGATGATTGATATCTTCTCAGTCTTGGTATTTCTGTTCAGATGATATCTTCTCAGTCTTGGTATTTCTGTTCAGATGATATCTTCTCAGTCTTGCTATTTCTGTTCAGATGATATCTTCTCAGTCTTGCTATTTCTGTTCAGATGATATCTTCTCAGTCTTGGTATTTCTGTTCAGATGATATCTTCTCAGTCTTGGTATTTCTGTTCAGATGATATCTTCTGTCTTGCTATTTCTGTTCAGATGATATCTTCTCAGTCTTGGTATTTCTGTTCAGATATCTTCTCAGTCTTTGTATTTCTGTTCAGATATCTTCTCAGTCTTGGTATTTCTGTTCAGATATCTTCTCAGTCTTTGTATTTCGGTTTAGATATCTTCTCACTCTTGGTATTTCTGTTCAGATGACGTTCGTAAGTAAATCCACAAATACACAAATAGTTTGAAACGAACAGGAGCAATTCTTCATCAGTTACTGAAATAAGACTTCTTGGTTTAAGTTCTTGGAATGTATCTGCTGCCACAATGATAACTTTTAATCAGACTTTTTATTAGTAAGGGGAAAATCCACTATTAGGTTTGTGCAAAATGTCCGTCTGTCACACTCAGATCTCGAAAACTAGAAGAGACATCAAAAATATTATTTCACCATGCGATGCGGTTTGAAAAGTTTATGTGCTACGGCTACTTTTGATTTTCTAAAAACAAACCGTTTTTTTTCATCAAAATACACCAATTCTAAAACAAGTACGTAATTGTAAGGGAGGCAATGTTACAATATGTTAACAAAGAAAGAGAATATGTTGTGTATTTTCAGTATTACTATGTCAAATATATTTATAAAATGTACAAGAACTGTTCACAACAAATATAAATATTTGTCAAAGTTGTTTTTTCTGGTCAACTAGCAGCTGAAATTAAAAGAAAACATTTATGTTTATTTATAAAGGCTAATAATGCACTTTGTATGTAAATATCACACACATTTTTAAAAATGGAATTTTTATGCAGCGACTTTCGTGCAGTAGCGTAACACCGCGGCATGATATAATGCCAAACTAATTTCTTAAAAATTTTAAAATAATCAGATGTTAATTATTTTTTGTTTAGTGCCCCCATCAGGGTAAAAGTCGCTTATTTTTGTGCGTTTTGTCTGTTGGTCGGTCTGTCCGTCACGTTTATATAAATAACGACAACACTAAACGCTATTGAAAATCTGATTTAACCTTCAATGTTCCATCCAAAACATTGCACTAGTTTTAAGTATCTATAATAGATTGTTCCGGATGTTTTTGTGAAAAACAAATCAATGCCAACGAATGTTTGTTTGCTCTTCTAACTTATATTACATGTAATTTATTATTTTTTTGAACAAAAAGTTTGGACTTTGATTTAAATTTTTGAAAACTTGTTTTCATTACCAGCGACAGAAACAATAATCTCTACATTGGACATAATGTCGTGGCCTAGTTATCCATTATAAGATGCTTGAATTATTTTAAAGATTAGAAGTAGTACTATCAACTTTCCAGTTGAACTAGGCCGTCGCAATAGGACGAATTGTGAAGAAACAAAATGTGTCCATTGTGTACTCATGAAATAGGCGATGCCTTTCTTATCTGCTGGTAAGTGACGCATTTAAAATTATACAGACAAATATTAGTAACAAAAAAATATTATTCCAGGCCCAATGTTGAAAAATAAGCTGAACTGTTAAATTCAAAATCTGTAAAAATGCTAACAAAAAACTTCTCAGTGTATTCCTAACGTTCATTCTGCCTTTTTGTTCAGAAGCAAAATCATGAACTATATAATTTTAAATTGTTATTTGAATATATAACTGTATTAAATTATTGACATCATTACTCTCATATCGTGTGTTGCTGCGTTTGTGAATTGCGTGACCTGATAGTTGTGTTATTGTTGTTCATTATTATCATAATTTATAATTTATATGACCAATTTCATTATTAATACTTTTCATTTATTTATTTATTATTTGTAATTTTGACTGCCTACAAAGCACTTATGCTTTGTGGCAAAACAAATACAATTGTTCAATTGTTAAATCCGTATCGTCGGCTTTAATGTCTTTGGGACTTTATTGTAGTCGATGTTCTTTAATAATTTACCAAGTGAAAATCAAAGGACAAAATTAACAAATGTCTTGTGTAATTGTAAGAATTTTATTTCAACAAAATGCAACACGTTACGATGTATGCAAATATATTAAACCAAGACAAGATCAACAAGACATACAAATAAAACACGAAAATAATCATTGAAACAAACGGTAGGCACATCGTATGTCGTAAACCCAATTCACACTCCATTAGGATAATACAAACTCAATTCAAACAGTAACAACCTCTATGAAGGTGACGATGTCTTTATAAGAGCAATCCCATATTACTTTGACTAATGAATTATAGATTTTAGATACCCCACCCCCCGGTAATACCCAGTGACGTACGTGTGCTCAAAGTAGAGAATGTCTAGGCTTCCAGACTAAATTTACTTTTAGAGATTATTATATTTTGAAAAAAAGTTTTCCCCCGTGTGACCAATTCGCTAGTATTTTTATCATCTCTGTCTGTCTGGTCAAACGTTTGTACACGTTATTTCTCCGACATCCAAACTCGGATCAAGTTGAAATTGTGTACAATTATTTCTTTTACCTGACAATACAAGAATCAACAGAGAAATATTTAACTAGTTAATTAACTTTTTTTGTTTGGCATCTCAAACAAGGGCAAGAAATCGTACTTGACTGATGAGGTGCTATAAGCTGAATTAGTCCCCCCTTGAAGCTAAGAATAGATAACTATAAAACCTTCCACTTTCATAAGCGCTTCGCTAGCACAGTGGTCGAGTGTCAGCTTGGGGTTAGGGTTAGGAACTGAGTTCCAATTCAGTTCATTCCCCTTTTTAAATGTTTACAAAATAAATACATTTCAATAGTGATCACCCAGATACCCCCTTCTTTCTCCCCCCCCCCTTCCTTGTCCAACTGGTCCAGGCAAGTCCAGATCATAGCGTATTGAGAAAGCTAATGGCATGAAATTGGTAACAAATATTTCTAATCGCCAGATTTATTATTATTAGACTAGATGTATTACAAATTTAGTTACATGACCGATCCAAACCAATTGATATAACTGCATCTAGTATAAGCTTTGTTTTTTTTTTAAAAGTATTTTTTTGTTTTTGCTTTTAAAAAGTTTTTTTTTCCTTTTTCTCTAAACATAAACTGGCAAATTATAAGAAAAGTCGTTAAAGAGTTCAAAGTTTCTAACGAGTTGCTGTGTAGTGCTGAGAACAGAAGAACTAGCTCGTTGGCCACACGGAGAAAACTCTAGTCTGACCCGTTATATTTATTTCAAAGTAAAAAATACATAAATGTAAATTTGGCTGGAGACTATATCTAGGTTTAGAGCCAACATGGCGTAGCCAGATGTATTGCCGTAATTATGCCATAACTGAGGAAATTTAAAGTTGCTTCGATTTTATTGAAGTTTATAAGCGTTGCTTATATTTTTAAGTATAATATAGATAACATCTAGATCCTAGATCTAGAAGTAGATGTAGACAAGATCTTAAGAGTTTTAAATCTGAACTTTAGGTCTAGTGTTAGATCTATATGTCCATATAATGAACATACCAATAAATAATCGAACAAATATACTTGCCTCGCTGAACGAATCACAAAATGCATATTCTTTTTTTGCAGCTGACGGTGTAACAAGTTCGATACCCAAATTGAATCCGAAAAATGCTAATTATTTTTTTTAAATATTTGATAACATTTGAATTTTGTTTGAGGTATTGTATTTAAAAAAATTATTTTTTAAAAATGTTTTTCTTGTTCTTGACATTTTTGTTTGAAAAGAATGTACTGTTGTTTAGAGGGGGAAAATGCCAAGATTTGTGTAAAAGGATCTGAGGATGCAACCTTTATTTCAGGCTATACTACAGTCACACTGAAATTGTTGAAACATGTGTGTTAATAAATTTTATGACAATGTTCTTTAATTAGAATTTGTAGAATTTAAATATATATGTAAACTGTTTAAAGTTAAAATAAATTTATAAAAAAAAGCCCCCCCCTCCCCCCAAAAAAAGAGGCATGTAGACCAAGAAAGAAGTGGAAACTCTCTAAAAGAGGCATGTAGACCAAGAAAGAAGTGGAAGCTCTCTAAAAGAGGCATGTAGACCAAGAAAGAAGTGGAAACTCTCTAAAAGAGGCATGTAGACCAAGAAAGAAGTGGACGCTCTCTAAAAGAGGCATGTAGACCAAGAAAGAAGTGGAAGCTCTCTAAAAGAGGCATGTAGACCAAAAAAGAAGTGGAAGCTCTCTAAAAGAGGAATGTAGACCAAGAAAGAAGTGGAAGCTCTCTAAAAGAGGCATGTAGACCAAGAAAGAAGTGGAAACTCTCGAAAAGAGGCATGTAGACCAAGAAAGAAGTGGAAGCTCTCAAAAAGAGGCATGTAGACCAAGAAAGAAGTGGAAACTCTCGAAAAGAGGCATGTAGACCAAGAAAGAAGTGGAAACTCTCTAAAAGAGGCATGTAGACCAAGAAAGAAGTGGAAGCTCTCTAAAAGAGGAATGTAGACCAAGAAAGAAGTGGAAACTCTCTAAAAGAGGCATGTAGACCAAGAAAGAAGTGGAAGCTCTCTAAAAGAGGCATGTAGACCAAGAAAGAAGTGGAAACTCTCTAAAAGAGGCATGTAGACCAAGAAAGAAGTGGAAGCTCTCTAAAAGAGGAATGTAGACCAAGAAAGAAGTGGAAGCTCTCTAAAAGAGGCATGTAGACCAAGAAAGAAGTGGAAGCTCTCTAAAAGAGGCATGTAGACCAAGAAAGAAGTGGAAGCTCTCTAAAAGAGGCATGTAGACCAAGAAAGAAGTGGAAGCTCTTTAAAAGAGGCATGTAGACCAAGAAAGAAGTGGAAGCTCTTTAAAAGAGGCATGTAGACCAAGAAAGAAGTGGAAGCTCTCTAAAAGAGGAATGTAGAGCAAGGAAGAAGTGGAAACTCTCTAAAAGAGGAATGTAGACCAAGAAAGAAGTGGAAGCTCTCTAAAAGAGGAATGTAGACCAAGAAAGAAGTGGAAACTCTCTAAAAGAGGCATGTAGACCAAGAAAGAAGTGGAAGCTCTCTAAAAGAGGCATGTAGACCAAGAAAGAAGTGGAAACTCTCTAAAAGAGGCATGTAGACCAAGAAAGAAGTGGAAGCTCTCTAAAAGAGGAATGTAGACCAAGAAAGAAGTGGAAACTCTCTAAAAGAGGAATGTAGACCAAGAAAGAAGTGGAAGCTCTCTAAAAGAGGCATGTAGACCAAGAAAGAAGTGGAAGCTCTCTAAAAGAGGAATGTAGACCAAGAAAGAAGTGGAAACTCTCTAAAAGAGGCATGTAGACCAAGAAAGAAGTGGAAACTCTCTAAAAGAGGCATGTAGATCAAGAAAGAAGTGGAAACTCTCTAAAAAGAGGCAAATAACAGAAAAGAGGTCTAGAGCCCGAGGACTCCTATGTACTAAAATGAATTGCACAAACACTGAGGTTTCCTAAAAAAAAAAAGAACAAAAGAAAATGCTTAATTTATTGACGTCTTCTAAAATTGAATTAAGAGATATATGACATGCCCTATGCTTATACAACTGGATGGACAGAATTTAATCAGTAAATTCTATGTTTGATCACAGGTATAGTTTTATATGCATACAAACACAAATGTAACACAAGTACACACGGTGAAAACAAAAGAAATGAATCTAATTTATTACACTTCAACTCTCTAACATAGAAACTTTTGGCGGGAAACTGCAGTAAGTAAAAGATAAGCAGGAATGGATTTTCAATATCTTTTCTAGCTAATTAAATCTAAACGGGACGAACGAATAGACAGACCACATAAAACTAATAGCGGCTATTCTCCTTTCGGGGGGGGGGGGGCGGCGTTTATAAACAGTGACGCTATATGGAAAGATCGCTGTCGCCAAATGAATTATAAAAATTACTTTGATTCTTCAGTCCTAAAAATAAGTGCACATAAATTATGAAATACTTTTTTTCAAACTAAAATTAATTCTTCCGTAATTATTCATATTCTGTTCACCTGATAAATCAAAAAGGCTTTTTATTTATGGATTTTCTTCAATCTATGAGAATCTCTCCCACATACTATACATGAATAGCCTAATTTATGATTATGACCAACTAATTAACGCTCGCGTGATCATGACTCCAGTTCTGACATTCACTTAATGAGAAACAGTTCCAATGACATCAGCAAGCTATTCTGGTGTTTTAAAAAAACCTTTTTCATGAATGCGTCTGTATAAAATCTGCGCACTCAAGTGTGACCTATTTTAGTCAAACGGTCTTAAAAAACAAAATTGTTCGGTTCACTAAGCATGGACAATAGGTCCGGCTGTTCGATTAAATCTTTTATTCGGTTATTTCTCTCGTATGCCGTTTTTTTTTTTAAAGCAAATCCAAGTGGCCGCTTTTCTCAAGAATCAATTTCCCAATCTCTGCATAAATGTCATCGCCATTTTTCACAGCTGCTGGCGAGGTCAATGACTCGGGGGGTTTAGGCACCGTGAAATGAAAGGAGCGCGCTTCACGCCAGTCGAAAGCTGGAACAGGCCGCTGATCCATAATGTCTCGCTTGTAGTCAGTTTTCCAGGTAGGATGACAAACACCATGAAAACAAATGACCTGAAATGGAAATGGCAAAACGAAATGCGTTCAGCTTTTTAAAGAAAGAGTCAGGTATGGAACTTTGTGAATGGACAAACTCAATTCGTGTTTGGTCCATTGAACATTTCTGATAATATGGTGAAGACAGTAATATCAAACAAAACATATTTCTGATAATATGGTTAAGATATTAATATCAAACAAAACACATTTCTGATACTATGGTTAAGACCAATTAATATCAAACAACACACATTTCTGATACTATGGTTAAGACCAATTAATATCAAACAACACACATTTCTGATACTATGGTTAAGACCAAGTAATATCAAACAAAACACATTTCTGATACTATGGTTAAGACCAAGTAATATCAAACAAAACACATTTCTGATACTATGGTTAAGACCAAGTAATATCAAACAAAACACATTTCTGATACTATGGTTAAGACCAAGTAATATCAAACAAAACACATTTCTGATACTATGGTTAAGACCAAGTAATATCAAACAAAACACATTTCTGATACTGTGGTTAAGACCAAGTAATATCAAACAAAACACATTTCTGATACTGTGGTTAAGACCAAGTAATATCAAACAAAACACATTTCTGATACTGTGGTTAAGACCAAGTAATATCAAACAAAACACATTTCTGATACTGTGGTTAAGACCAAGTAATATCAAACAAAACACATTTCTGATACTGTGGTTAAGACCAAGTAATATCAAACAAAACACATTTCTGATACTGTGGTTAAGACCAAGTAATATCAAACAAAACACATTTCTGATACTGTGGTTAAGACCAAGTAATATCAAACAAAACACATTTCTGATACTGTGGTTAAGACCAAGTAATATCAAACAAAACACATTTCTGATACTGTGGTTAAGACCAAGTAATATCAAACAAAACACATTTCTGATACTGTGGTTAAGACCAAGTAATATCAAACAAAACACATTTCTGATACTGTGGTTAAGACCAAGTAATATCAAACAAAACACATTTCTGATACCGTGGTTAAGACCAAGTAATATCAAACAAAACACATTTCTGATACCGTGGTTAAGACCAAGTAATATCAAACAAAACACATTTCTGATACCGTGGTTAAGACCAAGTAATATCAAACAAAACACATTTCTGATACCGTGGTTAAGACCAAGTAATATCAAACAAAACACATTTCTGATACTGTGGTTAAGACCAAGTAATATCAAACAAAACACATTTCTGATACTGTGGTTAAGACCAAGTAATATCAAACAAAACCCATTTCTGATACTATGGTTAAGACCAAGTAATATCAAACAAAACCCATTTCTGATACTATGGTTAAGACCAAGTAATATCAAACAAAACCCATTTCTGATACTATGGTTAAGACCAAGTAATATCAAACAAAACCCATTTCTGATACTATGGTTAAGACCAAGTAATATCAAACAAAACCCATTTCTGATACTATGGTTAAGACCAAGTAATATCAAACAAAACCCATTTCTGATACTATGGTTAAGACCAAGTAATATCAAACAAAACACATTTCTGATACTATGGTTAAGACCAAGTAATATCAAACAAAACCCATTTCTGATACTATGGTTAAGACCAAGTAATATCAAACAAAACACATTTCTGATACTATGGTTAAGACCAAGTAATATCAAACAAAACACATTTCTGATACTATGGTTAAGACCAAGTAATATCAAACAAAACACATTTCTGATACTATGGTTAAGACCAAGTAATATCAAACAAAACACATTTCTGATACTATGGTTAAGACCAAGTAATATCAAACAAAACACATTTCTGATACTATGGTTAAGACCAAGTAATATCAAACAAAACACATTTCTGATACTATGGTTAAGACCAAGTAATATCAAACAAAACACATTTCTGATACTATGGTTAAGACCAAGTAATATCAAACAAAACACATTTCTGATACTATGGTTAAGACCAAGTAATATCAAACAAAACACATTTCTGATACTATGGTTAAGACCAAGTAATATCAAACAAAACACATTTCTGATACTATGGTTAAGACCAAGTAATATCAAACAAAACACATTTCTGATACTATGGTTAAGACCAAGTAATATCAAACAAAACACATTTCTGATACTATGGTTAAGACCAAGTAATATCAAACAAAACACATTTCTGATACTATGGTTAAGACCAAGTAATATCAAACAAAACACATTTCTGATACTATGGTTAAGACCAAGTAATATCAAACAAAACACATTTCTGATACTATGGTTAAGACCAAGTAATATCAAACAAAACACATTTCTGATACTATGGTTAAGACCAAGTAATATCAAACAAAACACATTTCTGATACTATGGTTAAGACCAAGTAATATCAAACAAAACACATTTCTGATACTATGGTTAAGACCAAGTAATATCAAACAAAACACATTTCTGATACTATGGTTAAGACCAAGTAATATCAAACAAAACACATTTCTGATACTATGGTTAAGACCAAGTAATATCAAACAAAACACATTTCTGATACTATGGTTAAGACCAAGTAATATCAAACAAAACACATTTCTGATACTATGGTTAAGACCAAGTAATATCAAACAAAACACATTTCTGATACTATGGTTAAGACCAAGTAATATCAAACAAAACACATTTCTGATACTATGGTTAAGACCAAGTAATATCAAACAAAACACATTTCTGATACTATGGTTAAGACCAAGTAATATCAAACAAAACACATTTCTGATACTATGGTTAAGACCAAGTAATATAAAAAAAAAACCATTTCTGATACTATGGTTAAGACCAAGTAATATCAAACAAAACCCATTTCTGATACTATGGTTAAGACCAAGTAATATCAAACAAAACCCATTTCTGATACTATGGTTAAGACCAAGTAATATCAAACAAAACACATTTCTGATACTATGGTTAAGACCAAGTAATATCAAACAAAACACATTTCTGATACTATGGTTAAGACCAAGTAATATCAAACAAAACACATTTCTGATACTATGGTTAAGACCAAGTAATATCAAACAAAACACATTTCTGATACTATGGTTAAGACCAAGTAATATCAAACAAAACACATTTCTGATACTATGGTTAAGACCAAGTAATATCAAACAAAACACATTTCTGATACTATGGTTAAGACCAAGTAATATCAAACAAAACACATTTCTGATACTATGGTTAAGACCAAGTAATATCAAACAAAACACATTTCTGATACTATGGTTAAGACCAAGTAATATCAAACAAAACACATTTCTGATACTATGGTTAAGACCAAGTAATATCAAACAAAACACATTTCTGATACTATGGTTAAGACCAAGTAATATCAAACAAAACACATTTCTGATACTATGGTTAAGACCAAGTAATATCAAACAAAACACATTTCTGATACTATGGTTAAGACCAAGTAATATCAAACAAAACACATTTCTGATACTATGGTTAAGACCAAGTAATATCAAACAAAACACATTTCTGATACTATGGTTAAGACCAAGTAATATCAAACAAAACACATTTCTGATACTATGGTTAAGACCAAGTAATATCAAACAAAACACATTTCTGATACTATGGTTAAGACCAAGTAATATCAAACAAAACACATTTCTGATACTATGGTTAAGACCAAGTAATATCAAACAAAACACATTTCTGATACTATGGTTAAGACCAAGTAATATCAAACAAAACACATTTCTGATACTATGGTTAAGACCAAGTAATATCAAACAAAACACATTTCTGATACTATGGTTAAGACCAAGTAATATCAAACAAAACACATTTCTGATACTATGGTTAAGACCAAGTAATATCAAACAAAACACATTTCTGATACTATGGTTAAGACCAAGTAATATCAAACAAAACACATTTCTGATACTATGGTTAAGACCAAGTAATATCAAACAAAACACATTTCTGATACTATGGTTAAGACCAAGTAATATCAAACAAAACACATTTCTGATACTATGGTTAAGACCAAGTAATATCAAACAAAACACATTTCTGATACTATGGTTAAGACCAAGTAATATCAAACAAAACACATTTCTGATACTATGGTTAAGACCAAGTAATATCAAACAAAACACATTTCTGATACTATGGTTAAGACCAAGTAATATCAAACAAAACACATTTCTGATACTATGGTTAAGACCAAGTAATATCAAACAAAACACATTTCTGATACTATGGTTAAGACCAAGTAATATCAAACAAAACACATTTCTGATACTATGGTTAAGACCAAGTAATATCAAACAAAACACATTTCTGATACTATGGTTAAGACCAAGTAATATCAAACAAAACACATTTCTGATACTATGGTTAAGACCAAGTAATATCAAACAAAACACATTTCTGATACTATGGTTAAGACCAAGTAATATCAAACAAAACACATTTCTGATACTATGGTTAAGACCAAGTAATATCAAATCTGTTTTGTTTTGACTGCCATCTTTCATTAAGCCTGCTGAAATTGTTATAAACGTTTTCTGTTATAATAGAGTTGCTTATCTTCTTATCTTATAAAATACAGACGTTATTAAAAAATTATAATAATTGAGTCCTACCTGTGTCCCTAGGTCAGTCAAGTCAAGCATGTTAATGTCAGAATAATGCTCACTTGATTCATTTGGATTTCAAATGCATATCACAGATGTCAAAAAATCTTTTTTTCCTCTTAAAATACTATCATAATTATATTTGGATTCATCTCACACTCGGAACAATGTCAAGACAAGATTAGCTTTGTTTCAACACTCGGAACAATGTCAAGACAAGATTAGCTTTGTTTCAACACTCGGAATAATGTCAAGACAAGATTAGCTTTGTTTCAACACTCGGAATAATGTCAAGACAAGATTAGCTTTGTTTCAACACTCGGAACAATGTCAAGACAAGATTAGCTTTGTTTCAACACTCGGAACAATGTCAAGACAAGATTAGCTTTGTTTCAACAATGACATTATGTCACATCGTTTCATTTTCTTCACTGACACCATAGATGTCTGCGCTGTATGTACCACAGCAGGAGCTCACCTCAATATACACACAGTTTAGGATGTACTGGAGCTAGGGTCAGAGCTTGGAAAAAAATGCCTCCTTTAGCTCTCAAACGCCCTGGATCCGCCCCTGGTTTAACACCAAAGTGTCTTTTGTCTCTTCTAGTCCTACAAATCATAAGATAAAAGTTTAACCCTAAAGTGTGTTCTCCTTCTCTAGACCTATAAATCATGAGATAAAAGTTCAACCCAAATGAAACACTAAACAAGCTAACGCTATGTAAATCTCTATTTAAAAACAAAGTTTAGTTCACCTGAAGATATCTGTCCACATAAAGTTGGTCTGGATGTTGTTCATATGCTTTGTAAGGCATCATGACCGCATTAAATGCCCATTTGTCGTCTCTGTAGTATCTGAGAAAATTGAATTAAATTAAACAACTTTTAAACAAGCATATCTAGACCAACTATAATACAAATATTCGTTAGTGAAGAAAGAGAGAGAGAGAGGGAGAGACGGCAGAATCAGAATGTGAAAGGCAGGAGAGAGAACAAGAGAGATTAGCAATCGACAAACATGGCACATACACTACGTATTACTTGACAGAACACCAATATAAATGTGCAAATCTTACATGTTGGGTTTAAACACAAATACGAAACATTTCTCTTTAAGTTTAAGAAAAGTTATTTGCATTTACCAGAAAAACAATTCAATGCATCAATATAAATTATATCAATCTGAACGAATAGATGAAATATTTGTAAAATAAAGATGGACTTCTATATTATTTTAAAAAGTAATTAAATCACTCACTCAATCAATCAGTCTGTTATTCTGTCTGTTTGTAAGTTTGGCTTACTGTCTGTCGTTTTTCTTCCTGTATGTCTGTTTATTTTATACTATACTTAGTAATACTATAAAGACTTTCCCAAGGAGGTCGCTTGTTATAGAGCGCAAAACAAGTTTTAATACTTAAACCTCAACTCGAGTCACTGCAGATTGATTGCAATGTTAATGCTGTGATCTGTTTACTTCAACATCAAGGTAAGGAAGTCAAGGTTTCCAAGGGTACAGAGGATTGCAAAGTTTCATGATACAAAAAGATGTGGCTGTCTGGTCGTGTGGTAACTCTCATTGGATGGTCTCATTGGTCCCGGGTTCGAACTCTGCACACCACCACCGCCGTCCCGTGGGTGGTTAGGGCGAGGGAAATTCTCAAATCTGAAGGAACTCCCAAAGCATGTAAAAAAAAAAAAAAAACAGAGAACTCCCCGATGTGTGGCGGCGAGATAGTTTTTAAACTTTGTGTCACTCGCTCCGCTTCCCCTCTTTATCTCTATGCAAGCCTTTCATGACATTTATTTAACCACACATGTGGGGTGGGGTGGGGCTCACACACCATTTGTCTATCTATTATTTCCTGGACCAAGAAGAAAGTAAAAGTGTCATACTAGCCAACTGTTGATAACACCATGGCTAGTTCAAAGCGTAAAGATTTTTTATGCTCTTCCACCCCCCCCCCCCCCACCCAGCCCCCCAAAAAATAAATCCTGAACCAGAGTGTGCATGTCGTAAAACACTAATAACGACCTGTTATTTTTGCTCTCGTGGCTTATCTTTTCTGCCTCTCTAGTGGAAACTGTGGTCTCAGACTAATTATTTTCGCAAACATTTACCAGCAAGCAGAATGGCTATTGGACAGTGAGGCTATTGCGTAAGGTTATCATGACTATTAATATTAAAGCGAAAGATAGGATAGTAGTTTAGTGAATGATAGGACATTGGAACTATTGGTTATTCAGTGAAAGAGGACATTGAGACCATTAATAGTTCAGTGAATGATAGGACATTGGGACCATTGATAGTTCAGTGAATGATAGGACATTGGGACCATTGGTAGTTCATTGAATGATAGGACATTGGGACCATTGGTAGTTCAGTGAATGATAGGACATTGGGACCAACAGAAAAGACAATGTGATTGACACTATCAGGTAGGATAACTTCAAATTAATTGCAGAAAAAAGAGAGTGTCACATGTGGTCACAAGCATGGGCACGTCACAATGATTTCAGTTTAAAAGACAAACATAGATTCTAGTCTCTCCCTCAAACCATGTCATCAATGTCAGGTAATCATGTCAGGTAATCATGCCAGGTAATCATGCCAGGTAATCCTGACATCAGCATTGACATCATGTTTTACCATTTCAAAGTCTGGTTTGGGAATCTCGTTATGAGAGTGTTCTTGCGTTTAAAAAAAACGTGACTCACCTAAAAGTTGACAGAAAAGACTTTAACCACGGTGCGTTTCTCTTGGCCATCATAACCCCCATATTAAACACTTCTGGCCATTCGCCATTCTGTGGCCAATCTGGACAGGCCACCACTGGATAGCGTCTCAAATTGTCTGGGATTGGTCCAACCCATAAAACATCACGATCCTAGAGGTGAAGAGGAAACCAACAGGATGATGAGTCTTTCAGAAATGTTTTAAGTTCTCCACAGCATATAATGTCTCTGCCAATCAATCAAGCAATCAATGTGTGTGCATGTATGTATGTAAGTATCTATCTGTCTGTCTATATCTATCTATCTATCTATCTATCTATCTATCTATCTATCTATCTATCTATCTGTCTATCTATCTATCTATTTGAATATTTGAAGTTTTAAGATGAGGTGAAGTCTGAATAAAAAAAATATTCAAACTGAAAAGACTAAACGTAACCCTACAAGGTCTCAGAAAGTCATGGTGCCTCACTCTGGCCTGGACGTCTGTCCTGATAGCTCGTTTTTTTCCCCTTGGGTTGTTGATTAGGTTTAGGGGGTAATGAATAATTCTCAGTGTCGTCTTGATTACCGTTACCTTAGGAGACAAGACGTATTTCGTTCCAGTCTTATCGGGAGTCACGTGACATGCAAGTGAGAGGGCGGATGGAGGGGGGGGGTATATGTTGTCCAATGTACAAGAACAAATCGTGCCCACTTGAGGAGGAGGGGATGTACAAGAACAAATCGTGCCCACTTGAGGAGGAGGGGATGTACAAGAACAAATCGTGCCCACTTGAGGAGGAGGGGATGTACAAGAACAAATCGTGCCCACTTGAGGAGGAGGGGATGTACAAGAACAAATCGTGCCCACTTGAGGAGGAGGGGATGTACAAGAACATATCGTGCCCACTTGAGGAGGGGAGATGTACAAGAACATATCGTGCCCACTTGAGGAGGAGGGGATGTACAAGAACAAATCGTGCCCACTTGAGGAGGAGGGGATGTACAAGAACAAATCGTGCCCACTTGAGGAGGAGGGGATGTACAAGAACAAATCGTGCCCACATGAAGAGGAGGGGATGTACAAGAACATATCGTGCCCACTTGAGGAGGAGGGGATGTACAAGAACATATCGTGCCCACTTGAGGAGGAGGGGATGTACAAGAACAAATCGTGCCCACTTGAGGAGGAGGGGATGTACAAGAACAAATCGTGCCCACTTGAGGAGGAGGGGATGTACAAGAACATATCGTGCCCACTTGAGGAGGGGAGATGTACAAGAACATATCGTGCCCACTTGAGGAGGAGGGGATGTACAAGAACAAATCGTGCCCACTTGAGGAGGAGGGGATGTACAAGAACAAATCGTGCCCACTTGAGGAGGAGGGGATGTACAAGAACAAATCGTGCCCACTTGAGGAGGAGGGGATGTACAAGAACAAATCGTGCCCACATGAAGAGGAGGGGATGTACAAGAACATATCGTGCCCACTTGAGGAGGAGGGGATGTACAAGAACAAATCGTGCCCACTTGAGGAGAAGGGGATGTACAAGAACAAATCGTGCCCACTTGAGGAGGGGAGATGTACAAGAACACATCGTGCCCACTTGAGGAGGAGGGGATGTACAAGAACATATCGTGCCCACTTGAGGAGGAGGGGATGTACAAGAACAAATCGTGCCCACTTGAGGAGGGGAGATGTACAAGAACATATCGTGCCCACTTGAGGAGGAGGGGATGTACAAGAACATATCGTGCCCACTTAAGGAGGAGGGGATGTACAAGAACAAATCGTGCCCACTTGAGGAGGAGGGGATGTACAAGAACAAATCAGTCCCACTTGAGGAGGAGAGGATGTACAAGAACATATCGTGCCCACTTGAGGAGGAGGGGATGTACAAGAACATATCGTGCCCACTTGAGGAGGAGGGGATGTACAAGAACATATCGTGCCCACTTGAGTAGGAGGGGATGTACAAGAACATATCGTGCCCACTTGAGGAGAGGGGATGTACAAGAACATTTCGAACCCACTTGAGGAGGAGGGGATGTACAAGAACATATCGTGCCCACTTGAGGAGGAGGGGATGTACAAGAACAAATCGTGCCAACTTGAGGAGGAGGGGATGTACAAGAACATATAGTGCCCACTTGAAGAGGAGGGGATGTACAAGAACATATCGTGCCCACTTGAGGAGGAGGGGATGTACAAGAACAAATCGTGCTCTTTTGAGGAGGAGGGGACGTACAAGAACAAATCGTGCCCACTTGAGGAGGGGGGATGTACAAAAACAGATCGTGCTTACTTCAGGGGGGGGATGTACAAGATAAAATCGTGCCCACTTGAGGAGGAGGGGATGTACAAGAACAAATCGTGCCCACTTGAGGAGGAGGGGATGTACAAGAAAAAATCGTGTTCACTTGAGGAGGAGGGGATGTACAAGAACAAATCGTGTTACTTGAGGAGGAGGGGATGTACAAGAACAAATCGTGCCAACTTGAAGAGGGGGGATGTACAAGAACAAATCGTGCCCACTTGAGGAGGCGGGATGTACAAGAACAAATCGTGCCCACTTGAGGAGGAGGGGATGTACAAGAACAAATCGTGACCACTTGAGGAGGAGGGGATGTACAAGAACAAATCGTGCCCACTTGAGGAGGAGGGGATGTACAAGAACAAATCGTGCCCACTTGAGGAGGAGGGGATTTACAAGAACAAATCGTGCCCACTTGAGGAGGTGGGATGTACAAGAACAAATCGTGCCCACTTGAGGAGGAGGGGATGTACAAGAACAAATCGTGCCCACTTGAGGAGGAGGGGATGTACAAGAACAAATCGTGCCCACTTGAGGAGGAGGGGATGTACAAGAACAAATCGTGCCCACTTGAGGAGGAGGGGATGTACAAGAACAAATCGTGCCCACTTGAGGAGGAGGGAATGTACAAGAACAAATCGTGCCCACTTGAGGAGGGGGGATGTACAAGAACATATCGTGCCAACTTAAGGAGGAGGGGATGTACAAGAACAAATCGTGCCCACTTGAGGAGGGGGATGTACAAGAACATATCGTGCCCACTTGAGGAGGGGGGATGTACAAGAACAAATCGTGCATACTTGAGGAGGGGGGATGTACAAGAACAAATCGTGCCCACTTGAGGAGGAGGGATGTACAAGAACAAATCGTGCCCACTTGAGGAGGAGGGGATGTACAAGAACAAATCGTGCCCACTTGAGGAGGAGGGGATGTACAAGAACAAATTGTGCCCACTTGAGGAGGAGGGGATGTACAAGAACATATCGTGCCCACTTGAGGAGGGAGGATGTACAAGAACAAATCGTGCCCACTTGAGGAGGAGGGGATGTACAAGAACAAATCGTGCCCACTTGAGGAGGAGGGGATGTACAAGAACATATCGTGCCCACTTGAGGAGGAGGGGATGTACAAGAACAAATCGTGCCCACTTGAGGAGGAGGGGATGTACAAGAACATATCGTGCCCACTTGAGGAGGAGGGGATGTACAAGAACATATCGTGCCCACTTGAGGAGGGGGGATGTACAAGAACATATCGAACCCACTTAAGGAGGAGGGGATGTACAAGAACATATCGTGCCCACTTGAGGAGGATGGGATGTACAAGAACATATCGTGCCAACTTGAGGAGGATGGGATGTACAAGAACATATCGTGCCCACTTGAGGAGGAGGGGATGTACAAGAACAAATCGTGCCCACTTGAGGAGGAGGGGATGTACAAGAAAAAAATCGTGCCCACTTGAGGAGGAGGGGATGTACAAGAACAAATCGTGCCCACTTGAGGAGGAGGGGATGTACAAGAACAAATCGTGCCCACTTGAGGAGGAGGGAATGTACAAGAACAAATCGTGCCCACTTGAGGAGGGGGGATGTACAAGAACATATCGTGCCAACTTGAGGAGGAGGGGATGTACAAGAACAAATCGTGCCCACTTGAGGAGGGGGATGTACAAGAACATATCGTGCCCACTTGAGGAGGGGGGATGTACAAGAACAAATCGTGCCCACTTGAGGAGGGGGGATGTACAAGAACAAATCGTGCCCACTTGAGGAGGAGGGATGTACAAGAACAAATCGTGCCCACTTGAGGAGGAGGGGATGTACAAGAACAAATCGTGCCCACTTGAGGAGGAGGGGATGTACAAGAACAAATTGTGCCCACTTGAGGAGGAGGGGATGTACAAGAACATATCGTGCCCACTTGAGGAGGGAGGATGTACAAGAACAAATCGTGCCCACTTGAGGAGGAGGGGATGTACAAGAACAAATCGTGCCCACTTGAGGAGGAGGGGATGTACAAGAACATATCGTGCCCACTTGAGGAGGAGGGGATGTACAAGAACAAATCGTGCCCACTTGAGGAGGAGGGGATGTACAAGAACATATCGTGCCCACTTGAGGAGGAGGGGATGTACAAGAACATATCGTGCCCACTTGAGGAGGGGGGATGTACAAGAACATATCGAACCCACTTAAGGAGGAGGGGATGTACAAGAACATATCGTGCCCATTTGAGGAGGAGGGGATGTACAAGAACATATCGTGCCCACTTGAGGAGGATAAGATGTACAAGAACATATCGTGCCCACTTGAGGAGGAGGGGATGTACAAGAACAAATCGTGCCCACTTGAGGAGGAGGGGATGTACAAGAACATATCGTGCCAACTTGAGGAGGAGGGGATGTACAAGAACATATCGTGCCCACTTGAGGAGGTTGGATGTACAAGAACAAATCGTGCCCATGTGAGGAGGAGGGGATGTACAAGAACAAATCGTGCCCACTTGAGGAGGGGGGATGTACAAGAACAAATCGTGCCCACTTGAGGAGGAGGGGATGTACAAGACTAAATCGTGCCCACTTGAGGATGAGGGGATGTAAAAGGACAAATCGTGCCCACTTGAGGAGGAGGGGATGTACAAGAACAAATCGTGCCCACTTGAGGAGGAGGGGATGTACAAGAACAAATTGTGCCCACTTGAGGAGGAGGGGATGTACAAGAACATATCGTGCCCACTTGAGGAGGGAGGATGTACAAGAACAAATCGTGCCCACTTGAGGAGGAGGGGATGTACAAGAACAAATCGTGCCCACTTGAGGAGGAGGGGATGTACAAGAACATATCGTGCCCACTTGAGGAGGAGGGGATGTACAAGAACAAATCGTGTTACTTGAGGAGGAGGGGATGTACAAGAACAAATCGTGCCCACTTGAGGAGGATAAGATGTACAAGAACATATCGTGCCCACTTGAGGAGGAGGGGATGTACAAGAACAAATCGTGCCCACTTGAGGAGGAGGGGATGTACAAGAACATATCGTGCCAACTTGAGGAGGAGGGGATGTACAAGAACATATCGTGCCCACTTGAGGAGGTTGGATGTACAAGAACAAATCGTGCCCATGTGAGGAGGAGGGGATGTACAAGAACAAATCGTGCCCACTTGAGGAGGGGGGATGTACAAGAACAAATCGTGCCCACTTGAGGAGGAGGGGATGTACAAGACTAAATCGTGCCCACTTGAGGATGAGGGGATGTAAAAGGACAAATCGTGCCCACTTGAGGAGGAGGGGATGTACAAGAACAAATCGCGCCCACTTGAGGAGGAGGGGATGTACAAGAACAAATTGTGCCCACTTGAGGAGGAGGGGATGTACAAGAACATATCGTGCCCACTTGAGGAGGGAGGATGTACAAGAACAAATCGTGCCCACTTGAGGAGGAGGGGATGTACAAGAACAAATCGTGCCCACTTGAGGAGGAGGGGATGTACAAGAACATATCGTGCCCACTTGAGGAGGAGGGGATGTACAAGAACAAATCGTGCCCACTTGAGGAGGAGGGGATGTACAAGAACATATCGTGCCCACTTGAGGAGGAGGGGATGTACAAGAACATATCGTGCCCACTTGAGGAGGGGGGATGTACAAGAACATATCGAACCCACTTAAGGAGGAGGGGATGTACAAGAACATATCGTGCCCACTTGAGGAGGATGGGATGTACAAGAACATATCGTGCCAACTTGAGGAGGATGGGATGTACAAGAACATATCGTGCCCACTTGAGGAGGAGGGGTGTACAAGAACAAATCGTGCCCACTTGAGGAGGAGGGGATGTACAAGAAAAAAATCGTGCCCACTTGAGGAGGAGGGGATGTACAAGAACAAATCGTGCCCACTTGAGGAGGAGGGGATGTACAAGAACAAATCGTGCCCACTTGAGGAGGAGGGAATGTACAAGAACAAATCGTGCCCACTTGAGGAGGGGGGATGTACAAGAACATATCGTGCCAACTTGAGGAGGAGGGGATGTACAAGAACAAATCGTGCCCACTTGAGGAGGGGGATGTACAAGAACATATCGTGCCCACTTGAGGAGGGGGGATGTACAAGAACAAATCGTGCCCACTTGAGGAGGGGGGATGTACAAGCACAAATCGTGCCCACTTGAGGAGGAGGGATGTACAAGAACAAATCGTGCCCACTTGAGGAGGAGGGGATGTACAAGAACAAATCGTGCCCACTTGAGGAGGAGGGGATGTACAAGAACAAATTGTGCCCACTTGAGGAGGAGGGGATGTACAAGAACAAATCGTGCCCACTTGAGGAGGAGGGGATGTACAAGAACATATCGTGCCCACTTGAGGAGGAGGGGATGTACAAGAACATATCGTGCCCACTTGAGGAGGGGGGATGTACAAGAACATATCGAACCCACTTAAGGAGGAGGGGATGTACAAGAACATATCGTGCCCATTTGAGGAGGAGGGGATGTACAAGAACATATCGTGCCCACTTGAGGAGGATAAGATGTACAAGAACATATCGTGCCCACTTGAGGATGAGGGGATGTACAAGAACAAATCGTGCCCACTTGAGGAGGAGGGGATGTACAAGAACATATCGTGCCAACTTGAGGAGGAGGGGATGTACAAGAACATATCGTGCCCACTTGAGGAGGTTGGATGTACAAGAACAAATCGTGCCCATGTGAGGAGGAGGGGATGTACAAGAACAAATCGTGCCCACTTGAGGAGGGGGGATGTACAAGAACAAATCGTGCCCACTTGAGGAGGAGGGGATGTACAAGACTAAATCGTGCCCACTTGAGGATGAGGGGATGTAAAAGGACAAATCGTGCCCACTTGAGGAGGAGGGGATGTACAAGAACAAATCGTGCCCACTTGAGGAGGAGGGGATGTACAAGAACATATCGTGCCCACTTGAGGAGGAGGGGATGTACAAGAACAAATCGTGCCCACTTGAGGAGGAGGGGATGTACAAGAACAAATCGTGCCCACTTGAGGAGGAGGGGATGTACAAGAACAAATCGTGCCCACTTGAGGAGGAGGGGATGTACAAGAACAAATCGTGTTCACTTGAGGAGGAGGGGATGTACAAGAACAAATCGTGTTACTTGAGGAGGAGGGGATGTACAAGAACAAATCGTGCCCACTTGAGGAGGAGGGGATGTACAAGAACATATCGTGCCCACTTGAGGAGGAGGGGATGTACAAGAACAAATCGTGCCCACTTGAGGAGGAGGGGATGTACAAGAACATATCGTGCCCACTTGAGGAGGAGGGGATGTACAAGAACATATCGTGCCCACTTGAGGAGGGGGGATGTACAAGAACATATCGAACCCACTTAAGGAGGAGGGGATGTACAAGAACATATCGTGCCCATTTGAGGAGGAGGGGATGTACAAGAACATATCGTGCCCACTTGAGGAGGATAAGATGTACAAGAACATATCGTGCCCACTTGAGGAGGAGGGGATGTACAAGAACAAATCGTGCCCACTTGAGGAGGAGGGGATGTACAAGAACATATCGTGCCAACTTGAGGAGGAGGGGATGTACAAGAACATATCGTGCCCACTTGAGGAGGTTGGATGTACAAGAACAAATCGTGCCCATGTGAGGAGGAGGGGATGTACAAGAACAAATCGTGCCCACTTGAGGAGGGGGGATGTACAAGAACAAATCGTGCCCACTTGAGGAGGAGGGGATGTACAAGACTAAATCGTGCCCACTTGAGGATGAGGGGATGTAAAAGGACAAATCGTGCCCACTTGAGGAGGAGGGGATGTACAAGAACAAATCGTGCCCACTTGAGGAGGAGGGGATGTACAAGAACAAATTGTGCCCACTTGAGGAGGAGGGGATGTACAAGAACATATCGTGCCCACTTGAGGAGGGAGGATGTACAAGAACAAATCGTGCCCACTTGAGGAGGAGGGGATGTACAAGAACAAATCGTGCCCACTTGAGGAGGAGGGGATGTACAAGAACATATCGTGCCCACTTGAGGAGGAGGGGATGTACAAGAACAAATCGTGTTACTTGAGGAGGAGGGGATGTACAAGAACAAATCGTGCCCACTTGAGGAGGATAAGATGTACAAGAACATATCGTGCCCACTTGAGGAGGAGGGGATGTACAAGAACAAATCGTGCCCACTTGAGGAGGAGGGGATGTACAAGAACATATCGTGCCAACTTGAGGAGGAGGGGATGTACAAGAACATATCGTGCCCACTTGAGGAGGTTGGATGTACAAGAACAAATCGTGCCCATGTGAGGAGGAGGGGATGTACAAGAACAAATCGTGCCCACTTGAGGAGGGGGGATGTACAAGAACAAATCGTGCCCACTTGAGGAGGAGGGGATGTACAAGACTAAATCGTGCCCACTTGAGGATGAGGGGATGTAAAAGGACAAATCGTGCCCACTTGAGGAGGAGGGGATGTACAAGAACAAATCGCGCCCACTTGAGGAGGAGGGGATGTACAAGAACAAATTGTGCCCACTTGAGGAGGAGGGGATGTACAAGAACATATCGTGCCCACTTGAGGAGGGAGGATGTACAAGAACAAATCGTGCCCACTTGAGGAGGAGGGGATGTACAAGAACAAATCGTGCCCACTTGAGGAGGAGGGGATGTACAAGAACATATCGTGCCCACTTGAGGAGGAGGGGATGTACAAGAACAAATCGTGCCCACTTGAGGAGGAGGGGATGTACAAGAACATATCGTGCCCACTTGAGGAGGAGGGGATGTACAAGAACATATCGTGCCCACTTGAGGAGGGGGGATGTACAAGAACATATCGAACCCACTTAAGGAGGAGGGGATGTACAAGAACATATCGTGCCCACTTGAGGAGGATGGGATGTACAAGAACATATCGTGCCAACTTGAGGAGGATGGGATGTACAAGAACATATCGTGCCCACTTGAGGAGGAGGGGATGTACAAGAACAAATCGTGCCCACTTGAGGAGGAGGGGATGTACAAGAAAAAAATCGTGCCCACTTGAGGAGGAGGGGATGTACAAGAACAAATCGTGCCCACTTGAGGAGGAGGGGATGTACAAGAACAAATCGTGCCCACTTGAGGAGGAGGGAATGTACAAGAACAAATCGTGCCCACTTGAGGAGGGGGGATGTACAAGAACATATCGTGCCAACTTGAGGAGGAGGGGATGTACAAGAACAAATCGTGCCCACTTGAGGAGGGGGATGTACAAGAACATATCGTGCCCACTTGAGGAGGGGGGATGTACAAGAACAAATCGTGCCCACTTGAGGAGGGGGGATGTACAAGCACAAATCGTGCCCACTTGAGGAGGAGGGATGTACAAGAACAAATCGTGCCCACTTGAGGAGGAGGGGATGTACAAGAACAAATCGTGCCCACTTGAGGAGGAGGGGATGTACAAGAACAAATTGTGCCCACTTGAGGAGGAGGGGATGTACAAGAACAAATCGTGCCCACTTGAGGAGGAGGGGATGTACAAGAACATATCGTGCCCACTTGAGGAGGAGGGGATGTACAAGAACATATCGTGCCCACTTGAGGAGGGGGGATGTACAAGAACATATCGAACCCACTTAAGGAGGAGGGGATGTACAAGAACATATCGTGCCCATTTGAGGAGGAGGGGATGTACAAGAACATATCGTGCCCACTTGAGGAGGATAAGATGTACAAGAACATATCGTGCCCACTTGAGGAGGAGGGGATGTACAAGAACAAATCGTGCCCACTTGAGGAGGAGGGGATGTACAAGAACATATCGTGCCAACTTGAGGAGGAGGGGATGTACAAGAACATATCGTGCCCACTTGAGGAGGTTGGATGTACAAGAACAAATCGTGCCAATGTGAGGAGGAGGGGATGTACAAGAACAAATCGTGCCCACTTGAGGAGGGGGGATGTACAAGAACAAATCGTGCCCACTTGAGGAGGAGGGGATGTACAAGACTAAATCGTGCCCACTTGAGGATGAGGGGATGTAAAAGGACAAATCGTGCCCACTTGAGGAGGAGGGGATGTACAAGAACAAATCGTGCCCACTTGAGGAGGAGGGGATGTACAAGAACATATCGTGCCCACTTGAGGAGGAGGGGATGTACAAGAACAAATCGTGCCCACTTGAGGAGGAGGGGATGTACAAGAACAAATCGTGCCCACTTGAGGAGGAGGGGATGTACAAGAACAAATCGTGCCCACTTGAGGAGGAGGGGATGTACAAGAACAAATCGTGTTCACTTGAGGAGGAGGGGATGTACAAGAACAAATCGTGTTACTTGAGGAGGAGGGGATGTACAAGAACAAATCGTGCCAACTTGAGGAGGGGGGATGTACAAGAACAAATCGTGCCCACTTGAGGAGGCGGGATGTACAAGAACAAATCGTGCCAACTTGAGGATTGGGGATGTACAAGAACAAATCGTGCCCACTTGAGGAGGAGGGGATGTACAAGAACAAATCGTGACCACTTGAGGAGGAGGGGATGTAGAAGAACAAATCGTGCTCACTTGAGGAGGAGGGGATGTACAAGAACAAATCGTGCCCACTTGAGGAGGAGGGGATTTACAAGAACAAATCGTGCCCACTTGAGGAGGTGGGATGTACAAGAACAAATCGTGCCCACTTGAGGAGGAGGGGATGTACAAGAACAAATCGTGCCCACTTGAGGAGGAGGGGATGTACAAGAACAAATCGTGCCCACTTGAGGAGGAGGGGATGTACAAGAACAAATCGTGCCCACTTGAGGAGGAGGGAATGTACAAGAACAAATCGCGCCCACTTGAGGAGGGGGGATGTACAAGAACATATCGTGCCAACTTGAGGAGGAGGGGATGTACAAGAACAAATCGTGCCCACTTGAGGAGGGGGATATACAAGAACATATCGTGCCCACTTGAGGAGGGGGGATGTACAAGAACAAATCGTGCCCACTTGAGGAGGGGGGATGTACAAGAACAAATCGTGCCCACTTGAGGAGGAGGGATGTACAAGAACATATCGTGCCCACTTGAGGAGGAGGGGATGTACAAGAACAAATCGTGCCCACTTGAGGAGGAGGGGATGTACAAGAACAAATTGTGCCCACTTGAGGAGGAGGGAAGTACAAGAACATATCGTGCCCACTTGAGGAGGGAGGATGTACAAGAACAAATCGTGCCCACTTGAGGAGGAGGGGATGTACAAGAACAAATCGTGCCCACTTGAGGAGGAGGGGATGTACAAGAACAAATCGTGCCCACTTGAGGAGGAGGGGATGTACAAGAACAAATCGTACCCACTTGAGGAGGAGGGGATGTACAAGAACATATCGTGCCCACTTGAGGAGGAGGGGATGTACAAGAACATATCGTGCCCACTTGAGGAGGGGGGATGTACAAGAACATATCGAACCCACTTGAGGAGGAGGGGATGTACAAGAACATATCGTGCCCACTTGAGGAGGAGGGGATGTACAAGAACATATCGTGCCCACTTGAGGAGGATGGGATGTACAAGAACATATCGTGCCCACTTGAGGAGGAGGGGATGTACAAGAACAAATCGTGCCCACTTGAGGAGGAGGGGATGTACAAGAACATATCGTGCCAACTTGAGGAGGAGGGGATGTACAAGAACATATCGTGCCCACTTGAGGAGGTTGGATGTACAAGAACAAATCGCGCCCACTTGAGGAGAGGGGATGTACAAGAACAAATCGTGCCCACTTGAGGAGGAGGGGATGTACAAGACTAAATCGTGCCCACTTGAGGATGAGGGGATGTACAAGAACAAATCGTGCCCACTTGAGGAGGAGGGGATGTACAAGAACAAATCGTGCCCACTTGATGAGGAGGGGATGTACAAGAACATATCGTGCCCACTTGAGGAGGAGGGGATGTACAAGAACAAATCGTGCCCACTTGAGGAGGAGGGGATGTACAAGAACAAATCGTGCCTTCTTGAGGAGGAGAGGATGTACAAGAACATATCGTGCCCACTTGAGGAGGAGGGGATGTACAAGAACAAATCGTGCCCACTTGAGCAGGGGGGATGTACAAGAACAAATCGTGCCCACTTGTGGAGGGGGATGTACAAGAACAAATCGTGTTACTTGAGGAGGAGGGGATGTACAAGAACATATCGTGCCCACTTGAGGAGGAGGGGATGTACAAGAACATATCGTGCCCACTTGAGGAGGAGGGGATGTACAAGAACAAATCGTGCCCACTTGAGGAGGGGGGATGTACAAGAACATATCGTGCCCACTTGAGGAGGAGGGGATGTACAAGAACATATCGTGCCCACTTGAGGAGGAGGGGATGTACAAGAACAAATCGTTGCCACTTGAGGAGGAGGGGATGTACAAGAACATATCGTGCCCACTTGAGGAGGAGGGGATGTACAAGAACATATCGTGCCCACTTGAGGAGGAGGGGATGTACAAGAACAAATCGCGCCCACTTGAGGAGGGGGGATGTACAAGAACATATCGTGCCCACTTGAGGAGGAGGGGATTTACAAGAACAAATCCTTCCCACTTGAGGAGGAGGGGGTGTACAAGAACAAATCGTGCCCACTGCTTTTGCATTTCTTTTTACAATCACGAAGTTTTAAATGTGTTAATTATTTTTTTTTTTGCTATTCTGAGTCGTGTGTGTATAAAAAACATGAATTTATTTTTTTGTTCTAATCTTTCATAGCGGGATAAAGTTACATTTGAAAGACGTGGCTTGGCATGTGTACTTGTTTAATTTGACACTGCTCATAGCTGCTGTATAACTCATGCAAACTTATCTTTTCCCAAATGTTTCCCATAATAATGTTTACTTTATCGTCCAGTCTATCTATCTATCTATCTATCTATCTATCTATCTATCTATCTATCTATCTATCTATCTCTCTCTCTCTCTCTATATATATATATATATATATATATGTCTATGAAATGACATTTAAATGTCAGCTTTAAAAACAAATTAGGTCGAAATGACGAATAAAAATAGCTTTTGATAAATTAAGCCACTGCGATTTCTATGTTGAAAATGCGTTAGTTGCTTTTTTAGTTATAGCATGGTCGAGAGGCCAAATACACTTGAACTTGGCTTGGCTTGGCTACCTATGAAGGGTGCTGGAGGTTCGACACCCGAATTTGGCAGAGTTGTGTACTGAGCGCCTAAAGACAGCACCGAAAAACTTTTCCCAGATACAAATGAGATTGGACCATCGCGCTCTGAGCAAGATAATAACATGAAAGTAGCGTTATCTAAAAGCTATAAAAACAAGATTACAAAGACAGTTTGTGTGGAAACACAAACTCAAAAACGGCCCCCGAAGTGGCCCACCCAGGCAGGCTTCAATATTTTCAGAAAGAACATCCAAATGAAAATATATCAAAGACAAATGAGAGATAAGAATGGAGAAAAAAGGTTGACAGATCTTGTGTAGTGCCCCAACGGTACAGCAGATCAAAGGATAGGTGCAAGTGAATGCAAAGCTAGATGTGAACCTGGCCTAACTAGTTCCCCTTTCAGACCTTGTGGTCTATAGGGCAGATGATGTAAAGTTCATCTGTTTTTGTGGCCTACGGTTAACGAGGGTGTCATGTAGCCACCAGCACAACGACCAACTGCCTTTACTTTTCCCCAACTAATACCAGGTACCCATTGGAGCTGGGTAGACTCAGAGGCGCCTAAGGATTCCGAATTTGAAAATCCCAGTCTTCACCAGGATTCGAACCCAGGGCCCTCGGTTCGGAAACCAAGCGCTTTACCGCTCAGCTAACGCGCCTCTCCTGGCCTGAGTCTTATAATTGATGTCATTGTTTTGAAAAGGCTTAATCTCCCGTTGAATTGCTAAAAATTGGGACGAAAGTGAAGTTTACAACATTACTATTCGTTTTAATTTAGGTCTAACTTATAATGCATACTAATTAGCTTTTCTCTTTAAAAAAAACTGCTTGCATAACTGATTTTAAAAATTAGATTTTTCGCTTTCAGAAAAAAAAAAAGTAGCCGGTGCATCAGAACTTTGAATGGTCTAAAATATTGTGATGGGGACAGACGGGACAGACGGACAGACATTTCGCACAAAACTAATAGCGTCTTTTCCCCTTTCGGGGGCCGCTAAAAATTAGATCATTGTTGTTACTCAACTAACATCAATAATTATCACGCAAAACTTTTTTTCTTTTACAAGTCAGTCTCAACTCAAACTTACGATGCCGTCTCTGCGGTGAGAATATAGAAAATTACTTCGGATGTTGTAAATGTTCCAAAATCACCCCATTACCGGTTGAAGAAAATCTAAAAAAAGATTAATTTGATTACACTAGTTTTACAGCTTGTCTTGCTTTTATTCTAACAATGTTTTGTGGCAAGGATTTGACTGTACTAGGCAATCTATTTCCCCACACTTTCCCTTACCGATTCATAGGAAAAAATAAAAAACATAGTATCTAGCAAAGCGGGGGTAGTGGTGACTGAATGGTAAAGCGCTTAGCTTCCGAACTGAGTGGTCTAGGGCTCAAACCCAGGTGAAAACTTGGATTTTGAATGTTGGTGTTATTAGTGTGCCCCTGAGTCCACCTAACTCTAACTGGTACCTGACATGAGTTGGGAAACGTAAAAGCGGTTGGTTGTTGTATTGGCTACATGACACCCTCATTAACCTTGGGTAACAGACACATATGATGATCACATTATCTGCCCTATTAAGCATATGTCTGAATGGTCTCGCAAAGCGAATCAAATGTTGTACATCAATAAATGTTTACAATCTGCAATGAACATTGTTCAAGGTAATTACAGTCAACAAGCACGAACGTTTTGCGATTGTAAACATGTCACATTCTAAAGATAGAATGGTTTGGATCAGATCCGCTTGTACAAGTCTACAATCCCCCCTCCGGCCCCAGTTAATTGCATAAGCCCCCATGCCTGGAACCTTTTAGCATTTCCCAAAAGTCAACTTCAAGCTGCCGTTTCATTCACCCAATCTTGCCTCCACTTTTACCGCATTTTATTTTTACCTCCACATCCCTTCCATGCCCCTTTCTCTCTGCCTAATGGTCCACTGACATAAAGTATTAATAAATAAAGTATTTATCTTGTGTGTGTGTGTGTGTAATTATGTGTGTGTAAATATCGTATTATCTTATTCTTATATATACATTTGTATAGCCCTTATGGCTGATTCACCACTCAATCTTCAAATTTAACCTGTTATTACTTACTAGATGCATAGAACAACTTAGCCATTTTCAAGATCGAAACCGCAGTTAATGTTGTTTTGTTATTAAAAATGATACATCAAAACAAAATACTTTAATTAAAAAAAAGATTGACAACATGGAATTAATATGCAGATAGATTAAGGTAATTTAAAATATTTTTGATGTGAAGTGTTATCATTTCATTTATATCTAGCATGGATATATCGCGTACATGGGTGTAGCCAGGATTTTGTTTCGGGTGGGGTTTGGGAGATTTTAAATTCCCCCCTCTTATATATATATATATATATGTATGTATGTATGTATGTATATGTGTGTGTATGTATGTATGTATGTATGTATGTATGTATGTATGTATGTATATGTGTGTGTGTATACGTAATCAATCTTTATTACATTCTGACACTTCATTCTTTCCGAAGATGCTTCTTGTATTATTGTACCCTAGAATTAGAATAGGCTCTTCCTGGAGTTAGGGGAAAGACTGTAAGACAGCCCAGCTAGCAAGGGGGTCTCGTGGCTCCCCCAGTGGGGTCCACGCGTCCAGCACGCACTATTTACGGTATTCAAAACAACAACAAAAAAAGCATAGTCTGAGGTATCTACAGCGCATTATCTTTCTATTAAAACATTTGAATTCAAAAACCAAATTCACTGCACTTTATTAATGGAGCCAATGGTAGAAATGTGTAACCCCTCCTGGCTACGCTCATAAAATCTGGTGGCTGTTGTGTACTTTAGTCTTATAATGAAGAGGGAGTTTAATCGTAAAAAGAATTTTGGAGGTGGTTTTAAACTCAAAATCCAGCCTGCTTACTGTCATGGAATTTCAAACTCAAAACCCCGTTGGTTGCGCTGGGGAAATTAAAATCTCACATAAAATAAACAAATTTAAAGCAAAAAAATCAGTCACAAAATTTCCACCTTCCCCGGGGTAGATTTGGGGGGGTTGAGGGGTAACCCAAATCCCCTGGCTACGCCCATGAGCTCGTGGTCGAAGATGAGCATAATCACATTTCATATGAACTGTGATAAGATATAGTGACATTACAGCTATCAACTATTTGAACTTACACTGTCATAAACCCTTGACTAAAGCTCCTGGCGGAGGGAGTCGAAAGGGTTTATGGCTTGTGGTCAAGTGATCAGACATTTCAACTTACCTGGTAGACTCCCCCGTAACGTAACAGGATGTTAAGTCGAAGAACGTCCGATTGATGGCTCGGGCCGTCTACAGCTTGTTGGAAAATCGTCTCTGGGCGTTCAATCTGTGGATTGAGTTGAACTGTCATCGTGATGGATGTAGACACAACACCAAGGCAGGAGATGGAGGTCAATGGAGAACATGTTAAATGAGGAGGGGAAAGTGGTAGGCCTAATCAAACACCAGGACAGGATATGGAGGTCAGTGGAGAACATGTTAAATGAGGAGGGGAAAGTAGGCCTAATCAAAGGTTCTCTCAATTGAAGGACGAACAGCAGAGAATAAAGATTAGAATTTGAGAGGCAGAGTAAAGATGTTTATCTATGTATGTATATATGTATGTATGTATGTATGTATGTATGTATGTATGTATGTATGTATGTATCTATCTATCTATCTATTTATCTATCTATCTATCTATCTATCTATCTATCTATCTATCTATCTATCTATCTATTTATCTATCTATTTATCTATCTATCTATCTATCTATCTATCTATCTATCTATCTATCTATCTATCTATCTATTTATCTATCTATCTATCATTCAATTCGATTCAATTTATCTTATATTAGGTACAATATTTAGTCTAAGAGGCTATTTAAATGACTGACCAGTATAAACTGGACATGTTCACGTTTCAACAGCTCCCACCAAGGTCCGTAAGGCTCTATTTCCCCATGTATGTACACGGCCTTGAAGCCAGCTACATACAATGCTGACATGATGCTAAGGTAGTGGTAAAACTCGAGTTCGTCCGACTTGATCAGGTTATTGGTCCGCATCCAAATCAAGTGAGACACCATTGGGATTAGTTCGTCGCTGTTCTCTACCGGAAACAGTCGAGCCCTCTTACCATAGTACAGCCATCTTGCCAGCTCTGAAAACCTTGTTGTGTTCTCCCATATGTTTTTGGGATACATTAGGCTGTTGGCCACCAAGCAAGCTCTCTCTGGGTCTGGTAGTCTTGATTCTGGAATAGCATCAAACTCGTCAACGATATAACAAGTCCTGTGGGATCGATAAATGAATTTTAATTTCTCGCCTATTGATTCCACGGGGAAACCATTTTTACTGAATATAACGCCGCTAGTTAAGTCAACAAGTTTATTTCTGAACCGGAAACTGTAAAAGAAGTCATCGGTATAAGCTGCTGATGGCACTTGAGTTAATATCACTTTCTCCCCAACATAGACGCCACCTTCTTGCGACAGTTTATTCAGAATATATTTCAATACCTCCTCGGAACCGCAGTCTAAATTGCTGATTGAACGACGCAAGACTAGATTTGGAACTGACTGCTTCAGCTCCTGAAACCAAGTATGGTACCAAAAAGTATCGACACGGGGCTGATAAAAGTGATGGAAGATGATTTTTTGGGGCTTCAGAATTCGGACGATGCTTAGAAGGCTCAGGTAATCCACGAATCTGAACATCTTATTGCCACACCAGTAATAGTGCACCTTGGCAGGGATGGCTCCTGGCTCCGTCAGATTTGATTCCAGTCCGGGCCAAGGCTCATGCGTGTAAATGTCTTTAAACATTATAATGTTGTCTTCCGCACCTGTGTCCAGTGCCTTAACAACGACATCAAATGCAAAGCAGAGAGCATACCAGCTGACAGTGCAAGAGAATAGGAAGACAAGAAGGTTAAAAATATTCTTTCTTGATTTATAATGCAAGCAAGCCTTTCTGAAAGCCATCTCGTGTCTTCAATAAAATCAACTCATTGCCAAACAAGAGACCTCTTTACGTTCACTATCAGTTGACAATCTCAGCTGTAAAAATAAAAGAAAAAAACTATTTTTTTAACATCAAAAAGTGGGAGACAAATGTGGGAACGAAAAAAAAAATCAGACTCCATCTAAAAAGTTGAATTTTTGTATATTTGTTTTTATGTTTTCTACCTTTCAATCCAACTTTATATTTCTTTCAGTCTTAAGCCAAAAACATTTTGTTTGTTTTTTTAACCTAGATATTAAACAATAAAAACATTTTTAAAAATACTTTTAAAAAAAAGAGAACAACTATTATACCAAGTGTCATTGCAATCATTAGTTTAGAGTTTAGATCAGTTACGTAATTACATTTTTTATATTGATTTATACCAACAACAATAAATCAATGCAATTGAAAATATTTTTACCAATGGGCGCTATTTCATCCTTTTATCGTTCTCACTACGGTATGATCCTATCACTTGTCTCACTACGCTATGATCCTATCACTTGTCTCAATGCGCTATGATCCTATCACTTGTCTCACTACGCTATGATCCTATCACTTGTCTCAATGCGCTATGATCCTATCACTTGTCTCAATGCGCTATGATCCTATCACTTGTCTCAATGCGCATTGATCCTATCACTTGTCTCACTACGCTATGATCCTATCACTTGTCTCACTGCGCTATGATCCTATCACTTGTCTCACTACGCTATGATCCTATCACTTGTCTCAATGCGCTATGATCCTATCACTTGTCTCAATGCGCTATGATCCTATCACTTGTCTCACTACGCTATGATCCTATCACTTGTCTCAATGCACTATGATCCTATCACTTGTCTCAATGCGCTATGATCCTATCACTTGTCTCACTACGCTATGATCCTATCACTTGTCTCAATGCACTATGATCCTATCACTTGTCTCAATGCGCTTTGATCCTATCACTTGTCTCAATGCGCTATGATCCTATCACTTGTCTCACTGCGCTATGATCCTATCACTTGTTTCAATGCGCTGTGATCCTATCACTTGTCTCAATGCTCTATGATCCTATCACTTGTCTCAATGCGCTATGATCCTATCACTTGTCTCAATGCGCTATGATCCTATCACTTGTCTCACTACGCTATGATCCTATCACTTGTCTCAATGCGCTATGATCCTATCACTTGTCTCACTACGCTATGATCCTATCACTTGTCTCAATGCACTATGATCCTATCACTTGTCTCAATGCGCTTTGATCCTATCACTTGTCTCAATGCGCTATGATCCTATCACTTGTCTCACTACGCTATGATCCTATCACTTGTTTCAATGCGCTGTGATCCTATCACTTGTCTCAATGCTCTATGATCCTATCACTTGTCTCAATGCGCTATGATCCTATCACTTGTCTCAATGCGCTATGATCCTATCACTTGTCTCACTACGCTATGATCCTATCACTTGTCTCAATGCGCTATGATCCTATCACTTGTCTCAATGCGCATTGATCCTATCACTTGTCTCACTACGCTATGATCCTATCACTTGTCTCACTGCGCTATGATCCTATCACTTGTCTCACTACGCTATGATCCTATCACTTGTCTCAATGCGCTATGATCCTATCACTTGTCTCAATGCGCTATGATCCTATCACTTGTCTCAATGCGCTAGGATCCTATCACTTGTCTCAATGCGCTATGATCCTATCACTTGTCTCAATGCGCATTGATCCTATCACTTGTCTCACTACGCTATGATCCTATCACTTGTCTCACTGCGCTATGATCCTATCACTTGTCTCACTACGCTATGATCCTATCACTTGTCTCAATGCGCTATGATCCTATCACTTGTCTCAATGCGCTATGATCCTATCACTTGTCTCAATGCGCTAGGATCCTATCACTTGTCTCAATGCGCTATGATCCTATCACTTGTCTCAATGCGCTTTGATCCTATCACTTGTCTCAATGCGCTATGATCCTATCACTTGTCTCAATGCGCTATGATCCTATCACTTGTCTCAATGCGCTATGATCCTATCACTTGTCTCACTACGCTATGATCCTATCACTTGTCTCAATGCACTATGATCCTATCACTTGTCTCAATGCGCTATGATCCTATCACTTGTCTCAATGCATTTTGATCCTATCACTTGTCTCACTGCGCTATGATCCTATCACTTGTCTTACTACGCTATGATCCTATCACTTGTCTCACTACGCTATGATCCTATCACTTGTCTCACTACGCTATGACCCTATCACTTGTCTCAATGCGCTATGATCCTATCACTTGTCTCAATGCGCTTTGATCCTATCACTTGTCTCACTACGCTATGATCCTATCACTTGTCTCACTACGCTATGATCCTATCACTTGTCTCACTACGCTATGACCCTATCACTTGTCTCACTGCGCTATGATCCTATCACTTGTCTCACTGCGCTATAATCCTATCACTTGTCTCAATGCGCTATGATCCTATCACTTGTCTCACTGCGCTATAATCCTATCAATTGTCTCAATGCGCTATGATCCTATCACTTGTCTCAATGCGCTATGACCCTATCACTTGTCTCAATGTGCTATGATCCTATCACTTGTCTCAATGCGCTTTGATCCTATCACTTGTCTCAATGCGCTATGATCCTATCACTTGTCTGGACCAGTTGGGTCACAATTATGGATAGTAACACTGAAACAATACTTATGAAAGAAACATTATTGCGGTTCTATGCTATCAGCCGGACAACCAATACAACCACATCCATAAAACGTTCTTCCCGCACGTCTATTTTCTACAGAGTTAGGTAGCATTATAGCTTATGCCCTCTGATATTCGTACAGAAAATATTGAAACCGGCCTCTTTATTTGCATGGGTGGAACATCGGGCCCACTACTGAGTTTCTGTGCAATCACAAACTCTCTTTATGATCCGTTAATTTTTAATTTTTTAAACAAAAATTCTCTTAGCCAATTGCAAACTCTTCATGGGTAGAAATGGACACTCATCTCAAAAACTGAACACTTCATAAACAGTTCATTAATATGAACAAATAACTCATAGAGTCTATGTTGAATGCGCTATTTTTAGTTTTATAAGTGAGAAAGTTCAAGGGCATGCATCCACCTTGTGTAATTAATTATTCATGATTCTATCCCATCACTCGCTGATTAAGGAGGCTGACAATACGCACATCCCAGCACAGAATACTCCCCCCCCCCCCCAAAAAAAAAAAGGTAACTCTAGGATGTTGTTGAAGTGAATTTAATGTTTAAGACAAACTCAAGCAACAGAATCAATGGAAGAGTTCAATAACAATTTAGATCATGTGGATAACAAATAGGGTTAGGGTTAGGAACGGTTGGTCCTTGACGGAGAGCATAAGTAGAAGATTCACACAATGTCTATGTCAAAGATACAACTAGAACAAAAACAAATGAAAACAACACAAAATGTCATGCAGACAATTGTATCATAGAAAAATGCAAATGTAAAAAAAAAAAAAAGAAAAATAAATGTATAATTGTAAAATCGAATGTAAATACAAAATGTCCTCCAGTATTTCTTAAAAGATCATGCCTTACTTTAAGATATATAAGGATATTATCACAATCATCAATTGATGTGGAATGTCAGATGTCAAGATCTATGAAGATGCAATGATAGATGTCACGTTGAAGATTATCTTGACCTATATCACACTAACGATGATCGTGATTGCCGAGGATCTTGAAATCTTCTTTTAATAAGATGATCGTATAGAAGTAGCTAGATCTAGTTGATAATACGATCATTCAAAATGTTGCCAGTTATCATCTAGAAGTTGTCATTTGCTAAATCGATCTAAGTATGTTACTATATTCAATGAAGAAACTTCTCTTCGTCTAAAACAATTACTTTAATTCAGAACTTGAAAAAGCTATTCACAAATAATTACAATGGTTAAACGTACTTGAATAAAATGATAGATCTACACAATAATATAATTGAGTTCTAATACAAGACATTAGTAGATGTTTCCACTTCCAAGTTCCATACAATGACTGACTAAAAAAACAGAACTTTTCCCGGGCTCCAGCTACGTCACGTCTCCCAGGCAGCTCATTGCAGTGCCAACCAATAAATGCAGCCCAAGTTACACTAATTAACATATCTCCACGTGAGAAAAAACCCGAGGTACTTGACGAGCTAAAAATAGATACTGTGTACGTGACAGATATGTTCTCTCTAATCTATATCGTAAAGACACGCAAATAATTATACTTTTATGTACACCTTGTTTGTGTAGTCATATGAGACACTGCACTCATCCTTAATCTTCGGAATTGAAGACATTACCATTATCCACACCTGTTTACATTGCTTTTTACACAAATACGGTGAGTTTAAAGATCGCCTTGTCCCAATGCAAGGACAGACCCGTAGCTGCACATGGACCAGTTCTCTCTCTAACAAATCCTTGTCCCCATGCAAGGACAGACTTATTGCTGCACATAGACCAGTTCTCTCTCTAACAAATCCTTGTCTCTGTGCAAGGACAAACTTATTGCTGCACAAAGTGCACATGGACCAGTTCTCTCTAACAAATCCTTGTCTCCGTGCAAGGACAGACTTATTGCTGCACATGGACCAGTTCTCTCTCTAACAAATCCTCGTCTCCGTGCAAGGACAGACTTATTGCTGCAAATGGATCAGTTCTCTCTCTAACAAATCCTTGTCCGAATCGTCATTCATACAAAACGCGAGACATCCATAGAGAATGTGATGTATTGTCTCATCGTCCTCCATGCAGTGGCGGCACCGTGAGTCGTAGTGCCCTCGAAAACATCCAAAATAAACACCAACGTGTCAGTGACCGACTCGGAACTGAGCTAGGACATCCAGCTCAGCACGATTAAGTTGCCACCACGCATCCTTTCGGCCTGGTCTTCTCATCTACCTAGATAGCTCTCGGCCCTTATCCAAAGCGTCCCAGTTATCATACCAATGTACCAACACTCGGTTGTCGGCTAGGAAATGACGTCCAATGTTTAAATATAATGCCAGCACCGAATAAGTTTGGGGAATCTCTTGTAGGGCTTTTGTTTTCATTTTAAAGATCTAACCAGTAAGTAAAAAACTACACATCTTGATTCTGAGGTTCTGCACTAGATCGAATGTACGCTCTCTTTCAAAATGTTAACTTTGAAGAACAGCAAGAGGAAATCGGGTGGTCCTTTTGAGACCAAATGAAAGGTTTGAATGGCAGTTGAAGGGTTAATCTCTAGGTACCATTTTAAGTTAACTGTTTTTTCGAGGGTGCCTTGAAATATCTCACTCGATCTAAACCTCTTGTACTTTTAAGAGACCGGTAAACCAGGGGCGGTATTTGAGGTAGCTAATATAATAATTTAGATTAATTTATTTTTTCATTTTTTTCAACTTGTTAATGACACACAAAAAAAAGCATGTTTCAAAGAGATAAAGTCGCTTAGGAATCTTTAGGAATGATTCCGGTTTTAGAATACTGCATTAGGCCGCCCCCTCTCTGCACCGTGTTTGAGTTGAATAAGAATTATCTTATCTCATTGATTACAGAGGTTACTTCAAACAGAAAAAGAAGACAATAACGTCGTTTGCATTTCATGTGTCAATCTAGTCATGCATATTAATGTCTTAAACTCTGCTAAGTCGTTGGTTTTCCTGGCTGATTCAGGCAACCCATTCCATTCTCTAATGGCACTAGGGAAGAAGGAGCCCTTGTACGTATTTGTTCTAGCAAAAGGTTTGGTTTTTCTCTTTGTCAATTATTGTCTCAGATATTTGTCTGTATCTCTACAACACACTGTGGAGCACGATTGCTTCGATTTCACGTGGACGTTACGATCACCTGAATAGTTCGGACACTTTTATATGGTCTTTTAGTGCTCCAATTTAGCATGGTTTCTACAGGGGAGGAAGCCATAAATATCAAGTTTGTGTATCCGGTGTCCAAATACAGAAGTATTGATAATCGAGGAAGTTGTACTATAATAATATAATAATTGGTGTGAAGATTTATAGAATAGAATCTCGTTCGCTTGTTGCACAAAGTAATTACAATTCTTTTTAGCTTGCAAACTATTGAAGAGTGGAACCTAAAACCTTAAACCAGGACAAGGATCTCGAAAGTTACCCTAGCGATTTTCTTAGAAATTCTATTGTTTATAAATATTTTTGGGAAACAAAATATTAGTTAGTTGGCTACGCAGGGAGAACTCTGATTTACTGTTTTAATTTTATAAAATATAATCTTCAAATTAAAGTTGGTCTATTTTGAATATGCATCTTTTGGAATTTTCGCATGTCCTCAGTAAAAAGTTGAATAAATAAATAGACGATCGATGACATTTTGGGTCCGTCTTATGTAGAGCTCATTAGTTGGACAGAACTCATGTGCGACACTATACATATGTATATAATACCCTCAAAGCTTCTATAAAAGCGTTCAGCATAGACCCAGCCACTGGGAGACAGAAGCATATAACATAGTATCATGGAGTCGCGCTGTAAAAACTGGCGCACAAATTGCTGAAGAAAAGAGAACAGCGCTGGCAGAAGAAAAACGCCAGAGAAGAAAAGCAAGGCCCACGACACTAGCTCCACCTGGAATAACCAGCCCAGCGTGCAGCAGAACGTTCCAGGCTCACATAGGTCTCACCAGCCACATGAGGAGACACAAACCCCAGTGCAAAGCCCTCAGCCCCCTGAATGACAAAAGTGGTCATCATCGAACCACGATGGACGATCTATATATATATATATATATATGATACTCATACAATATGTTTTAATGCAATACTTCAATACTATATCCAGAATTCTAGTCTGGACTACTGTCATTTTAATATTTTTAAGTATGGATCTATCTCATCAGACTAGAATTTTATATACTGTGAGTTGGGCGTAACCAGATTTTTTTGTTGCCGGGAGGGGGAGGAATAGGGCGGGGTTAAAAAAAATCCTTCTTTATGTATCAATAATCACTCTTACAAATAATTCATTAGCTTCTTAAAGGAGGAATTGTCTTTAAAAAAACAGTTTTTAAGTTATTATTGAGTTATTGTTTTCAATAAGAATTGTATATACTCTAATAAGACTAAAATAATCGCTTTATAAAAAGTGATCAGTTTCATAAAAGAAGAATTGTCTTAAAAATAAATTAATTGAAATTTTACATTTTCTCTCTTACTGTATTTTATTGCTAAATAGGGCGTCAACTGGATCTCTTCAATGTAGAATTAAAAAGAAACCTTCACCTATTTGGCCTAGCAAAATGACTTAATAACTCAATTTAAATTTATGTCTGAATAGCTTAAAAGTCATATTATATTACCCCCCCCCCCCCCATATCAAATGCACAGGAAGGATTTAAGAAAGTGTGGGGGTTAATGCGCCGTTAACCTTTCGTTTCTAAACACGTTTAACCTACATTATTAAATCTAAAAATAGAATCAGTGAGTGTTGTTTTCTGCTGTAGACTTCCTTTTGTGATTCCTCCGTGCGGAACTGAAGCGTCTTATACATTTGTAGGACAGGTCGATTCAAGTTTGTGTTTGGTAGTAACGGAACAACGTCTTGGCCCCCCCCCCCCATAGATTCGATTATAATTTTGATATTTTTGATCGATAGAGACACATTATCTTAGAACAGTAATACATAATACTTAAACTGAAGCCACACGAGATTATGTGTGTATACGGGAGCTAAGTTGTTCTCCCACTATAAACGTACTACAAATTTATAACCAGACCTAGGCCTAAATGACATCTGAGATGACGCTATTCATTTGAAAACTGTAAAGAGCTAAATTCCCCTTTCATACTGCGGTCCATGAGAAAAATGTGTTTCTATGCTCGAAGTTTAACAAGGGTATCGTGTGACCAGCACAACACTTAACCGCCTGTCGTTAAAGTTGTACCTCAAATTTGGCTGGACTCAATAGCTTTATAAAAATACGGAAACACAAAATCCCAGTGTTCATAGTTCGGAAGTCGAGCGTTCAACCACTCTGCCGTCTCACCTCTTTCCTTATTGGGTAGAAAATAGAGTTGGCTAATACTCTGTGCAGATAGAATCGTAGACTATAGGAGTATGGCTTAGAAGAGGATACATATTTCAATACCAAAAAACACTGCATTACGTAGTATGCGATCAAACTTCTGACATGTCTATATAAAAGTCTTGCTAAAATAATTTTGTCTCTACGATAATAGGTCAATATCGTGCAGTCATGCATATCTCCGGACGTATGTAAGCACTGTCACGTGACATAGGGCCTGCACATGATTTTATATTTCCCTACGAAAGTTATTTCAGTCACATGGCCCTATTACGTAAGCCGGAAACGAAATGTCGCTGTTATTGTATAGCTTTTGTTGCTTGTATGGTCTCTACTTTGTCATCTGTAAAATTTTACGAATTTGGCGAGGCACGTTTTCTTTTTAACCTTTCCCAACGAAAAGCAGAAACTTTTATTCTTTGAAGTTATGTACCTTGTTACATTGCTGTAAATAGAGTAGAATTCTCGCTTTAAGAGCATTGGATCTGCTGGTCACGTGGTGCTGGAATATAGTCAAGATTTTAGTTTCACATTTTGAACATATTAGGGCCTAGGTGTGACTCTAGACTCGTATCTCTTGTTGACTATGATTAACATACAAAAGTGACCCCGTGATTTTATTTCGCCCACACTCTGATGAATTTCCTTTAAGATGTCCACTGAAATCTAGATTGAACAATTGGAAGTGTCTGTTAACATGAAGACATGCTGGATTTACATTTTATATACAGTTCAGTTTTAACTGGTGAATAAAATTTACTCCTTTATGTATTGATATCAATTCCAACAAACAAGAGAGCGCATCCCGTTCCACCCACAAGAAAAAAAGTCATCGTTAACGAATGTATACATCTGCTAGACTTTATAATATTCTACTGGTAGGTCTTTAAATCTAATTAAATATAGACTTCGAAGACGCTGCGTAAAATGTTCCTGAACAATAATTGATTAAACTCTTGAATCCAACGATTCGTAGGCCTATATGTAGATATACCTGAAGAATCAAGATAAATATTTTCTCCTTCAGTAGCCAAATTTAATTAATTTCTTTTTTAAATTTGAAAAGTTATAACGGTCAAAATACAGTTTTCGAAGTGTGGCAAACGAGCTAGTAATTATTTTTGAAATGATTGACATCAACTGTCATTTTATATGAAAATCGTTAGAGCCGTTTTCGAGAGTCGTGTCCACTCAGGATCCATTCCAGTATCCATTTTTTCCATAAATGTGTGACCTGAATAAAGGAATTATAAAAAAAAATGAAAAAAGAAACGGAAAAAAAAGTGAGCTTTAAAAAAAAAAAACACAAAATAATTGAAATCTATATTTATGTATGCTTTATGGATTATTATTAATTAATATTATGCCAATTTTTTTTACACCTTTAATTCATATTACTATATTTATTTTTAGAATCTTGATTTATAAATCTGTCTTTGTTTTCGTTGTAACTAAATACAATGAGACTTGTCAAAGACTAAACACATTTTTCAGACCCTTCTACCTTTTTAAAAAATAGATCTCGATAAATCCACATAAAGATATCAGTCTCAAATAGGATCCACAATTTTAAAGTCGGCATACTTAGAATGACATTTAGATGTTTAATACCAAGTAAAAGTTAAAGTTTTCTTTTCAGACCTTGTGACTATGTTAGATCTATACTAGATCTATATTTTGTTTGTTCCCTGATTATGTCTCACAAGTAGACGTGGAATGACTTGTAAAGAGCCTCAATTCTATAACTATCGATTGGTCTCTGATCAGCGCTGTAAAGACCGACAAGGTAAAGTAACAGCCTATTTTTATTCCTTTAATGAAACATGAGCGATGACTAAATGTCTATAATTATCTTTCACTGTCCATTCAAATACAATCTTGTGTCTTAAAAATCCATCCGGCCTGTTTATTTTTTAAAAAGCAATTTCTACTTATGTACAAATTAACATCTGGTCGGATCGGTTCTGATTTGATATGACATATGGATGGCTGCCTGGTCGTGCGGTCTGGACTGTTGTTCGCATTTATCGATGGTCCTTGCTTCAAACCCTGCCCACTCCCATCCCCCGTCGTCCTGCGGGAGCTTTGGACTAGGATGTAAACTATCTTCAACTCCGAAGGAACATCCGAAACATGTACAACATTTTACAAACATCCGGTTTGGATCAAATCAGATGGAATCGGTTCAGATTGGATCGGTTCGGATGGAATCGGTTCAGATTGGATCGGTTCGGATGAGATAGTAATTTAAAAAAAAGGCAGTATCGGGATCGAAACCACGACATTAGTATAATAGGCGTGAGCCTCTATCAACTTCGCCAACAGTTGCGGGAATTTCCTTCCACCCAACATTTTACATTTAGCTTTTGTCTATGAAGAGATTGTAAGCTAGTAATAAGAATTTTGGGGAACAAAAAATAAATACCCCAAAAGCCAAGCTGAACACAGTAAATAACAAACGTCAAACTGACTAGCGAGCTTGACTTTTATTATCACAGTAGCATAAGAGCTCACTTCCTGCCAGAAGTGAAATATTTTTAGCGGCTCCCAAAAAGGGAAAAGACGCTGTTTGTTTTGTGTGGTTTGTCCGTCCGTCCGTCCGTCCCGTTTAGATCTCGTAGACTAGAAAAGAGAGGGAAAATACGACATCATAATAATTTAGATCTTTCAAAATTCTGATGCAACGCCTACTTTTTCTTTTATAAAAGTGAAAAATTTAATTTTTTAAATCAACTATTTAAGCAGATTTTTTTTCTCACAAAAATTAACAATTTTTACAACTATTCACTATTAATAGTAACAAAAACAAGAGGCTGTATAGTGAGGGCAATACCAGTGTAACATACTTTCGACACATTTATGCAAACGGTTTTATAATTTTTCTTTTCTGAAAGCGAAAAATCTCATTTTTAAAATCAAGTATGCAGGCAGTTGTTTTTTTTCATAAAAATACACCATTTTTACAACTATTCACTATTAATAGTAGCAAACACTGGAAGCTATTTAGTAAGTGAGAAAACTTTGTACCATATTTGTAACACAATCATGCTAACGGTTTAAGATTTTTTGTCCAAAAATATTTTACCTCTACTGGAGTATATTACAAAGTTAAGTAAGTTCTGTCTTACTTACTACTACTTTTACAAAAATGTTTACTTTTATTTTTAAAGTAAAAAAAATCTATTTCGTATGGATATAAGTGAACATAAAGTAAAACAACAATTAATAAGTAGTTGTTCATATTATCACGTGGGTTACGGTGCAGAAGTCAACACATGGAACTAAAGGATTTTTTTAACGGAGTTTTTTTTTCTTGAGGCTTGGAATAAGAGATTGACCCTTTACAAAAACAATTAAATTAATATTCATTATAAAACATCACATCTAACTTCACATTCACTTTCACCCATCCCTTGGTCTGCTGGACCGTTGGGGCATAACACAAGATCTGTCAACCTTCTTTCTCCATTTTTCTCGGTCATTTGCCTTTGGTAGAATTTCATTCTGATATTCTTTCTGAAAATATTGAAACCTGCCTTTCCACCTGCCTGGGTGGACCACTATGGGGGCCGATTTTGAGTTTGTCTTTTCACACAAACCGTCTTCGTAACCTTGTTACGAGGAATAATCTCACGGATCTATCTAGTATTCTGTTGCTTACCAAACATTTTTTTTTTACAATGCCTTTACTCAGGTTACAACTTCATGGATGAATCTGGATGCAGATCTCAAAAACGACTCTATCGATTTCCCTATAAATTTAATAGTTGATGTATAATTGCTTTTATTTTAACGTAAAACTTATATACATCACGTCTAGATTCTATCTCTAGCTCTAGAAGTGGATGTAGATCTAGTTTCGATCTTAAGCGTTCTAAATCAGAAGTCTAAATCAGAAGTCTAAATCAGAAGTCTAAATCAGAAGTCTAAATCAGAAGTCTAAATCAGAAGTCTAAATCAGAAGTCTAAATCAGAAGTCTAAATCAGAAGTCTAAATCAGAAGTCTAAATCAGAAGTCTAAATCTAGTTGCTTAAAGAATGAAAGTACCAATAAATAATTACTAATTTCCACTAGAGGATAGCACCGTTCGTGCAAAGAGCTGACAGTGTTATAATCAAGAGTTCTCAAACATCTAAATTTGATTAGTATTAAAATGTATACAATTTTTTGGGTTGATATTTGAATGCATTCATTATAATATTGCGTTGCCTTCCTCTATATGTAGTCTAGACAAACGCGTATGAGGCAGGTCAATAACAGATTTAGGAAATCTAGACAGAAGCATCTGAGGTAGATTCGTGCTTTATCTCAATTACTTCAGTTGGCGTTTATTTATACCATTTATTTATATTGCGTCGTTGTACTGGAAGAATTCTATGGGTCTGTTTCGTCTACACATCAAGTTCATTTCATTGAAATTCTTGAATACTTTAAAATTAAAATTGCCTGATGTGAGTCGTTGAATTGATGGTGCCACTAGATCTAGAATTAGAATCACTGCAACGTGAAACCCACACAACGCCAGCGTCGCAAAGTGTCAAAGTGTCTCATGGTTAACATGATGCCCAAAGTGTCAAAGTGTCTCATGGTTAACATGATGCCCAAAGTGTCTAATGGTTAACATGATGCCCAAAGTGTCAAAGTGTCTCATGGTTAACATGATGCCCAAAGTGTCTAATGGTTAACATGATGCCCAAAGTGTCACATGGTTAACATGATGCCCAAAGTGTCTAATGGTTAACATGATGCCCAAAGTGTCTCATGGTTAACATGATGCCCAAAGTGTCTTATGGTTAACATGATGCCCAAAGTGTCTCATGGTTAACATGATGCCCAAAGTGTCAAAGTGTCTCATGGTTAACATGATGCTCTTTCTGTACTGCAACATAAGGGTCGAAGTTAAAGACAAAACATTATGTCTTGACCACTAGCTTGTTCGCGGTTCTCTCCACTGACCTGTCCACTGATGACCATCGTCTTGTCCCCTGTTTTTCTATTGTCGTGTCCATCTTTTTCCCAACGCTTGACCACAATCTTGTCCACTCTTTTTACTATTTGTTCACTGACGAGTCCACTATTTGTTAATTATTTTGTCTACTGTCTTGTCCATCGTCTTGACCTCTTACAAGGGCAATTCTGGCTAAGACTCGAAACTATCGTGACCATAGATAGGTAGCATCTACTACAATCATGCATTGGACGAAAATTGTGAGTACAACACTAAAGTAAGTTTATACACTTGAGAGAGTATTTTATATTTACATCTCTCTTCCTTTTAAAAACAAATCTCTTTCGCAGTCTTTACTCGACTGATAGGAGCAACAAGTTCATTTCGTTACGATATCAGAAATGTCTTATTTTAATATAATTGCCAATCGTTATACGTAATCCTTAGAAGTTACCCCCCCTCCTTCTGTATTATAGAGCTTCCATCTTTGAAAGAGTTCATGTACTTCACTTGTAGGAACGTACGCGCATTTCTCATCCAAAACTTTTCCTTTCATGCGATCTATAGGGAAGATGCTGTCAAGGCACATTCCTTGTTCCATATGCTAGGACAAATTTGTAGAAATGCTCCTTCTTCCTGTGACAGATTGGGGAAAGTGACGTGTATTTGGCGCGTTTAATAATGATGATAGTCCAGACTCGATTGACAGCGATAGAGAAATGAGAGGGTCTGGCTTCATTTAATCTACCTTATATATAGGCCTGGAAAATGTGGGCGGAAACAGGAAATGTCCTAAGCTAAGAATTATTTTACACGTGGGTGAAGTCCGACAAGAGTCGCACCTTGGAGCGTCACGTGGCGTGTTGGTCCGAGTGATCTCCTAGATCAAAGAGAGACGTGGGAGAGGGGGGGGGATTGACTCGCATTCCACCCAAGGTGGTGTCCACTGCGGCTGTCAGACATCCTGCGGGAGAGATCAAAGAGATTGTGTGTATCTTTACCCCGGCCAAGGGAAGATAAATGAAAAAACGCCAAGGTGGCGGACCAAGTCTAGCTCGAATAGGTAAAGGTGGGGCGGGTGAAGAAAGTGGGGATTGGGAAATAACTAAAATAAAATAAATAAATAATGAGTAATATAATTAATGCTGTGATAAGTTTGAGTGACTCTGACAGCGAGCTTTTGAATTGTCACACTTCCCTAGTACTATTAGAGCATGGAATAGGTTGCCTGAGTCAGCCAGGAAAACCAATGACTTGGCAGAATTTAAGTCATTGATTTACATGCGTGACTAGTTAGACCAAGGAACGCGTAGGACATAATCATCTTCTTTAATTGAAGTAATGTCTGTATTTTATAAGATAAGATAAGATTGAAGATAAGCACATTTTTTTTTGTCAATTATAAATTAAATTTAATTGATGGCAGTATAATACTTACCGTAATCATCACGTGACTAGACAAACATGAAGAAAAAACAACAACAATCAAAGAACTACTGTAAACCAGTTAAAACATAAGTCCACTCAAAATATCATGGAAGGAACAAGTTGAATTTCGTCTTTACATGCCTTGTTTGTTTCTATAAATAAATCTTTAGATTAACAATAACATCCAATAGTTTTATGTTCCTATGAAAATATTAAAAGCCTAAAAGACTAAAAGCACGCGAGAATGAATTCGAACAACAAAATTAAGATTACAACCTGAGGTTCCCACCCCTTTCCGATATTCCCACCTCCAACGCCATGTTGTCTGCGTGGTGGAGTGGGAAAGTTAAGTCACGGAATCTTATATGTGTGTGTGTGTGTGTGCAGTTTGTGTGTGTTTGATTTTCCAGGACAATGCTTGTGTGTGTTTGAGTGAAAGATTAATGATGTCAGGTCGATTATTATTGATAAGGCTGTCATGAGAACTATTCATTAGACCAAGACGAAGTTGTGAAGTAGCTGGTTACAGAAAAGAGACTCAATAGTTTTATGCATATAGCGAAAAACCAACAGGTAATTTGTAAAAGTCCACGAAAAGGTTCAAACAGTCGTGCAAGAAACTTTACGGCTATCACATGGGCACGTATCAAGGAAGAAGATGCGGTGCATTTAAAGTATTCCCAAACCATTTAGCTCAAAACACGGCAACATTAAGGATAAGCTATAGATACCTACATAGTGAACTATTATTGACTGGAAAGTAATTCTGCTCTACCCCCCGGTAGAATGTTTGATTAACCCATATATATTTAAACTTTCTTATATCTAATTTAGTTGTTTTTTTTTATTTACATACTCTCTGTTACAGTTTTTGAAATGAATATATTGTAAATATTTGTCCACAACATGGTCCGAGTCACACTTCAACAGTTGCTAGGCTATAAAGAACATGACAGGAACTTTATTTTGTCAGGATATCACAACAATAAGTCTTCATCTCATATCCACTATTATAGACTTCTGGTCAGAACCGGATTCATTCTGGCTTCTAAAACTGGATAGTACATTCTCACGCGTTCACGCGTGACACTTTTGTAGACTAAGCATACCGAGTTCAGGAGTCCCCAAATGTTAGGACCCGCGACTTTTATCGGCCCTCCGGATCACTGACGATGGTCTGCACAAAGAGCCTTCGACATAAGTCCATTAATAAATAGAAGTCGCCATTTTCCATTTGATCGTTAGAAAGGTTTTTATCCAACGAACAGGCCTGGACCCGGAGCTCTTCACCCTAAGTCCTGTCTGATGGCCCCCAGTAGTGTCGGCCATGGACCGAGTAAGGGGACAGTACCGGGTACACAGCGCGCAGCGCCTCAGTCCTGGGCCCACTCGCTATAACTGGCAGAGGGTAGTGCTAACCATGGAGAGTTTGCTTTATATTGCTATAATGTAACCGCCAAGTTCAGTGCAGGGACCGCTTTCCAGCTAACGGGATACTGATGTCGGCCCTCTTTGTGGAACAGTGTGGCTGGCTTTTGTTCCATCCACACCCCGAGTAAGATAAAGAAGAAGCTCACCCTGTGTATACTGCAGGGGCCTTGTTCGCTTCCCGTTCTTAACCAACCTAGTTCCATAACTAGACTGAGGCTTGAATCCTCTGGCCTACAGGAACAGCGCGGTTGATTAGGTCCCATGATTCTCACTGCGGGTCGGCCACCAGTACCCAAGTTTTTCATCGTCGCCTCTGCTTACGTCACCCTGCAATGAAAACAAAGTCAACAATGACGATTCTGAGGCTACAGAAGTTTGCCGACGCTAGCACTACGTGACATAGGCCTAAAATATTGGATGCAGCAACGACAACTCTAATTCATCTCTTATCAACCAGTCAACACGACGGTCAAGGATGTTTTGCTTGGTAATATTCTGTTGAACTTTGAACTTTTCTTAGAATATTTAGGGCTGCAGACTGATAACATATGCAATCTTACAGATCGATTTCATGAACCACTAGACTAGACACACCAGACTGAAGTAATTTATAAACAAATTGTGTAAATTATATGATATCGTGATCGGTTGTAACGGACAATAATTAGTCATCTAGTGCTTTGTGGAACATTGAATTCAATACATTTTGTTTATAATAAGCCATAGGCCCTAGAGATCCGAACATTTTTTTGTGCTTTTTAGTTAAAGCTGTACTTCATATACATTGAAATGTTGAGACTGGCCAGCGAGACAATTTTTGTTTATTCTCTTATTTAAAATGATATTAAACTGATACTTGAAAAACAATGACCGTTAAAGTTTCTGGTACATTTTCTTTTAACCCAAAAGAAAATTTGTTTTAAGAATATAAATAAAACACGAATTTCTTTATTTCAGAACAATAAATGACGCTAGGCGGGCCACAAAAATATTGAAATGTTTAGTTATGAGATATAAAGTAAAAATGGCATATGCTATAGTGGGCTAAGAAAAGGTTGCGAAAACGTGTCCTTGCATCGACTGACGAAACCAGAGAATAAGGCGCAGCCGCTTTAGCGCAGTCTGTTTGACGCGAGCCGCTTTGGGGCTAGAAGCTCTGGAGAAAATTTTTTTTTTGTAAACTTTTTTTATCACTACGCTATTCTAGACGTACATAGTATATATGGTATACAGTATCACATCTGCCCCCTCCCCACCCAACAAAAATAATTAAGGTTTAGACTTTGTATGCATAATTATCGTGAACTATAGGTCAGATAGCTATTATCGTGAACTATAGGTCAGATAGCTATTATCGTGAACTATAGGTCAGATAGCTATTATCGTGAACTATAGGTCAGATAGCTATTATCGTGAACTATAGGTCAGACAGATAGCTACATGAGACCACGATATTGACATGCTTTCCTGTTTCCTCCAATCTATATATATAATTCTCTTCTTCACTCAAGAGTTTGGAATGGATGAGAAGAAGAAGTAAAGGAAAGAGCACTCTTTTATTTCTGCGGATAGATTTATCCCACGAACTTTACGAGCCTTGCGTGTAGCGAAGTCATACAGTGTATCATAAAAATTCTATTTCCTACATAAATCACGCCCAATAGCAAGAACATAGACTTATATATACTATATCTAGACTGGACATGGAGACTTTTTTTAACACTACAAAAAATGTCGTGAAAAATTTGTAGAAAGTTGGATCAAGGCGTTGTTTTGTAAAGTAGTTAACAGAAGTAAAGCTGGTTTTTTTTCAACCCTAACCTATGTAACATATAATTTAATTTTTAGATCTAGATCTAGTAATGGAACATCAAAATTAAGAGTAGCCTACTCTCATCTCATAATTATTATTTTGCAATTTATTGTTAGATACATAATCTAGAAAGATCTAGGTAATCAATCTATTTAAATGTACATAAGATGATTTAAATCAACATGAATTATTTCCATCTAGGATTTTTGAAACATTATCACAATGGAAAACAAACAGGAAATGGCTTTGTTTCATATATTTGCGTGAATAACTGAGAAATGATTTTGCATTATTTCTAAACTTTGAAAACTAAAGATCATTACTTTTCTAAGACAGACTCCCCCTAGAGCCTGAAGAAAGAGTTTACGTACATAAAATCTATATATAGATACGCCTGTGAATCGATCAGTCGCGGATAAAAATTTATTTCCGGTTTCCAGTCTAGATATAATATATATCTATGAGCAAGAACTAACAAATGTTTCAATCTATCTACGAGAATTGTTGAACTAAAGTAATTCTTCATTAGTTTAAGGCGCGAGAATCTTCTTTCACTACACCCCAAAAATACGGGATAAGGCCGTTTTTTTTTATCGCGCGTAGGATTGGCATTTTCCTTATAGAATGACACCCCAAAATGACAATTTTTGTCTATATATTTCAGGAGATTTGTATGAGTTTTCTAAAGATTTTAATAATTTCCGGATATTTCCAGGACTTTTTCATATATTTTGCAATTTCAGAAGATTTTCAAGAGCTCCTGGTAAATTGACAGGAGGCCGCGGGAAATCTGTTATAAGTTATTGTGGTGTCGTTTAATTTAATAATAATTTAATAAATTATACACCAAGAATTAGCGCGGGTCCTATGAAAGTGCGGGACCCACTGCGGTCACCTAAGTGCGAGCCCACTGCGGTCACCTAAGTGCGAGCCCACTGCGGTCACCTAAGTGCGAGCCCACTGCGGTCACCTAAGTGCGAGCCCACTGCGGTCACCTAAGTGCGAGCCCACTGCGGTCACCTAAGTGCGAGCCCACTGCGGTCACCTAAGTGCGAGCCCACTGCGGTCACCTAAGGCCGGCCCTGCAAAATAGCGACGTATGCCACGCCGGTCGGCTAGTACATTATATATTTGAGGTGTGCGAAACGCGTGATGACATCCGACAGTTTATTTTGTTCTTTGGACTTGATTAAAACCCACACTATGATGTGAAGTGGAGGCGCGCTGGCTGAATGGTAAAGCGCTTGACTTCCGAACAGGGGGTCCCAGGTTCGAATCCTGGTGTACACTGGGATTTTTAATTTCGGGATCTTTGGGTCCACCTCTGAGTCCACCCATCTCTAATCGGTACCTGACATTAGTTGGGGAAAAGTAAAAGCGGTTGGTCGTTGTGCTGCCCATTTGATACCCCCGTTAACCGTAGGCCACAGAAACAGATGACCTGTACATCATCTGACCATTAGATCACAAGAACTGAAAGGGGAACTTTACTATGATGTGAAGTTACCTAGCAATATTTACACAACAAACTTCAAATCCAAATCGAATGGGCGACGATAACTATTAATAAGTTCAAACACAAACATACAACATTGCTATCTTTCTCTTTAAAGACAATCAACATACACAATGTGTCTGAAACGGCTTGCCGCTCTAAACTGGAACAAAAATTATTTAACTATACAATCTTCTCTAGTCACAAGAATTCACTAGCAGAGTGGTTAGCACGTTTGCCCGAGGAAGCGCGAGACACGAGTTTGAATTCAGGTCGTTCATCTTTTCTTTTTTTTTTTTTGTAAATACTTTTAAAAACAATTCCGTGTGTGGCTGCAGAAGTTCATATCATAGAACTCGTAAACCCCACACCAAACCAGACATCCCTTTCTTTCTCCCCCCCCCAACCCTCCACATTTTCCAAACTGGTCCAGACAGGTGATTGGATCATAGCGTAGTGAGAAAGCTAAATGCATGAAATAGAGCTAACCAAAAAACAATCGATACAAAATAGTTCTAATCGCTCAGATTTATTGTTGTTGGTCTAGAACTAATGATCTATTACAAATTAGATTACATGACTGAACTAATGGATACAATTACACTTTGTTCTTTTAAAAAAAAAGTTTCTAATCTGCTTGTTTTTCTGTCATCACAGAGAGAAGAAAATCGTGGAACATTTTTTAGATTTTTTAGGGCAAACTTCATTAACCGACATGCATTTTGTTTACAAAAACACCCTCAGTAAACAGACGGGAATGCATTTTATTCACAAAAACACCTTCAGTAAACAGACGGGAATGCATTTTGTTCACAAAACACCGTCAGTAAACATACGGGAGTGCATTTGGTTCACAAAACACCCTCAGTAAACAGACGGGAATGCATTTGGTTCACAAAACACATTCAGTAAACAGACGGGAATGCATTTGGTTCACAAAACACCCTCAGTAAACAGACGGGAGTGCATTTGGTTCACAAAACACCCACAGTAAACAGACGGGAGTGCATTTGGTTCACAAAACACCCTCAGTAAACAGACGGAAGTGCATTTGGTTCACAAAACACCCTCAGTAAACAGACGGGAGTGCATTTGGTTCACAAAACAAACTCAGTAAACAGACGGGAGTGCATTTGGTTCACAAAACACCCTCAGTAAACAGACGGGAATGCATTTGGTTCACAAAACACATTCAGTAAACAGACGGGAATGCATTTGGTTCACAAAACACCCTCAGTAAACAGACGGGAGTGCATTTGGTTCACAAAACACCCACAGTAAACAGACGGGAGTGCATTTGGTTCACAAAACACCCTCAGTAAACAGACGGGAATGCATTTGGTTCACAAAACACCCTCAGTAAACAGACGGGAGTGCATTTGGTTCACAAAACACCCTCAGTAAATACACGGGAGTGCATTTGGTTCACAAAACACCCTCACTAAACAGACGGGAGTGCATTTGGTTCACAAAACACCCTCAGTAAACAGACGGGAGTGCATTTGGTTCACAAAACACCCTCAATAAACAGGCGGGAGTGCATTTGGTTCACAAAACACCCTCAGTAAACAGACGGGAATGCATTTGGTTCACAAAACACATTCAGTAAACAGACGGGAATGCATTTGGTTCACAAAACACCCTCAGTAAACAGACGGGAGTGCATTTGGTTCAAAAAAACACCCACAGTAAACAGACGGGAATGCATTTGGTTCACAAAACACCCTCAGTAAACAGACGGGAATGCATTTGGTTCACAAAACACCCTCGGTAAACAGACGGGAGTGCATTTGGTTCACAAAACACCCTCAGTAAATACACGGGAGTGCATTTGGTTCACAAAACACCCTCACTAAACAGACGGGAGTGCATTTGGTTCACAAAACACCCTCAGTAAACAGACGGGAGTGCATTTGGTTATCAAAACACCCTCAATAAACAGGCGGGAGTGCATTTGGTTCACAAAACACCCTCAGTAAACAGACGGGAATGCATTTGGTTCACAAAACACATTCAGTAAACAGACGGGAATGCATTTGGTTCACAAAACACCCTCAGTAAACAGACGGGAGTGCATTTGGTTCACAAAACACCCACAGTAAACAGACGGGAGTGCATTTGGTTCACAAAACACCCTCAGTAAACAGACGGGAATGCATTTGGTTCACAAAACACCCTCAGTAAACAGACGGGAGTGCATTTGGTTCACAAAACACCCTCATTAAATACACGGGAGTGCATTTGGTTCACAAAACACCCTCAGTAAACAGACGGGAGTGCATTTGGTTCACAAAACACCCTCAGTAAACAGACGGGAGTGCATTTGGTTCACAAAACACCCTCAGTAAATACACGGGAGTGCATTTGGTTCACAAAACACCCTCACTAAACAGACGGGAGTGCATTTGGTTCACAAAACACCCTCAGTAAACAGACGGGAGTGCATTTGGTTCACAAAACACCCTCAATAAACAGGCGGGAGTGCATTTGGTTCACAAAACACCCTCAGTAAACAGACGGGAATGCATTTGGTTCACAAAACACATTCAGTAAACAGACGGGAATGCATTTGGTTCACAAAACACCCTCAGTAAACAGACGGGAGTGCATTTGGTTCACAAAACACCCACAGTAAACAGACGGGAGTGCATTTGGTTCACAAAACACCCTCAGTAAACAGACGGGAATGCATTTGGTTCACAAAACACCCTCAGTAAACAGACGGGAGTGCATTTGGTTCACAAAACACCCTCAGTAAATACACGGGAGTGCATTTGGTTCACAAAACACCCTCACTAAACAGACGGGAGTGCATTTGGTTCACAAAACACCCTCAGTAAACAGACGGGAGTGCATTTGGTTCACAAAACACCCTCAGTAAACAGACGGGAGTGCATTTGGTTCACAAAAACACCCTCAGTAAACAGACGGGAGTGCATTTGGTTCACAAAACACCCTCAGTAAACAGACGGGAGTGCATTTGGTTCACAAAAACACCCTCAGTAAACAGACGGGAGTGATTTGTAGTTACAGTTTCCACTTAGTTCTTCTACTTCCTATCTAACACAAACACGGGGCAGGTTTGGCATAAACACATTTTTTGTTCTAAAAAACTATTATTCTGTAGGATTGCCAAGTTTTAGAACTTTCTCAGTACGAGATGAGCCCGGTGTGACAGTCAAACTTGCCACTGGGTTGTGTTTCCTAAGGATGACGTGTATTAGTGGTTTTGTTTTGTTCATGACTGCTTGATCACATAAGTTGTCGACACAATCAATCAATCAATCAAATAAATAATAAATCGTCCAGATCAATAGAAACGAGTTTCTGCGCCTTCTTTCTGTACTGTGCGTACAACTTTTGAAGGACCGGAAAGTATTAAGTCTCCGGACAAAGCAAGCGAGCCAGCTAAGTCAATAACATTATGTTTTAAAAAGTTGCCTGAGTTTCAGAAGAGCTATGTGTGGCCTGAGTTTCAGAAGAGCTATGTGTGGCCTGAGTTTCAGAAGACCTATGTGTGGCCTGAGTTTCAGAAGACCCATGTGTGGCCTGAGTTTCAGAAGACCCATGTGTGGCCTGAGTTTCAGAAGACCTATGTGTGGCCTGAGTTTCAGAAGACCTATGTGTGGCCTGAGTTTCAGAAGACCTATGTGTGGCCTGAGTTTCAGAAGACCTATGTGTGACCTGAGTTTCAGAAGACCTATGTGTGGCCTGAGTTTCAGAAGACCTATGTTTGGCCTGCATCGTATAAATCGTAAACCATACACAACAGTCACACACAGCTTATCACACACATGAGACAGCACACACATAGCATGCATCAAACAGACATCACACCACATACATCACACACATCATTTACCACACAAATAACACACACCGTTTACCAGTAACATCACACACACACACCATTTATCACACACAAAACACAAACCTCTCTCACACACACCAAAAAAAACACCACATACACAATATATCGGAAACACTGCAACACACACCACTAATCACACACGCCACACACATCACGCACCCCACAAACACCATACTTATCATACACGCCATAAACATTATACACATCACTCACATGTCGCACACCATAACCATCACTCGTACCATAGACACAACATATACAATACACATCACACATACCATAAATATCAAACAGATACACATCATACACATCATTCACATCGCAAATGGTGGTACTGTTACAACAAAAGTCTCTTCTTTTTATAGTTTGAAATATACCCGCAATTCTCTTGTTCTAAAAAGACTAGACAGGAAAAAAAAAGAACTAGTTTATCACATTGACAGCCGCTTGTCTCCTTGCTCAAGTGTCAGAAGCTAATACAAAACCTACGTCAATTGTGTGTATGTATTAAAATCATGATTTTTTTTACTTTATTTCATCATCATTCTCTCCTAAGTCTGGCGTTTGTTGATAGCTTAGCCTTCACACACTACGCCCATTCTGACAACGCTCGAGACTAGGGAATAAATTGTTGGCAAGGAAAACAAAGACTTAAAAAAAAAACAGTAACGCAACTCCGATCGATTGAGATCATTCGAGTGTATCGCTTGCCCGGAGCCATTAGAGCTTGTGGGTATGACAAAAGACTAACATTCAGATGTATTCAAAAGACGGGAGGGTAAGAACTGTACATATTTACCGATGATATTACAGACATTTAGTTTCAGAAAACTAATGTTTAAATTTGAATGTGTGCAAGCTTCGGCCTGTCTGGCCTGTCAAGTTAAATAAGTATTTTTTTAAAGGTATAAATTATGAATGGTTCAAACTCTGCTAACTATCTACAGAATAGGGAAAGACAATGTTCTACAAGTGACACTATTGCTGGTCTACTTTCGTGTTTCCACTTAGTCTTTTCTCTGCCAACTTCTTTTTCAAAAAGAGATAATTTAATTCCTTAGACGTGATTTCATTTGAACAAACGAAATATTTACAAACAAAAAGAGAGAGAGTGTGTGCGTATGTGAGAGAGACAGTGTATGTGTATGTGTGTGAGAGAGAGGTGGTGATGAAGAGATGACAGTGTTAAAAAAAAAGAGAACACGAAAAGAGAAAGAGAGGATTTAAGTGGAGAAAGAGAATGAAGTGGGAAGTGGAGAAAGAGAAGGAAGTGGGAAGTGGAGAAAGAGAATGAAGTGGGAAGTGGAGAAAGAGAATGAAGTGTGAAGTGGAGAAAGTGAATGAAGTGGGAAGTGGAGAAAGAGAAGGAAGTGGGAAGTGGAGAAAGAGAAGGAAGTGGGAAGTGGAGAAAGAGAAGGAAGTGGGAAGTGGAGAAAGAGAAGGAAGTGGGAAGTGGAGAAAGAGAAGGAAGTGGGAAGTGGAGAAAGAGAAAGTCAGAAAGAGAAAGGGTTATTGTTACTACCAATGAATTAAACATAACAAACAAAGAGACAAATCAATAGACTACAAACATCTACATCTTCAATACTGACAAGTAATGGATACCCTCAGCTTTCTTCAAGATGCTGTGACTAGTAACATTGGAATATAGAAATAAATGAACAGGTCTCACGGGCATTACAAACATGCAAAGAGAATCTATGGTGGCCCTTTTCTCCTCGCCAGTGACACAAGATGGACTGATATATATGTTGGCCTCCTTCAGTTGTAGAACGACTATGGTTCATCTCGAACACTTTTTTATGTGGTTGTGGAGCCCTATTTTTATATTGCAGGTCAATGTGGCTTTCGCTTTGGTGGTAGAGGAGCCGGCCTTTTCCCGTATTGCACGCTATTCTTCAAGAGCTGAGGCCCATGTTTTCTCGCTGTACATAGCTTTCTTGGTCACCGTCTCTCTCCACGTAGTGCGTTCTAGGACTATGTCTTCCCAATGGTCTGTATCCATCTTCACTGTTTTTAAATCCTGTTTTATTACATCCACGTAACGGAGGTGGGGGCGACCAGTTTTTAATGAGTCAGACGCAAGTTGCCCTTAGAGAATGATTTTCTGATGCGATTGTCCTCCATCTGCAAGGTTGTTAACGCCGGAAGTGGTTAGGGTTCCAAGCCCATCATTACCTAAAAAATGCTTCCAATGGCATGCTTCTCAAATAGCCTCTGACAACCAGTCCAACTCCTGGCCTTCACGTGTGGTTCAGATACCGAGCCCGGCGGAACAGTTGTCACCGACAGGAGAAGGGGCAAAGGTGAGCAACTGGCGTCTAAACCAGTAAGCTTCGGGCAGAGGGGGCTCGTTAGCCTTGGTTAGATATCCATATAGGAGAAGGAATACTCCGAATCCAAACCTCCGCTGGCTTGCGACTATACCCAAACACGGGAAAAGCTTCGTAAGACAACCCTGAAGAAAAATCAGGAGCTGGTGATCCTTAGACAGATTGTGGCACACCGTGCTACAGCCTGGCAGAGCCAGCGGCGTTACTGATCCCAAACAAGATGGACTACATTGTTACTTACTATGAATACATCGAGAGACAGGTTATAGCAAGTTCAATCCACTGAGTTTGAAAATTAAACGGACAAAACTGAACCCGTGATTTATCTTGAGTTCTGGAAATCAACGCGAACATTTCAGCCACCATTTGTAAGCCTCCAGGGAGGACAAACAGGATCCCATTCCAGGGCCCTAGGAGAAACTTAAAACAAAATAAGAGTAGTTTAGGTAGTGTGTAATTACAGAAGGCACTTTGAGTAAAGTGGGACATTCTATTCACATTTGTATTGTAATTATAATGTGGTTTGAATGTTCAGCTCAGAGGTTAAGAAATAAAGAGATCACAACGTCATGGATGAGGTAAGTATATATATGCATAGATGCTATTTATTTGATAAATTCAATGAGGCGGTGCGAGGTCAAGAACAGCAGCGTATTCAACTTATGTCTTTTACTCTCCCTTTCTCGATTTGTAAGAGGTTATCTCCCTTTCTCGATTTGTAAGAGGTTATCTCCCTTTCTCGATTTGTAAGAGGTTATTGTCACGGAGCTTCTCTGTGCGATTGATTGCACCCTTTTTTCTCAAACCGAGCAGAAGCTTCAAATTTACTGTCATCAAATTCGCCACAAATTTTGCACTGCGTGAGGAAATTATGTTGTTTCTGAACATGAAAGTTAAACCTGTTGAACATTTTCAAAACTAACGAATAGGTTCAGGATTTGGCCCTTCATAGTCAGTCTTTTTATGTGGCCCATACACTGTGATAAATTCGATATGCCTGTTGTAGACACTCCGACCAACTCAATTCCATTCAGTGTTATGAAAGGCATTATTTATTTTTAGAATCAACATTCCAAACTTTATAATGAAATAAAGGAAGAGCTGTATAGGTTTTCATTTTGGAACAAAATTTTATTGAGAAAAGAAAACCAGTATATATATATATATATATACACTACACTTACATTCCAACACACATTAATGAAGGCAGTAGTGTTACAAACAATCAAAGTGAATCACAGTGATCTCAACTTCAAACAAATCTTCTATGTAAAACTTTTCTTCAGTATTGGCTTTGAAACAACGTTTTCCTTTTGGTGATTCCAGCTTTCAAATAAGAGAAAGAGAGCACACTTTATGTGTATGTAAACAATGTAAACCAATTCTACTACTAGAAATGTTATTAACATGTTTCAGAAGTATATTCATTATACTACAGAATTGTGCAAAGTCAGAGAGACCTTCACTTGTACACATCAGCACATTGTGAAAGCAATAATAGAAGATCTGATGGCAAAAATAAGAACAAACATTTCTTTCTAGTCTTCCCCCCTTTCTTGCACTGCAGACTTTTTGTGTTCACTACTGTCTCTAACAGTTTGTACCTCCAGGAATGTTTCTTTATATTTAAAAAACAATTACAAGGTTGATCTAAAAACACCCACAGTCTATGACACTGTAGACTTAGTGACCCAGACTAATGGCTCTCAACTTACAGATCATACCTCCAAACCAGATGAATCTAATTGTTTATAATGGGATTTTAACTTAAGTTAAAAATAACTTAAATTTTTTGAAATTTCTTTTTTTGTTTTTTTAAATGGAAATATATTTTGTAGGTCTGGCAGTATGCTAATAATCAAAAGTGATTCTTTAAACAAATTATGAAGCTCCTTAAGTGCCACTAAGAGCAAGCCATAACTTCCAACAAAAGTTAAAATTGGCATTAGATCAACCCCTCCACAATGTCAGTAAACCCACTCCATACAACTGTTTCTTGGAATCAAATAAATTCATGAACAGAACTTCTTAAACAAGAGATACTTAGAGCCTTTGAACAAAGGGAAAGGATCGGATCAAAGGGAGTCCATGTTTTCAGTCTTCAATCCAAGCCAAAACTGATTAAATATAGTATACACATTATATACACCATAAAGACATATGTTTCCTTGTAACAAACACACAAATATGATTATAATCAAATAATATTTAAATCCTTTAACAGCAGATTATATTTACAAAAAAAATAAAAAGCGAATGCTTAGATAAATGGGCTAACTTTATTTGGAATGAAACAAATATTCCTGTACAGAAAACCTTTCCATTACATAGGACTCTGAAGTGATATCAGTTTCTTGTACAATTTTTATATGTAAATATAGTGATAACAGCATCGCATGTTTAATACTGAAAAGTCTTGGTTTTAACTCTAATGTAACAGTTTAGGAAAAAAAAATGGTATGAATTTTTTTGGTCTAATTTGAAATTTAAAAAATACAGCAATTTTGTCGCTGACATTATTTTTGACATCTAAAACATGGAAGAGAATTGTAATGTGGCTTAAATTATAATTTCAGTACCCCCCCCCCCCCTCCAGCCTTTTTATTGGTGAAGTTAAACCATAAAACTTAATAAAAACAAAAGTATACAGAAAAAAAAATGATTGTCAAGAAATAACCTCCCAGTATAGTGATAATGAAATGAATTATACTTACTAGATCTCAATGATATCCACTACACATTTGATTTAAATCTAAACAGATTTCACAAGTTTAACAGAACAGAATCAGAGATATCTTACCATATATCTAAACATGAAAGGTTAATTAAATGATTAACAAAATAAAATTTAGAAAATCAATAAATGATGAAAAATGCATTTTGCCATTTTTATATGGTGCAAAATTTGAAATCCCTTTTTAAAAATTGTATATATACTTTTGCCAAAACAATTGCAGATAAAATATTTTAAGAGGCTTTTGTTGAACCAAGCAATGAGAATACAGGGGAGAAAATGCAGATAAAATGCACTCAATAACTTTGCAGTAATGGTTTTCAGATTAATGCTGAATTTATTATTTCAAATGATTAAATTACTTACTTCTAGCAAGCCACAGACATATTGTGGATGAAAAATAAAATTGTCAATAAAATAAATGAATATTATAAATAACATTGATTTTGAATTGAAGGATGAAATTGTTTGTGCTTAAATGACAAAATTATCATAATTTGGACTTAATGTCTAAATATGCTGAAAAAGCATTTATCAACTGAACAGAATAAATGGGTATTTAAATAGAATCAGCATAGCTAATACAACGCATACCCCCTTTAAACTCAGTGGGAACCACTGCATTATTTCATTCATTCTCTTGACTATTTGAGACACACTATGAAATATAAATGTTTTGCTAAAAGCTAAATTTGAGTTTGATTGGACTCTAGCTCATTAACCTAAAAACGCTCATACATTCCTACAAAAAAACATTCCTCACATTCCATACCTAAACAAGTGTTCATTTCAATGTTCTTGTAAACATAAATTTGAAATTATTTTCAATCATTATTTACTCAAATTAGGGGGTGCAGTGGCTGAGTAGTTACGCACTTGGCTTCTGACTGGGATTTTGAATTTCTGGATTTTTAAGGCACCCTGAATTCACCCAACTCTACTGGGTATCTGACCTAAGTTGGGAAAAGTAAAGGCAGTTATTTGTTGTGCCACATGACACCCAGCTTGTTAACCATTGGCCAAAGAAATGGATGACCTTAACATGATCTGCCCTATGGATCGCAAGGTCTGAAAGGGGAACTTTACTTTTTTACTTATTTCATCCAAAAGCTTTTCTGATTCATGTAGAACAAAACAAAACAGCTCTTAAGGAATAATACATGAGTTCTCATTTCTGTACTTGTGAGTATTTTACCAGGTTATGTAATTGTACGTTTTTTTGTAAAGTGATTAATTGCTAGTTTACTTTAAATCTCATTTCTTATAGTGGCTCATGACCCCTAAGTAAGGGTTTTTATGAGAACTATGTTTTGTCTTTTGATTACCTGCAACCAGTCTGAATAGCAACCCCCATCCAATTGTCAATCCAATACTTTCAGTAGTATTGATAATGGTGTAATTAGAAACTGACAGGTTACTATGAACAGAAAACAGATTCAATATTAAGATGACAGGTCAATCTAAAAAAAAAGCTGAAACCTGCACTTGAATTTGTGGCAAGTATTGGAGCTATTTGTGTACAAAGTAGTATCAGTAGTAGTTAGGTGCAAGGATGAAAAAAAAAATTGAAGGTGCCATAAACAAAATGAAATAATTTGATAATGGATAAACAAAATCATCAAATTTTACACAAAATATGAATCATTATATTTTTTCTTTCAATTGACAACTTATAACAAAGGAAGTAATGGAGAAATTTGTTAAATACTTGAATAGAACATCATTTGTACATTCAAAACATACAGAGTTTTATTTATTGGTTGGCTGCCAAAGTGAGGGTTCAAATGCTCGTTGAGGTTGCACATTATCACGTCTAGATTTAGCTCAAACTGAGTTGAGCTTATGTAAAATGTCAAAGTGCAGCACAAAAAACATTTCATAGCTAATGTCAATGAATACAATTGGATCAGAGCAAACTCGTGCACATAGCGCGCATACACAAAATTGTTTTGAAGGAATATTGTGCTATTTCATTGTGCTGTTTCATACTTCTGCATTTTGTGATCTAACCACCCTATCCCTGATGCTTTACAATTTTTTAAAATAATGGCCCATAATGTTTATAATGGCCTATAATGTTTATACAAAATAAAATAACTCTTGTCTCTCAAAATGTTGAGAACTGCTATGACAGTGTGCAAAACTACACAAATTTGGCTTGCTACTGAGCCACCTATATAATCCAAGTGGTACATGACATGATATTCAAATATTGAAGTTTCAAAAATCTTTCTTGAGTTACTTACATAAATGTCACACAGAAAATAAATAATTGAAATTTTCAATACAAATAATTGTAAGTAATTATGCAACATAAATGTAAAACAAAAAAGGAATTAACTAAAAATAAGATTCAGAACAACTTAATATTTAAGAATTGTACTAAAAAATTAGACTTAATTAATACAATAAAATAAAGTAATATAACTAAATTTAAATAATACATCCTCTTCCAATCCAACAAGTTTTGCAAATGAATAAATAATAACAAATCACCATGCAATAAAACAAGAAGTATTACTTCCTTATCTCCACATTTGAAGTGACATAGTAACATAGAGTTCTCCAAAAAACATATAATGTTGGATAAACTTTTGATGTGATGAAAAGTGTGTTCAATGATAGATGGAAATAGATGAGCTTGAAAATATCATTGAACTGAGAACAAACATGATAAATAATGATGGATTAAGATAGTACAGTAAGTGATCATTGAGTCAAATAAAAAAAAATCATTAACGAGTAGCAAAGAAATATCACTGTAGTAGATTAACTTTATGAAATTGAAGACAATTTTAAAATAATCTTATATAATCTTCTAGGTCAATCGAGGAATCACGACAGTGAAAAGCAAAATTTGATAATTATCTCTGTTAACTTATGCAAACAAACAAACACTTTTTAAATAGATAAATCAATCTTCAAAACTGATTTAGTGTCACAGGCCCTTGACAGTATGCCTCTTTAAAAACTAGATGAATGCGAGAAGGTTTTTTAGAAAGAAGACAGGAGATATCAGTGCCGACTGAGCGTATTACTAATGGTCATCAATAGGTGTCAACTCTTGTGAAAGTGTCATCAAACTTATATTATGTTCATTAAAAAATTGTTCCACCATAAACAGTAGAAAGATCTAATGGTGGATAGGAGTGATCATAAAGACTGTGACCATTCTGATTGTTGATGATGATACAGGTGAAGATTTGTATATGCATACAAAATGTGTACTTATTTACAAGAAATAAATAGGTGAATAAATAAATAAAGCAACATATGAATTTATAAAAACAATTTGTTTACACAAGCCCTGACATGAGAACCTAGCTGATAATGAACTGTTGAGCAGAGCTAGCAGTTACCTGGAAATGTTTCTAATAATCATTGAAATCTAATCTATTTATAGAAAAAAAATCTAGTTTATGACTGCATCTTATGTTCAAGAGTGCGACACACTTAAGTCCCAAGTGCTTCAAATAAGGCCATTAAATTTATAATTGGATTTTTTTTCTGAGAAGACAATCCTTGCTGACAATGAATCACCAATACTGGCAAGGCACAGATAATAAAGTAATTCAGTCTTAAGTTGTCTTACTAAGAAAGCAATGAAAACAATTTATAACACCAATAGAATTCATTATACTGTTTCAAGTGGAATTAATGGCTTGAATAAAGTATCATATAGTGTGCAATTAAAGCTGTTATACAGTATGCAGCAAACATGTTTAAAGAGACATAAATCACAATTAGTGGAACCTTCTCAACAGTAATTAATGCAGTTTTACATAAACAATTATTTAATCACTATGAACTGAACAAAAAAAATCCTTATTATTTACAACAGAAAAAAACAACAACAGCATACTACTACAAAAAGAGTGTACAAATCAACAGTAGAAGGCTAGCTAGATGAAAAACATGTTTAGTTGAGAGGTTAAGTACGCCTAATCTTGGTTTTTCTACCTATCCAGAGGACTCAAGATTTGAAAGCAAAGTTGTGTTTACTGAGCGCCTAAAGGCAGTAGGGAAAACCTTCTCCCAGATACCCCTTTCCGCATAGCGCTTTAAGCATGAAAGTTGCACAATAGAAAAGGTGTTCAAAAACTTCAATTAAAGGACTAACTGGCATCTTAGCTTTAAAAAAAAAAGACTAACTAAAAAAAATGAATTATGAAATAGAACTCAAACTGACATGGATGGAAAATCAAAAGAAGAATGAACTATAAAGAGGCAACTAAAAGTGTCAGAATGCTGGAGAACTTGGCTGCTGATCTGAGTGTATACAACTTTGAAATAAATTTTTTTAAGGACTATCCCAGCTAAATTGCAGCTCTACTTGACATTTTGGGGGGAAAGCCACATGACATCCTGGTTAAATGTCATTCACTGAAAAAAAATGTTCTTTACATCCTATACCCAACAAATAGTGTGAGCCTACAGTGAATGTGACCTTATTCTACATCACAAATCACTTTGATAAAAACAGCTACTAGGAAGTTTCTTTCAGGTTAGGTTCTTGGAGTTTGTGTACAAAAAATGTAAAAAGTCTCCAGATAGAAACATTGTGGTCCAAAACAAGCAGCAACCAAGAGATTAGTAATTAATGAAAACAGAAATAATTACATGAACTAGTCGAGGGCAGGTAATAGTATGTTCACTAGTCGAGGGCAGGTAATAGTATGTTCACTAGTCAAGGGCAGGTAATAGTATGTTCACAAGTCAAGGGCAGGTAATGTAACAATGCAAAATGTAGTTTCAAACTGACTGTATGTTTAAAACTTACAATAACTTGATAAGTTGTTCTTTTTATTTCATGGTACAGAGAGTGACTAGTAGATTTACTTAAACAAATAGTTTTCTGTAATTAAAACAAAAATAACACTAGCTAATAAAAAAAAGAAAGAATTTTAGAACAAACTCAGAAGCAGCAATTCTTTATGAATCAATACAATGTTCAACAGTCCAAACAAGTTCTGGAGACCATCAGTGACTTCCACTAGAATTTATCAAATAAATGACTTTGTACGGACTTACTAGAATGTGCTGGTGTGAGAATGACAATAACTTGGACACAGTTCCTTAGGCTCTAATTTTAATGAACCATTATGCAGAAACTCCATAGAAACCATCAACAAACAAGCTATTAGGTTAAGCTTAATAAAAGTCTATTGAACACAGACAACTGATAAGAAAAAGAAAAAAAAAAATCTATGGCGATCATTAAATAGCTGAAAAAACATTACAAATGAATTTATGTAATAGGTTTTTAAAAAGATTTATATATTTGTGTCTTACAGGACTGAACCTTGTTTATGAATGCATATGATATATCAAGCTTTATCAATTTTTTTCTTCAAAAATAAAATATCAATGGGGAATTTTTTAAAAACATAATTGAATAATAATTTTAAATAATACAATTATAGTGAAATTAAAAAAAGAAAAGAATATTTATCCCACTCGATTTATATTGCGAAACAATTTTCCACACCAATAAAAATATGATTCTATTACCAATGATTACAGTTTTAAAAGATCATGAAAAGTTATACAACAAAAACTGCATTTGTTACAGAATTTTAAAAAGGATCCAGATATGGATGAAAACTTTTTTTATGCATTGCTTTAGTTCAACGTCTTGTTCTATTAAATGTTGTTTTTATTCAATATTTATATGAGCTGAAAAAAAAAAAGCCAAATGTGGGAAGTGTGGTCGAGAGGCCAAGTGCTCTTGGAGTTGGCTTAGCTACCTAAAAGGGGGCTCAAGGTTCGACACCCGACTCGGGCAGAGTTGTGTTTACTGAGCGCCTAAAGGCAGCACGGAAAACCAACTCCTAGATACCCCCTCCCCCCCACTGGTCCACAAATGAGATTGGACCAAATGGGCTCTGAGCATGCTATAAGCATGAAAGTAGCGCTATATAAAAGCTATAATAATAATAATATATAATGTGACAATGGCTTAAAAAATAATTAGTTTGCAACTAGCTATAAATTTGTTTTCGACAAAATTTGTACTAGCTCTGTATCATTTGGGATTAATTAGGATGCTATTTCTTGATAACATTTAATTACAAAACAATTTTTTTAAGCTCTCAGCATAATGTATGCAGCTGTACATTTATGTGTCACATCATACTACCACAATTATAGTGAATCTAAATGTTGTCAGAGTATTCAAATTGCAATGAATAGCCTCTCCGTCTAATAAGTGTAGATTTAAAGTGAAATAACAGTGGACAATCCTTGAAAGTAACTCACAGTGATAACAACTATTAATTCACAGTGATAATATAGTTCAAGTCAGTTAAAGATTTCCTTTCTTGCCTCTTACTTTTTATTGTAAATAACAAACATTTCCATGCCTCCAGCTGACAAAATACATGTGTGATTATGTCAGCAGGCTAATATACTTTAAGGCATAATACATAAACTCCATCACATCTCTGGAAAAAGTTACTTCAGTTCATCATTTCCAAAACAAGGTCATTCAGCTGAATAGAGCCTTCAAATGTCAGGGAAAGAAACCTCTCTGCAGCCTTGGCACTTATAATTCTAAGTGATGGCAGTCGCAAAAGTATCTTACCAAATCTTTTAGTGTCTTGGGGGTACTGACGAACGATGTGGCGTCTCAGGCAGTCTAAAATTTTAGATTGCAGCTCTGCGATATGAATTTTATCTTCAATTCCATGAGCGTCTGAAAAAAACAACAACAACATTGAAATAAAAATTCTTAATTTGTGTGAAACATTATTGCAAATTTATTTACATTTTAAAAAAACAATTTACCTGACCTCTAAGAAACATAAACAATTTAAATAAGTAAAAATGTTTATATTGTAAACAAATCATTTATGCATCTTTTCTATTTTTTTTTTTGCCAAAAAAATGTAAAAAGATTAAAGGCTATGAAAATGTTTGTTTTTTTTACATTTGTAATTATTCTTTTCCTAAAAAATGTGTTTTGTAATCCTTTTTTTTTTAAAACTAAAGCACTGTTTAGTGAATAGGATCAATAATACTTGTAAGAATGAACTATAATCATTATTTTCTGTGTTATCATCTTAAACCTTTTTGTTAGTAAAAAAAAAATACTTTTTGTATGTTGCTATATAGATGAAATCAAACAACATTGTGTTTAGCAAAGTTGCAACATGCCTAGAGCTGCATGAAATTTTTCTATTTCTGAAAATAAAACAAAGCAGATATACCTGGATACATCAGGACGATACCATTGAGTATACAAAATTCAGTCAGGTCCAGGTTTATATCTTTCAAACGTTGAGCAAACTCTATTGTACCATCGACAAGCTCTTTCCCCCAGCCCATGCTTTCACAATAGTTTATGGGCAGGATGAGATCCTCACAGAATTTGATTTTATTTTCAAAATCCATGGACCTGCGATGAAGACAATTATTAACACATTACTATTTCTCACTCATTGGTTATGAATATCTTTGGGGCATATTCGCTGCTAAGTAGACCAATGTCCCGTTAAGGTCTGACAATACCAGACTTTGTCCTATCTGTCATGTGGAGTTGGTTCTTTGTTAGGTGTTTTTCTTTTGTGCACCATAATAGTTTGTTTGCTGTTTCTAATGATGCGACATTGCTTCTTTTTGTTTTTTTGCTTTCGTAGTGGATTGTTGGCTGGAGCTCTTTGTTCTTGTTTTTTCCCAGTATTGGGTAAGTTAGGTTATTATAATTTCTTCAATATTTCGTAGCTCTAAAGTCATTGTCATAATTATTATATGTTTCATGGTCACAAGGAATGCAAATTTTTCTTGGATTCAGTTTTGGGACTCTGCGTAAGTCAAGCCTGATATGTATTTGTATTGACCCTACTTGACCATTATCCTTTGGGTTGTGGGCATCGAGAGCTAGGAGTGGACTGTTTGTACCGTGACTAAGGTATGCTTGCATTTTAACTATGTTGTATATTTGCACAAAACTTAGGCACGCTGACAAAGTATTAATTAATATGTATAACATGTCATTCATTGAATCATTAAACCTTTGTTATATAAACTCTCGTTGTTAATTAGTATATGTTAACATATTGCCATTACTTGTTCTCTTGTTAATTACTTTGTATATTAACTGATAGACTGTCAGGGGTGCCCGGGCAGACGAACTATGGCCAAAATTACAACCCCAACACTATCCAGGTGGAGATAACATCTGGATAGAAAACAAAGGATACCCAGATGCACCACATAAAGAAGATTACCTCTAACTCCAGGCCACTAATAGACCAAAAGCTATGTGAAATTGATACTAAACCATTACCATCACAGAAATGCCAGATAGCAAAATATGTTCATTATTTAACTCTGTTTTTTTAAACATTTTCTGTACAAATCCCTTGGTATAGAAATCCAATTAGAGTTTTCTAGCATTCTTGAGCCTAACTCCACGGAATATCCAATATTTTTTTTGCAGTATAAAAGTCATTTAAAGCCTCATTGGAAGACAACTAATGATGCATAAGAGATTACTAACCCACTGCCAGCTGTGAAAAAATTGAGGAAAATGTTGAATGTGTCTAACATTTTTTTCTAATCATAGTCATTTTTTTTTTCTTGTTGAAAAAGGTCAAGAGCACTGGAGTCAAGGTTGTGCAAACAAAACACTAGTTGTCTCTCTTTTTTTCTTCTGACACACACACACACACAGTTTGAGCCAGTATTGATATCATTAAGGAAATATTCCACCAAATAACTTGCATTCTAGTAGCAAAAAACACATCACTTTACCTGAATGACAGCCTAAGAACATTCAATTCCATAAAAGAAGATTTCAAAAGTGCTATTTGGTCTGAGAAATCTAGTTCTGCAAAACCTAGACAACAATCAACAAAGAGGTAAAAAAAAAAGATATTACTTAGAAACTTGATAATATAGAGACATATATTAGACAAACAAACTTTTCTGCGTATATTTAAACATTTTGTTTTATGGACCTTAGATGTGAGAGATGCTAGAGTGATGGGCACCAGCAGAGTTATCCCCCATTTGTTCACATTGAACATATTCTCTTCAGGCCAACTTTGTATTTATTGCTTGACCTTCAAGAAGAATCTTGGCCAATGAATTAAGTCACAATGTGTCTAAATCACCCCAGCTTTTTGACCCTCAAAATCATAGACTTCCAACCTGACAATTTTGGGGGGAATTTACTATAATCAGGAACAATTTTCTTTGGAATTAATTTATTGAAGCTTACATTATTCTTTTAGCCTCATTATTCAACATTGGCTTCTGTTAGAATATGGAAAAGAAAAAGGAAAGCAATAGTATGGAGTACATTTTAATGTAGAGACACTTATGTTAATTTTACGAATCTTCCTATCATATCCACAACTGAAGTTAGACTGCAACAGGTTTTTCTATCTTTTAACCCACTCTCCATTCCTACTATATGTAAAATACTAAATTGAAATTTTTGGTTTTAGATTAGATTTGATCTAGATATAAGAAGATGAAATATTAACTATTGGGTGATTGACCATGACTCAATATTTAGTTTAGAAATTTTGTAAAAGAAAGAAAATGTTAAACTTACCTGGCACTTTCTTGGCCCATTCAATAATATAACGAAGTTCTAAGTATCCATAATGCATAAGTTCACTGACAGTTACGTTTTCCAATCTATCAGTTGGATCTTCAAAAATGTGCATAGAAAATCTTAATAGAAACTTTCATAAATCATAAAAATTATTTAAAGCAATAATGATATAATGTTAATGGAAGATATGATGCAAGTAGACCATTGTGACACCATTAGACAATCTACAATTGTAGCAGCAAGACAATGTTGAGACTATAAACTAACTCATTAAAACTGATTTTTCTATTTCGAGTCAAGCACTGACTAAACATGGTGGAATCTGAGAGCATTAATTTGGCAAAGGAATTAATCAGTCCACCATGACACTTGCCTGAGTTTTATTTGTGTTAGTTGTGTGTGTGTGTGCCTGCATTAGGAAAGTTTAATAAAAACTTACTTTCGGCTTTGGGATATAGGTGAGGCTTAGCAGCCAAGAGACTTTCTCTCAATGGATCATCCACTGCTGACTTTTCCATAGTCAGCTTGATTTCCACAGCCTTGACTACTGGTGATGTTGAGCTGGAGACAGTGGCTAAGTGTTGTGTATCTTCAATTTTTGGACGTTTATGTCTGTGTTTACCACCAGGAGATCTGTCCTCTCTAACCGCTGGATAGGGTATAAAATAAAAATGGTTTGTACTAACATGCACACACAAATATTATTTTTGAAAAGTGTTTTAAATGCTTTATAGCTGGTAATGGTGAATCAAAAATGTTACAAAATGTTAATCTCTCAAGACAGAGTTGGTTTATCCTACTAGGGACACCAAAAAAGGCCTGAAGGTTAAATTTAAGGAATGAACTGGCTTGATATCTGAAAGTATATGTGCACAGACTGTGACAACAATGAGTTTGGCAGTATAGAGCATCCTAGTTGTGCTTAGATTGACTGACAGTAAATTAGAACAAAAAAATGTATTTTACTATTTGCTTTCCTACTCAACAACGTGATTCAAAGGTATCATAACCAAAAAGAAAATAATGAAAACCAAAAAGTAATTTCATGTTTTTTAATGGTCATTTCAAAAAAAAAAGCTGAAACAGCAAAGTATGTGACCTATTGTTATAAATAGCGTGGAGAAGATAAAAAAGGATTCAATAATTCATTCACTTAAAACGTCAAATAAAATGGAGAAATGATGAACTAAACTATGTCATGTTATTCCACCATGGAATCTCTAATGATTGTAAAAGCCAAAACCTTTAATTAATTTTGTTGATGAACCTTAATATATGCATATCTCCAATTGGAAATAAATAATAAATTATACCAAATAAACTTACCATCTCGTCTCATGCCCATGTTAAGACACTTCTGGAATCGACAGAACTGGCAAGAGTTCCTGGAGAATTTGTTAATGAAGCACATGCTCTGGTCCTTACAGATGTAATGCAAACTCTTCTGCACTGTCCGCTTGAAGAAGCCCTTGCAACCTTCACATGAGTAGACAGAATAGTGGTAGCCTGATGCCCTGTCTCCGCAGATCAGGCATGCTCCAATGTTGTTCTCACTAGGTGAAGTCACAAATAATAAATAATAACTATATATCATTTGCTTGGATGGAGAAGCTTTTGTGAGACAGGGTTAAAGCTATGGTGAATAGCTCCATCTTAAACATTAAGGAGACTAATGATCAAATCAACTATGCATAAAAAGAGTGTATAATAGACTGCTGTAGTAATCCAAAGTCATAGATTATATTGGTGAGAATTTAGCAATGACTCGTCAAAAAGGCCAAGAAAATTTGTTACTATCCATTTCTCCATCACAGCAACATAAGGACATCCATTTAGCTAAAAGTATAAAGAGGAGAGAGCATTAGATAGTTAAGATGTGCCAGAAGAAAGAATTTAAAAAAAAAAAGAACAAACCTGTCAGAATCTAGTCCTGTATCTTCACTGTGTGACTTTCTGTCAGGTGTGGCGGGGGGAGGCATCAAAACAGATGTATCTGACATGGTGGAAGGTTCAGCAGGAGCAAAGGTCATTACATGGCTGTTTACAGTGTTGGGGTTGCTGCTGTTGAGTTGCTGTAAAATATATACAAGGTTATTATAAGTAGCTGATTTATTAAATGGTTATATAACAAGGGTTAGGGTTAGCACTGCATTTAAACGTCATTTATCAAAGATGAAATAAGAGAAATTTTTTAAAAAGCTGAAAGACAATAATTTTAATTGTATATTCTATCAACAGCTATATTGCACTATTGTTCTTGTTGTAGTCACTATATTAAAATAAACAATCAATAAAAAAAAAAAGAGTAAAAGTACCCCTTTCAGACCTTAAAATCTATGGACAAATAATGTAAAGGTCATCTGTTTCTATGGATGGTGGTAACAAGGGTGTTATGTGGCAGCACAATGACCAACTGTCTTTACTTTCCCTAACTAATCTCAGATACCCATTAGAGTTGGGTGGACTCAGGGTGTCCTAAAAATTCTGAATTAAAATCAGACCCCTCAGTTCAGAAGCCATGTGCTATACCATAAACCCCTAAACAAAAGTTATTGAAGTATTTATATTTACAACTTCTAACAGAGCATTTGGACAATGTCTTCTCTAATGCTAATAGAGAGTTAGAAAGCTGCATCACAGAGTAGGCATTATGAAAGGACAAAGAAATAGTTCAGATAAAGTGGTAACAAATAAAGATCACCCAGCATGAAAATGTCAAAGTATTATGTGTTAAGAGCTGTTAAAAAAACGACAAATAGTATTACTACACTACATACCTGCATGATAATGTACACATTTTTGTTTCGGTCAGAGTCTTGTTGGGATGAATCTGTTCAAATGTCAAGTTTCACAGAATTATACATCTATTTTTTAAATTGTTAAATGTAATTTGTTTTTAGGGCAAAATGTAAGCTTCATATATCTACAAACTAAAACATGACTCTTATGGCCACAAAGATCATTATTGCTGAAAGAGTACTATGGATATAAAAAAAACAAACAACTTAAAACCAATATTTTTATTTCAATATGTAATCAATTAGGTGTACAGACACTAACCAATGCAAAAAATGCTGCGTTTTAAAGCTGCACTTACTGACTCTCCTTGTGTCATTATTTGAACTGGAAGAATTCTGTGTTCTCTCATTAATTATGTCATAAAACTCTGGGGTGATGCTGTCAGTAGGTCCATCATCTTCCATGTTGAAACAATGAACTAAGCAAAATCAAGAACATCAGACATTTTATTTCTGAACACTATTTTAAAACTAAAGCATAAGTCATAAGTGAAGTAAACTATTGAAGTGATATTTTTTCAAAACAGAATATTAAGAACAGATGTTTTTAATTTTACACTATTTTATATATGGCAGGACAATCAATTTTAATTGTTAAGAAACTCAAACCAGCTTTAATGAGTAGATGTCAGACTGAATGGGATATGACTGCAAACAAGCAATAAAGAATTATGTAACACTAACTGATATACTGATATAGAAAAGAAATTCATTTTTTGCTGCTTCGCATAAAAAAAAAAAAGAAAAAAGTAAAGTTCCCCTTTCAGACCTTTAGATCTATGAGGCAAATGATGTAAAGGTCATCTGTTTCTGTGGCCCACTCTTAACGAGGGTGTCATGTGGCCAGCACAATCACCAGCCACGTTTACTTTTCCCCAACTAATGTCAGGTACCCATTAGAGCTGGGTGAACTCCCAAAATTCAAAATCCCGGTCTTCACCAGGAAACAAACCCAGAAGCCTCGGTTTGGAAGCCAAGTGCTTTACCACTCAGCCACCATCTCTCACTATGAAGGAAATCAATAAATTCTTCCTTTAATGTTAATGGATGATCTTCAACTTTGTGTATTGATTTCTGGGATGTACAAATGGAATGTCAGATGGGCTTGGAAAGTATGACAAAATTTTGTCAGCAAGCATCACAGAAATTTCTCAGGTTTAAAGTCATTTTTTTTATAAAAGCATATATATATATATATATCCTGTGGCAATTTACGTCTCGAGAGACGATCTTTTCTCTTTGCAACTTCTTGTGTGACTAAAGAGGCGAATCCTTGATACACAGCTGCGATCGCAGGTTGGGCATATATAATCACCAGGCGCTGTTGCATTTTCACCCTTCTTTCTGCTTCTGTTGTGTATGACATCTGCAATCTGTAACCCTTCCTTTATGCTCTCTCTCCATGTGGATCTGTCCAGTGCCACCTCTTCCCAGTTGCCAGTGTCGATTTTGAAGAGCTTCATGTCGCGTTTGCATACATCTGTATAACGTAAAAGTGGGCGACACGGCTCTCCTGCCTTCTATTAGATCGCCATACAGGATGTCCTGTGGAAGTCGACCTACTGGCATTCTACGAACGTGGCCAAGCCAGCCCAGGCGTCTGCTGCTGATAACAGAGCGGATGTCCTGGCATCCTGCTCTTTGTAGCACTTCCTCATTGGTTATCTTATCTTGCCACCTTATTTTAAAGATCCGCCGGAGGTGGACGACATTCAGCTTTTTTTCCTGCCATGAGTAGGTTGACCATGTTTCACTTCCGTACAGCAAGGTGCTCAACACACAGGTCCGGTAGACTAGGGCTTAAGTACTGCTAGTCAGCAATATGTTGTCCCAGACTCTTTTCTGCAACCGTGACATGGTGGCCATTGCCTTGGCTATCCTGTTGTTTATGTCTTTATCCAGTAGAGTGTTGTTGGATATGATGGAGCCAAGGTAACAAAAGTGATCAACAATTTCTAGTGGTTGGCCATTAATGCTTACTTGAGATGCAGTGTTTGTGTTTTGGACAAGTATCTTAGTCTTGCTTTGACTGATGTTTAAGCCGAACTTCTGGCAAGCAGCAGATAGTTTGTCAACCAGGGACTGTAGCTGAACATATATATATATATATATATATATATATATATATATATATATATATATAATATATATATATATATATATATATATATATATATAAGTTTGGCAACATGTAAATATTATTTTATCCATATTTGTTTGCTAAAGCTGAAGTGTCATTCAGAAGGATCGGATCTTTTCAGACAAATCAAAGTTTGTTTGGCTTCTTAGATTTGGCTTAAAGAACTTTGTTAGGCATCTGGGTTTCTCAATTCCTGTTTAAACTATTGAAATTAAATACATAATAAAAAAACAAATAAAACTGTTATTACATTTTCCTTTCTTAATGCTCTTTGTTATAGATCAGTAATTTAAACTGTTACAAATATTTATGCTGCAACAATTAATATGTTTGAAATCATTCTGATTCAGTTGTCACCAGCATCTATCCTTGAATGACAATAAATAGTAAATAATAGTAACCAACACAATGTAAAAACTTTGTACAATGTTGAAATGTACACGCTAGGCCTAGAATGACAACAATTTTTTTCGATGGTCTTTGGTGACCCCATGCTAATTATCATTCAACACCCATGGCTTTTTTATTTACATTTGCATAAAATTTACTTTATAAATTCGTATATTATTTATAATGTTTTTATTGTTATTGCATTATTTAATGATTATTGTTATATGGATAATTCTAGATATCTAACTAATATATATATATTTAATTATATATATATATAATATATAATAATATATAATATTTATATAATATATATTATTAGAATCAATTAGATCTAGATCAGTGTTTTCCCAAACTGTATTCTGCAGAGCCCTGGTGTTCAATGAAGCTTGAATTTTTCACAAACTAGATCTAGGTAGCCTACTTTGATTTTCTGGTTGCTGCCGATTTTTTTGGTAAGCAGAAGAAATAGCTTATATATAAATTTAGATAGATCTCTATGTACACAGCAGTTTTGAGGTCAGTAAGAATTCACATCTCTTTCCAATCTGATTTATTTTCAAAATCATGTTTAAAACAAATTAAATTTAAAAATGACTTTTTATTTCACATGGACCATAGGCATATATCAATTTATTCCTTGGACTTACATCATATATAATATATAATACTGTGTTATTACATTATATATATTATTACATTCATTAAGATCTAGAGCTAGTCAATCTAGAATTCTAGATTTTTTTATTATGAGTCAGTAGAGATCTAATTTGATACTTATTACTTTACTATAGAATCTAGATAGATCTAGTCAATCTAAAATCTAGACTCTATAATCTAAATTGTAATCTATATTACAATAATACCAGTTTTATTAGTATAGATCAAGAATCTAGATGATTTATTTTTTTTTATTATTCAATCTACTAATAATGACAGTGAGTATTAACTAGTCTCTACTAGTATACTTAATATCTTATCTTATCTTATATAATACAGACGTTACTTCAAAAAAGAAGATGATTACGTCCTACGACGTAATCTAGCTAGATTCTATATAATAAATAATATAGATCCAGGACTATGAATGAAGTCGAGTGTTTTTCTATTTTAATCAATTATTGAATTATTGTAGATAATATTATAATCTAATCTAGACTATGACTATATCTAACTTTACTATTACTAGCCTTACTTATTTAAAGTTATTAAATTTCATGTGTACTAGATATATAAAAACTAAAAAGACTATGTAGACTGTAACTAATACACTTGACAGCTAACTCAACTGAACTATGTATAGTAATAGTACTATAAGATCATCTGTACTAGATCTACTATATAAATAAGTATATATATTAGATCTATATATGTACTCAGTGTATATAAGTTTAGTTAAGTATAATTATTAATAATAACTTGATTAAGTTCTAGACTAGTCTAAGTTTTAAGAGACCAGTCCTCTAAAAACTAAGTAAAAGGTAAAAAGGACTAAGTCTAAGACTAAGACTAAGAGTCTTAGTTAAGAATAAGAGTAGTATAAGTAAGAGTAAGTTTAAGTAAGACTAAGACTTGTCACTTTAGTAAGACTAAGTCTAAGTCGACTAAGACTATCACTAAAGTAAGAGTAAGAGTAGTATTATAAATTTATTAAGTTAATTAAGTAGAATCTAGTAGTAGAGTAAGACTGTAGACAGACTAGATTGACTAGAATATTATAGAATCTATCTGTGTAAATTGTTACTAAATTGTCCTTTGTTGATATATTTGAAAGTAAATTGGGGAATAGAACACTCGATTATAGTAGAGTTAACTTGTATTTCTAGAATGGCATAGATCTAGATCTAAATTTCTAGAATCTAGATCTAGATTAGATCTCCAAATCTAGTGACAGTGTTGGCTAAGTAAATATTATTATCATTACAATTTTGAACCGGATGTAGATCTAGAACCTGAAGGATTTTTGTTTTCCTCGAATACACTGACCTGTAAATTTTTTTAAATTTATATTCGCTATTTTAATAATAATTTAAATAGAAAATCGGGTTTATCAAACTAAAAGAGAGAGAGAGAGAGAGAGAGAGAGAGAGAGAGAGAGAGAAGATAGATCTAGGTACTTTGACAAAAAATTCAAAATAAATATATAACAACATGTTATATTATCAAAATCAGGGCCCCAGCCAAGGGGTGTGGCCGCCTGCGTGAGAAATTAAAAAATGCCGCCCCCCCCCTCTTTTTATTTCCAGAAAAAAAAAGATATAACTGATCTTGACACTGTACCAAAAGTGCCCTTTGATTTAAAACCATTTGTGTTGATTACTCCATTTTTTCCTTTCATATTCGTACCGCTGTATCCCTCAAGTAGAAATATGAACCATGCACTAGGAACAATTTTGAATTTAGGTGCATATTAGCTAGATATTAATTCTTTCTGATATACATCAAAAACGTATCTTATTCTGACAACTTGCTTATATTTGAGACGATGGTGTATTACAATAAACAGTGTAAATGATCATGATCAAAAACAGTTTCTCGATAATCTTGACTGCTCAACAGTGTTATATGGTCTGGACAATTATATGTTCACTAAAAAGACTAGAAATACAAAAGCCATTGACGGTGGAACTTTTTAACTTTAATTATAACGATTGTATTTTGGAGAAATGGGCATTGTATTCACAATATGCTGACATTCGCGGATTCAGAGGTGCCTACAAATGTATCCAACACACCACTAGCACAAAATAAAGCAACTCAGCGGCTGACTATTTTAATTAAATAATTCAAAGTACAAATCATACAATGAATTGAAATAAAAAAAAAAAAATTAAGTCATGCAGTGATTCTCACATTTCAGGGGGCGACCTCCTAGATAACAAAATGTTCGTTCACACCCCCTTAGAAGCTGGTGTTTTCTTTAAGAACGCACTATTCATCGTAGTAAACAAAAAAGTCGAGGGTCATATTAAATTTAATGATAAAGAGGCAGCCTGGGTCAATAGTATCATGCGAGGGATATTCTAGGTACATATAGTGCACGGACGTCTGTAATTGGCGTGATCTTTTTTAAGTTAGACATTTCTGTTGCGGACCTTTTTTCTTCACACAAAAGTCGTCACTATAATGAAGTGCAATGGTCGGAAGAAATTCGACCATTCTAAGACAAATAAAAATCCAGAAGAATCACACTAGCGAAGACGTTTTGAAATGTTTTCTTCAAAGAGTTTTGATCCATTTTTTGCATACGCCTCTTGGCAAGGTCTTATTAGAAGATGAAACAACGTCTCTTACTGAAGGTATTTTAACTTTTAAAACATTGAAATAATGTTATGTTATCAATATTCAGATATGGATTAATAACTACAATGAAAATAAAACATTTATTTTCGCCGCCCTCCCCCCTTTTCCTATTGTTGGCAGATCGTTGGCTTGTAGCTCCAGACAGCTAGTACAACTGAACCGATGGAAGCGTTTTATATTTTCTAGTAAGTAAACTTAAAATAACTTGAACCTATGGGAAAAAATCCATTGGAATCCCTCGCGTACTGCACTATTTTATTTCTTCTAAAGTTTACAAAATAATTTCTTATTTATGAATATCTTTTTTTTTAAGTTTTCAAAGGATAACGGAATAATTAGAATTTATATATAAAACATTTAAGTATTTTGTTTTATTTTTCTAAATAAAAAACAAACTTGGAATAATGATTTGATCACAATACAATAACAATACTGTTGTTTAAAAGTTACACTCCATTTTAAGTAGAACAAGAGTTTAGAAACAAACAGGAGAGTCTAATACATACTAATGACACAATTAAAAAAAAAACGTGAATACGTGAGCTTACTGAACAGTAGAACCAGGGAGACTACAAGAAAACAAACATATACAAACACACACACAACATACATAAACATAAATACACATATAAATGTAACATCCTCCAGTGTTTGAGGTTAGTCATATACATAGTCACTAGTTCTAGTGGATTTGACCACTCGGCCTGACCTAGTTGTATAGGTTGTCGACCCATGTGACTGGTCTTGTATAAGGCCCTCAGGTCTCTGAGCCGTACCTTCATCTGTGCTGGGTGCATCGGAGTGCATCCACGGGTGCGGGATTATCAGGCTCATTCGTATATATTGGTGTGGGCTCATTCGTATCTGCAGGCGGTGGGATTCTTCGTAAGTGAATTCTATTTCGGCGATAAACTCCTCCGCCTGATTCAACTTCATAGGAACGTTGTTGTAACTGACGAGTTATGACTCCCTTTTGCCAGCGCTCATGGCCATGCGACCTTGACCTTAGTCTCTCCTCTTCACCCTTAGCAAGGGAAGGTAAATCTTTAGCATGGGAGTTGTAGTAAATCGCTGATCGCCTCTGTTTTTTTTTTGTTTTTTTTTCTGTTTTTTCTGAGGATCCAGAACTTGAGATTTGAACAGGCTTTTAGCTATAGGTAGCAAGGTTCTGATTCTCCTGTTGAAGAATGCCTGTGATTGACTAATACCAGTTTTATTCGGGGTGCTTCTATGATTAAGTAAAGCCATGAACTGATCTTTATTTTTAAGAAATAATGTCTTTACAGTCTTCACGGCTGATTAAGCTTTCCCATTTGATCTGGCGAAATGGTGACTGCTTGTCAAGTGGTTGGAACTCCAATCCAATCCAATTTTGCGAAGCTGTCCGAAGAGAGCTGAGGTCCATTGTCAGAGACCACTGTGGATGGGATGCCATATCTAGCGAAATGGGCTTTAAGTTTTCTTATGACAGTTTCTGCCTAGTGTTCTCTAGGCGATCAACTTCGCAGTAGTTACTGTAGTAGTCCACACACACGAGATAGTCTTTGCCGTCCAGTGTGAATAGATCGACACTAACCTTTTCCCAGGGGTGTGTCGGAACCTCGTGATTCATTAAAGTCTCTTTCTGTTGATTGGGTTGAAAAGCTTGACATATTTCGCTACACTCTGGCAGAACCTGCGACGCCGCTGACTCCAAACTGTATCGGCACTGCCGTTCCTTCGGATACATCAGCTGCGTGGAGAGGGGGGGGGGGACTGATGCGTGTGCGACATCGTTCCGACCATAGCTAATGCCCAGGCATTCATCTCACCGAGATGATCCAAAGTCGCTTCGCCACTTGAGGCCATAGAGAGTAAGGATGTCAACATACCTAGAGAAGAGATTCTAGATCTAGATCTAGAGCTTATGTTTAAAATAACATTTCTATAAAATGCTTAGATCTCTAATGACTATAATAGACTCTAGCTAGAACTAGATCTATAGATTAGATCTAACAGTAATGACAATGATGCTGTAAATATTTTACGACATTGCCATAGATTCCGACTTTATTATTGATAAACACGTATAACCCTCAAAATGGCGGATTGTGTATTCGATGGAGATACTAGCTGGTATTGTTTTTGTTGTTTCTATTTGGCCCATTAGGCCATGTTATAGTAACCTTATATAAGATTAGAGATTCATACGTTTTAATAAAATACGGGAATTAGATCTGAAGGATAACTAGATTTTTTCTAGATCTAGATCTAGAAGTAGTAGATCCTGATTGAGAATCATCATTATCATCATTATTCATTATGATTCTCAGTTCTGAATTCTCAGTCTCAGTCATTCTGCTATTTAATTAATTAATAATTTATTTTATTAGTAGATCTACTTATAATGCTTTTATTAAATAATTAATTGAATTGTAACTTTTTAAACTTATTAAATTAATCTACTTAATTACTTCTAGAGTAGTTTATTTGGTATTGTGGAAAACAGATTGAGCTCTCAACTGACTCAACATTCTTTTTTTCTACTTTTAAAATTATTAAAATTGTCCTTTTACTTTTTTGGACCAATTTCACCTTTTATGGACATACTATAGAGACGAATAGAGTCTAATAATAATATCCTTTTTATTGCCTAAGGCCAAGAAAAAAGGAATTAAAAAAAATAAATAAAATCAGAAGCATGTGACAATTATTTAACTTGAAAAAATGAGGTCAAACACACTTACCCTTAATAATGAAAAATCCATCTCTCACAGAAGATATACATGTCCAATAATCTATGAATTTCACAAATTCACAATGAGAAAAATAAATGTATCACATAGTAAAGTATCTTTATAGAACATTTTTAAAAAATATATATAAACAAGTTTTTTAAGACATCTATGCCTATTGAGCCTCCCCAGACCCCACCCCCTCCGTAAAAAAAAAGTTTGCAAATTATACTTTATGATCATTATCCTAAATAAAAAAAAACATTATCATTTTTGACTTGTTATGTATCAATTTTAATGCCCAAGAACAGAGGAATCCAAAAAATGTAAATTCATTATCATCAGACAAGTATTTAACATACAAAAAAGAGATCAAACACGCTTACCCCTAATAATGAAAAATCCACCATTCACAGTAAGATATGTCCAATATTCCATGAATTTCACAAATTCACAATATTATAAACATAAAACTGTGTCACAAAGTAAAGTATGTTTATAGAACATTTAAAAAAACAAACAAACAACTTTAAAATGTATTTATAACTAATAAATAAGCCCTCTCTTCGGCCCACTCTAGCATAAAAAGTCACTTGTTTTTCTTATCTTCATTTTTTTTTTTACATACTATTTATATCAATTTTAGATAAAGGGTATAGATGTATAATTTTAGACTAGAAAAAGATCTAATATTAAATGAAATATCAAGATATAAATAGATCTAGTTCTTGATCATTTCTAGATCTAGGTATTTGAGGTCTAGACTCTAGACCTAATAATAGGCTTAACCTAGAGGTGCATGGTGTTTTCTGTTTACTATCTCAAATATATAATAATTAAAAATGTAGGCATGAAGGCATCTCTAGGAATGTTTCTTATTTTAAAAAATTGAATAGCAACCATTTGTAATGTTCTTTAATTTAAATATTTGAGAAAAAAATGTTGTTTGAGGATTTAACTTTAATTATATTTTCTATGGAAATACCACAGAGCATTGTGCAAACATTGTTTCTTTTCTGGGTGGGATGTTAGCAAGATATTTATTATTTCCAAAATCTAGTAACAATAATTGATTTGATAATTGCATAGTTTTGTGTATATTTTACAAAGTATCACACAAACGATATATATATACATATAAACCTCCTAAAATCTCTTAAAACTTTGTCCTGGAAAAATGCTACTAACCCTGTACATTGCAGGTCGGCCACTGCAACCTATGCATGCGCAGTGGATCCTGCTCCTTAATAGGACCTGTGCTAATTCTAGGTGTAAATTATTTAATTAAACCTTTTTATAGCTTATAACAGAATTCCCGCGGCCTCCTGATTTACTAGAAGCCCCTGGAAATTGCAAAATATACAAAAAAGTCCTGGAAATATCCAGAAATTATTAAAATAATTAACTCATACAAATCTCCTGAAGTATGTATCTAGACAAAAGTTGTCATTTTGCGGTGTCATTCAATTTAATTCTGTAGGTAGTAAAGAATGAATTAAATGTAAATACTAATTTATTTTCAAATCAAACTCTTAATTTTCACTTATCATCTGTTATCCCTACCTACCCAAACTTGGCTAAGTCCGGACTTGCAGAAATAAAAGAGTGATCTTTCCTTTACTTCTTGGTGTTCAAACTGTTGAGCCATGAAGAGAATTATATATAGATTTGTTTGTTTGTTGTTTTTTGATAGAGAATAAATGAACAAATGTTTGGAGTGAGCTTGATACATTGAATGAAGTCAAATGCCTAGAATTAGATCTAGACCTACTAGATAGATCTAGATTAATATAGAGAGAATATAGAGGATTCAGCTATTTAGGCAAGAATGGCCATCCTAGCCTGTACTTTACTACAAGAGATCATCTGCATTAGAAATTTATTAAATGAATAATTATAAACAAAAAAAAACAAAAAAAATTAACACAAATCTAATCATGCAAACATAAGTCTAAAAGTTAGTGTAGAATCACTATCCCAGTGACCTAATTGGTAGAGTGTGTTCAAATTTTTATTTTTTTTTGTTCCTATTTTTGCATAATTTGAAAACATCTTTATGATTTCATGCCTTGGGATCTTAAAAGTTAGTTAATATCAATAATAGAATTAAAATCTTTTTTGATGCCAAAATATAGAGACTGTTTGGAATGGATTTTGGTGTTTGGAATCAAATAAAATGTGAAGACACAAGGCCTCTTTGACCTTAAATACAAGTTATAACTAATATAGGTTAGGGGTACAAATATAAGTAGTCATCCTTATTCTCCTTAAACTAAAGAAGATTTTGATACATTTTCTTTCCTATGTCAAACCATTATCAAATAATGCACTGTCAAAGTCAAACTTTGAATATTTGGCCTATTGGTGTTTGAATAGCATTTATTATAAATTACTCTACTAATACTAATACTTATTAAATACTAAATGCTATACTATTGTAGTCACTCTAGATTCTAGATGACTAGAGTGTCACTAGAGTAGATCTTTAATAATAATAAAATAATACTAGTAGATTACTAGATCTAGATGAATCATGATAATGAATTAATGATGTATTATACCACTAAATTCACTAAATTAATGTATGATATGAACTGATATATTTATAATATAGCAGAGGCAGAGGTCTAGAATAGTCTAGATCTAGATTTAGAAGATCTATATGAATGATAATAATGGTAATATAGCACTATTGGACGTACTATTATTAATATATATTATATTATTTTATATTCATTATTTATATATATAGACAAGAGAGAACTGTGTCATAGGCAAATCTATTGCTGCATCATGATTGCGTGATTGGTTGACTTCAGTCTAAGCTGACAGCTCACATGTATACCTCACTTTTGACTTTATTATACTCAAGTCATCAATGTAACTCTCATTGTTTCCTCTAAGAAATTGTTGGTTTTCATTCTAATAGTCAAAGTTTTATTTTGTTCCAAACTCATAGAAAGTAATAATACAATTAAAGGCATAGAAGTTATCCCAATTTTAATGTTTCAAAATAAGGTTATCTGAACTAGAGACTGCACTGGTTGAAGAATGTGATTTTGGATCTCTTCGTAACATCTGCAAGGGGCGGCCTGTTCCAGAACATTTGCGTGCAGAAGTTTGGCAAGTAAGATTTAATTTTAAGTGAAAATTTCTTACATAAGTCTTACTCCTCAGAGTTTACATATAATATATATCATGGGCGTAGCCAGGTTGTTTTTTTTCGGGGTCATCATCATCATCAAACTCCATTAGAGTGAGGGCTTGAGAGGCTCAAATCCTCTCTTGCAAAAGCCCTGGACAGAAATCCTGCTGTCTTGCGTAGTGCATAAATGTCGCCATACAGGTCGAGAATTTTGGGTTTCCCAGACCTGTCAAGACGGAGATCAGCAAGTCTGGGGCAGTCAAACAGAATATGAGGCACGGTTTCCTCTTCTTCCCCGCAGCGGGGGCACTGTGAATCAAAATTTGGTCATAGCCGTGAGAAATAAGAGCCAACAGGACAGTGGCCTGTCCTGCACTGTGCTATAATAGCTTGCTCAGGCCTGGACAGCCTCCACCACGGGGAAGTGCGGTCAGGGTGCCTCATGCGCTCCCAGACTCCACTGGCTTTTTGGGACTTGTCCCAGCACTCAAACCACTTTTCCATTTCTGTTTTTTGTATTATAGCCAGGGCTTGATGAAAGCTTACAGCCTGATCAGTGGGTGGAATTAGCCCTCCCTGGTGGGCCAAAGAGTCTGCAATTGTGTTGCCAGTCACACCTATGTGACTCGGTACCCACTGCATAATTACAGGGGTGCCATAGCGTTGTTTAATGTTATGTGAAGTCATGATGACAGTGTTGATATTGGGGGACCATGGGCCGGGCTTTGCATAGCCTGTAGTACAGATTTTGAGTCAGTGACCATGGTCTCCGCATCAAAACTGCAAACACTACCACATTGTCTAAAGATTTTGACTGTGTAAGAGCCAAGAAAGTCGATGTAGGCTCCATAGCCTGCTCTTCCAGAATCTATTGATGCCTACCCATCAGTGTATGCAAAAATAGCACTGGGCTTGAAGGTATTAATGGTCTCCAGAGCTAGGATTTGAAGGTCGTTAGATGAACGGCTTTGCTTAGTGGCATTAGGGTCTACTAATTTCAAGCGTATGTCTGGGGTCGTTGGGCGACACCAAGGGGGAAGGGGATGAAAGCGTTGAATGTTTTGTCGGTTGGTGGAGAGGCCAGCTTCATCAGATAGTCTAGTGGCATGATGCATAAAAGACTGCATCTGCATCTCCAACCATCTACTAGTTTTCTAGCTGGGAGGTATTCATCCAGCCTTTTATACCGCTCATAGCAGGTCAGTACTGACCTTTCCCTCCTAAGGTTTAGTGGACCTATATTAGCCATTATTTCAGCCGCATTTACTGGACTTGTCCTAAAGGTTCCACAGACAAATCTTAGTGCTTGGGACTGTATTTTATCAAGTTGTTCAGAGCAGTCCTAGAGCCATAAATTTGCACAGGTAGGCTGTAGTCTATCTTTGATCAGACTGCTCCTAAATACAGGGATCGGAGCAATTCTGCTCGGGCTCCCCACTTCCGCCAGCTTCCACACAATGCAAAGTTTCCCTGAGGCCTTTCTTACAACATCCTGGATGTGCTCACACATTTTTAGTTTGCGATCTAAAGTTACGCCAAGGTACTTGGGTAGCTTTTCCATGCTGAGAGCCACTCTGTTGAGGGAGAGCTGGAACGGTTGCCCGAGAATGCCAGTCCCGAGCGTGAGCAGAGAATAGACCGTCTTGGAGGTGTTTATTTCTAGCCTCCATTTTTGTGTGTATGAGCAGAGCGTATGGAGATCTTATTGTAACACTTTTTGTATAGAGGTTGCGCTCCTTCCGATTTCCAAAGGACAATATTATCAGCATATAGCAGCTTTTGGCATTTTAGCTGAGCCGGTAGGTCATTTATGAAGGCAGTGAAAAGGGCGCATGACAGGACGGAGCCCTGGGGGAGGCCGTGCTCGAGGGTCATTTCCCCTGAGTCTTCTCCGTACATCCTTGTTCTTATTGTACGCTCTTGTAGGAAGTCTCTAATCCAGTAATATATCCGTCCCTGCACCCCCCACGGCTCTTATCTTATGAAGCAAACCAGGCCGCCATACTTTATCATATGCCTGTTTTAAGTCAATGAAAACTGCGTATGTGCTTTCGGTCCTTTGGAATCCATCTGCTACGCTCTGCACAAAGATGTTGACTTGGTCTATAGCGGACATTCCAGCCCTGAAACCAGCCTGTCCTGGAGCTATAAGACGGGCACTCTCAAGGTACCAAACCAGACGCTCATTTACCATTTTTTCAGCCATCTTTCCCACACAAGATGTGAGTGAGATGGGCCTGTAGCCCTCAGCAGTGGAAGCATCTTTTCCCTTTTTTGGTATAGTTATAATGGTGGCACGTTTCCAGGCCCTGGGCAGATGACCATCTGCCCAGGTTCTATTTACGAATGCCAAGAGCACGGCCCTTCCTTTCCCCCCTACATGCTTAAGCATTTCAGGGGTGATACCATCCAGCCCGGGAGCCTTTTTAAGCTGGCATTTCCTTATGGCAGCATTAAGCTCGCTTATCGAGAAGGGGGAGTTCATCGTTCCCTCAGCACTTTCGGTCTGTGGTTCCTTTCTGTCTTTTTTTTCATCAGCTTTGCGAGCTTTATCAATGGCTTTGGACATTGGGGACTTCTTGGCAGCCTTGTTGATCTTAGCAAAATATTTGTTCAACAAGGTGGCAATTGTCTTCTTTGATGAAATGGTTACCCCACTGGGTGAAGATAATGGGGTTGCTGTTTTCGTACGCCCAGCATTTTCGAGATTTCTCAGAAGACTCCAAGCCTTAGAGCTATCCCTTAGGTTTAACCTTGCACAGGTGTTGGTCCAATGTTCTCGTTTTTCCCTGTTCACAGACGTTTTGACTAGTAGGCTGAGTCTGTTGTATTTCTACCTGAGTGTTGGATTGTTTGGGTTCTTTTAGACCTTTTTGTATGTCCTTCTCCGAGCCATAACAAGTTTTTTCGGGGTGGTGGTGGGGATTTTTTCAACTCCCCCCCCCTGGCCGCGAAGAAAAATATTTGTATGTGTATGTGTGTACATAATCTTTATTACATTCTTACCCTTTATTCTTTCAGAACACGTTTATCGTGCCCTAGAATAGGTTATTCCTGTAGAAGACTCAAAAGTAAAGTAGCAATTATACATAAAACACTGAAGCATAATCTTCAAATACAAAAACAAAACTTAATAAAATACTCTGAAAGACACAAAAATAAAGGCACATTCCTTGTACCATATGCTAGGACAAATTTGTACAAATACTCCTTCTTCCCTAGTGCTATTAGAGCATGGAATGGGTTGCCTGAGCTAGCCAGAAAAACCAGTGACTTGGCAGAATTTAAGTCATTGGTTAATATGCATGACTAAATGCATGACGCATAGGACGTAATCATCTTTTTTGAAGTAACGTCTGTATTATATAAGATAAGATAAGATAGTTAGTGGAAAAATTGTTGACTCCCAGCCATTGCAAGGGGGTCCAGAGGAGCGCTAGGAATCCCCTCAGCGCGGGGCAGAGCTCCACCTCCAAGAGCACTATTTCTGGTTTTGAATGCCAATAAAATGCTAATTCTGAGGTATCTACAGTGCATTTTCCTGCTATTAAAAAGTCTTATTTCAAAAACCTAGTGTGCTATTCTAACTGACTTAGACCCTCCCGCACCGTTTGGTGCATTTGCCGTTAAGCTGTTTCCACAAAAATCTGTCACTGGTAATGTCTGAAGCCTCTTCCCACCTGCTCTGAGGACCTCCATGAATGTGTGGCACCAAGATGTACTAGGATGTCATCCCATTTCTTATTATGCGTAATTCATTTTGTCGGAGAACATGTCCCGCAAACCTCATGCGGCGCTCTGTGACAATCTTACTAAGGGGTCGACTTTCAGTTCGGCATAGGATTTCCTTGATTTAGACCCGATCTCTATAACTAACTCCTAAAGTCTGTCTTAGCCATCTTTGTTGAGCCACATTTAGTGTTTTTAAATTTCGGCACATGACTATTCACTGCACTTTATTAATTCAGCCCCGCCACTGGTAGACATGTGTAACCTCTCTTGTATACGCTCTTGGAATTAGGTGATTGTAGTTTGCTTTAGATTTTTTATCGAAAAGGGAAGTTTTATCGTCAAAATTATCTGTTGAGGGTTTTAAACTAAAAAATCTCAGGACTTACTTGGCTTTTTTAAAATTCAAAACCCCATTTAGCTACGAAAATAGAATTTGGTAACTGTAGTTTGCTTTAGAATAATATTGAAGATAGAGGTTTTCCACCTCAAAACGCTCTGTAGGGGGATATTAAACTCAAAACCATCTGGAGGAGAGGAGTTTAAACTCAAAACCCACCATTGGCTTGGCTACACTCAAATGATTTTAGTGTGTAATTTGCTTTTTTTATATTGAAGAGGTATTTTTTAGCTTCAAATCCATCTGGCAGGGGTTTAAACTCAAAACCCCTTTAGCTACGCTCATAGATTTTAGAGTGTGTAAATTGTTTTTTTTTTATTGAAGATGTATTTTTTAGCTTCAAACTCCACTGGAGGGGAGTTTAAACTTAAAACTGAGTCAAAACCCATTTAGCTACGCTTTTTGAAGGGGGTTTTAAAATCAAAATCTTCTTTAACTGTGCTCTTGGAATTTGGGGATTGTCATTTGCATTTTTTTGGTTTTGTTTTATAGAAGAGGGGGATTTAACTGCAAAAACCCCTTGTAGGGGGTTTTAAACTCAAAACCCCCTGGTAGGGGTTTTAAAATCAAAACCACCTTGGCTGCGCTGGGGCAGAGATGGTTTAGCATTAAAATCTCACCTAAAATAAACAAAATCAAAGCAAAAAATCAACCTCACGGCTACGCCCATGATATATATATATACATCTCTATATCATATGATAAAGCTAATCTGATGTCTCTCTATGAGCTTAAGAGAGTAATATGATAATTTCAGACTTAACTCTGATTATTGCGATTCCCAGCTACCCAGGAAGTTATATTTCTGGCATTCATTTTTTTATAACAGTTAATTTCTAGAAAATATCATTGTTTCAACTTGTAAGTTGAAATAAACACTGATGCTAACATAATACTTGCTACAGATATGCCTCAGTATAGTTGGCAAAGACATCCTGTCCTCGTTTGATGGCTTGTATGATATGGAAGTTCAAGGTCAGCTTCGGGAGGATTGTAAAAAATTAGTAGGTAAGTTGTAACATGCGGAAAAAAATTAAAACAAACAATAAATGTCAAAAAATTTTTTTATACAAACTTCTCTGTATTAACAGTATATCTGCCCAGCTAAACTTCATTCTAGCTGCATATCTACCCAGCCTACCATTACCAATTTTTTTAGAGTCATCTAAAAATAAAGTAAAAATATAATTTATTTAACAATTTTGTTTGGTGACATAGTGATTTACTAAGAAAGAATTGTGATAAAAAAATGTTATCACTATTTTTAACCTTTTTTTTTTATGTTCATAATATGCATTATATGAAAAATGCCACTGGATCTAGACTCTAGAAGTGTTAAAATAAATGTAAATTATATTGTTATTGATTTGGCTGTTTCATTGAAACAAATGAGAACTCAAAGAGACACTGAAATGTTTTTTTTTCTGGCTAATAAGGCCAAAAGAAAATTGTGTATTATCTTGCCAATGAACAACGTTAAAATAGTCTTTATTATTATTTTTTAAAATTTGTACCAATTTGAATTTAGACTTAATTATGTTTATTAAGTACATTATCTCATGTCATGATGTCGAATGTCAAAATGCTGGGGCCCCTAAAGAGACCAATCCCTAGCTACGCCACTGCCTGAAGTTTATGATTTTTAACATGATTGTTCTTTTTATTATTTTAATTAGTAACACCATACTCTTATCGGCTTTTTAATTAAAATATATATTTATTAACCAGTTTTTTTTAAAATATATATATTTATAATTATATTTTCAGTGTATTGTACTATAACTTCCCATGTCATTTAAAACAATAAGATTCAAACCTCATGGCTGCTTCATATTTAACAGTCTATATTTTTGTTGGTGCTTTAGATAAACTAGGTAATGAGGAAGAGGATAAGGTTTCCATAGTGAGCGACCTGGAGACGATAGTCACTTTCTATTGTAAATCCAGAGGCATTAAATATACACCAAACAATGGATGGATGGACATTCTACAAGTTTTACTGGCAGTCAAAATGAGCACATCTGAACTATACAATTGCTTTTATTCTATATTAAATAAATTCATTCCACAGTAAGTGTAACATTTTGCGTTGATATAAATTATGATTTTGTTCTAATACTTTTAAGTTTGTTATCCTCTTCTTATAAAATCTACTTCCTATTGTTATGATTACTGTTTCCTGCAGTGCCAAATTTATGATAATGATTTTATAATTATGATAGTTTTTCAATACAATGATTATCTATCCTTTGTATTTATATATAATGATAAACAGAAACCCTTTGCCGTCAAATTATAAAACGGCTAAATACGCTGAAGAAACTTCTAGACTTTTTTTTTCTTTCTTTTAATAAACTTGTTCAAAACACCCATTCAGTAATTACTAATACAGCATTACTTGAAATATATTCTTACACAATAGCTGAAGTAACCAATTGACAGTAATGTAATAGCACAATTACTGAACACCGGAGCTTTTCTACCTTCTTACCTTTAACTTCATGTTCGCTAATAATCTACTTTAAATATATCAAATAATAATAAATAATTTATCTACCCGCTACAACTCAAAGACTTCAAAAGCTCAAGGACCAACAATTACCAGAGGACCCCGACTAACTCACTTTTCCCCTTTTTAAATTGTCTTTTCTAGAATCATAGAAAATTCTGTCCCTAATATTTCTTGTGTCCATCACCTTCCAGAAACATGTATGCAACTTTTTTTCTGACTTCTTTTTCTGATTGGTTAATTTGTTAATTACAACTTCTTTGACTTGACCCCATTTCTAGAAAGAAGTAAAATGAGGTCGCAGCATAGATTCATGACATTTATTGTAACAAACAATATTATATTGGTGATAATTGTATTTTCTCTTTCACATTCAACAAAGGAATAAATCCTGTGTTCTGAATTCTGGCTCATTGAGTTATGATAATATTTTTTTGAAACTATCATTGAATTGGACTCATTAATTTTTTTTTTCTTTCAGTGGCTGCAAAAAGAATGGAAAGCCTTTTAATTTGTTTCGCTTATTGTTGCAATATCATGACCCACAACTGTGCTCCTATTTAGACACACGCAGAGTGACACCTGACCTTTATGTTATGTCCTGGGTGAGACTTACACAATTTTGTCAAAAAAAAAAAGAATGTCCTTTAAAATGAGATGCTTTAAAAAAAGAATCAACTTAATTTTTATGGTATCAAAACATAGTTGATTGTATACCCAGTGATGGGAATTTTCCGACAATTGTCGGAATTCCGATAATTTCTTCTGATCCGATTTTCTAGGAAAAAAATCCGAAGTTTTCCAGACATTTTTTTTTTAAAAATCCGATTATTTTTTTTTTCTGAAAAAAAAATCCTATTTTATTATTTTTCCATTTTTGGAAGAATGCGAAATAAGATATTTGATTTGTTTTGAACATGCGCACATCCGGTCTTTTGACACAGTTAAAGTTCTATTTTAAAAAAAAAATCTTGTGTTACCGTGTTGTCTTATAAGTCTAGATCTCTGTCCAGACTAGAGTGGTTAGAATCAGTCTAGATCTAGATAGATATATTCTAGATAAGATATCTAGATTCTTTAATTTGAATACTTTTTATCTAGAGCATCTAGACTTCAATGACTGCTTGCCAGCTTTTGAAAAGTATTAGAAATAAACTTAAGAGTATCATGAATGATGCCCGGATGCTATGTAGTGCTAATCGCCGCTATTACTACAATTCTAGATCTATTATTTTTTCACTGTTGTTACGATGGCCCCTAGATTTTTCTAATTTGAACCCTGCCTGCCGACTTCCATGAGTTCAAATGGGATTAGATTTAGACATCTAGATCTATGATAATAATAATAAGATCTAGATCTACTCATCTAATAGAGTGATAGACCTACCGGCCATCTGGATATATATAGAATATACTTTTTTTATATAGTAGTAGGCCTTCTTAAACTTCTTTACATGATTATAGTGAGTTACTAAGTATAAGCCTGATAGAATGTAGATATCTAATAATAATATATTGGATCTAGAGTCAAGTTATTAGATATATAAGTAGCTCTAGATTCTAGATATAGATCTATCTATACTGTCTATAGTGAGGGATATATATATATTTTAATATAAAAGTTTAACAATTTTCTCTAACTAATAACTTATCATTACTAATGCTATAAAGGCCCAGTGTGGTAGAGATCCACTGCTTCTAAACAACTTGTATCAGCATGAAAAGAGTCACACAAGGAAGCCTCAATTTGCAGTTTTATTACTAAACATTCTCTTCCTCTAAGCATTGTTACTCATCTGGTTGTTCTTGCTCATCTTGCTTAAGAACTCAGCTGAGATTCAGCAGCTTTCTTTCAATTTGTTTTCAAAGCATTTTCGGTGGACTTCATGCACAAAGCTTAGTAAACAGTTTCTCCTGTACAAAATTTAATAATTAGTGAAACAAAACTCAAGCATGCTTTTCAAACACATTTAATCCTTATAGTTGTTTGAGAAAGAAGTTGTTACAATATCTGTAATGCGGTTATCTATTATAGAATGCTCAGACTGCAAATAGCTTTCTCCTCCCATCTATATATATATATATACAAACAATAGTGCCATGAATGCATTTTGTGTGCAGTAATGCTCAATGCAGTGTAAATGTTATGTAATACAACATTAATTAAAGAAAATATTAAATAAAATGATTCTACATAGTTAAAAAAAATTCAGCAACATCTTTTTTTAAGTCGCCGCGACAGGCCAGTTCAAAAAAAAGGGGGGGGGGGGGGGGCGCTTACAAAATTTCCTAAAATTTGTGCAAAGTCAGTTCCCATCACTGTATACCTCACATTTGTGCTTTCTTCAGTCATTTTTCTCTCTTTTGTGACCTAGTTTAACAGTTTGTTTGGTGGTGTCTGTGACCTTCATGTATGTTTGGCTATGTGGGATGTGATATTTCAACATGCAGATCCATTCCTCATTCTCTTTATGGCACTTGTCATTCTTGTCAATGCCAGGTTGGACATTTTCAATTATTATTCTTTATGCTTTACAGATATATATAAAATTAATAACATTGATAACATTACAGCTAAACCCTGGTAATAGCAAACTCTATGTTATTTCATTAGTTAGTTAGTATGGCTGAATATAACCCCTTGAAACACAAACCCCTGCCACTTGTCTAGTGCTCTGAAACATCAGAATATTAATTAACATCAATTAAATTTTGTAGTAAGGTTTGATTGTGCAAGTTTTTTAGTTTTTTTTTCCTTATAATTTATTAAAATGTAACAAAATATTTCATGTAATAAAATGTTTATTTAAGCATTATTTTTATTTTTCATTATTTTTTGAAGTTTTCTTATTGTCAGTTTTTCTTTGGTTCTTTTAGAGAAACTATACTTGATACTAAAGAACAAAGCAAGGAAGAATTAATAGGTAAGCATTTGATTACTTTTTTTTAAAATAGTTTTTTTAGCATTTAATTTTCTGTATTTTATTAATAACACTGTCTGTTGAAAGATGTGTTCATGGTTGCCTGTTCTGAGGGCTTGCCTTTTGATAGAGTTGACTTCCTGCTGTCTATATTCCTCATTGCCCATCAAATAAATGAGATGGAAGTAGACAAAAATAACTGTCTAATCAGATGTAGCATATCTAGTTGTCCAACCATGCAGGACACCACGATGAAAAAGTTTTGGAAAGTTCTGCAAGTCGAACTAGAGTTATATATAATTTATAATACTTATCTACATAACGTTTTTTTTTACCCTATATAGAGTCACTAACAAGCTTCCCACAAGCACTGGAAGCTGAAGATATTGAAGATTTTTGTTCTCTTGCCCAGTATTATGCATCTAAAACACCACAGTCTTTTAGAAGGGTAAGTTTTCCATATCTAGAACAATGTATGTGTCTGTAACAGGTCAAGTTGTAGATGGTTCAACTTGATTTGATGCAATTTAAATGTTGTGTTTATTTTTGGATGTCGCAGTCAGTCATTCTTCCCAGGAATAAAATGAAACTACAAAACATCCTAATTTAAGAAGTAAATATTAGTAAATGAGTGTCAATATTAATCATCTTAGTCAGGACTTATATCATTTATCAGCTTGGCTGGAAATAATAATTTTTTTCAAAGTATTTTGAGTTTTGGGAATAATAGTGGGTCATTTTTCAGATTAGTGCAATTTTAGATGACTTGGGGATGGGCCATTACTGAATTGTGAAAGACATTCGCGGCCATAGAGTATGATTGTTTGAATTTGGCTAGATGGTCATAAGATCATCCTCATGTTCAACAAGATGTTTTGTAGCAGGCCTGCTTTGTTCATGTACAAGGAGTCATCAGAATGATATAAGGGTATGCTCTGCTGTTTGAGAAATACATTCTTAACATATTGCAAATGATATAAAGTATTTTGATGGCATTTCAACCTAAATTATTCCTTGTTAAAAAAAAATACTTAAATGTCAAGAAGCAAGTTTGTCTTCTATCTAGCTACCATTACTTCTTTTTAAAAATTAACTGATTTTTCAAAAATATTTTTTTCCCTAAAATATTATTTCTACTTTGTATCACTCCTTAATGTCATCCCATGTGGCCCATTCCATTTGCACCCCCCTTGGTCACGCCACTGCTTAAAGGAAACTAACCACAATATGCTTATGTTTATCTCATTGACATGTTTAGCTTCTTAAACAATAAACATTGCTAGTATCACATTGATATGTGTTGGTGTTCATGGTAGGATTACCAGCTAGCTATGTTTGGGAGCAGTGTTGTGGCTCAAAAAGAGGCAGACAGTGAATTTATGGACTCACTGTGTTTGATGGTATCTGGGGAAGAGCTACTGCAAGCTAATCAAAATCACATCATTAATGTAAGCAGTTCTTATTTTATTTAATTACAGACATTTAAGAGATGAAAGAATCTTTGTACATATATAAATATGTGTATGAATATATGCACACACACACATATATGTTGTATGAATCTCAAGAAGTAATTCCCATGATTTTCAGTTTAACCTTGTTTCAATAAATTTTAATAACTATTTTAGTCATTGCTTTCCAACAGTATAATATAACCATTATAGCTCATTTTAAATCAGAGATACATTTGCATATGAACATCTCTTAAAAATAACTAAGCAAGACAATTTTTTTGTGAGATTGAGTTTGAAAGATTGTATGATTCAAGAGTAGTTACAGCAGTAGGCTGCTCAACTAATGATTCTGAATTGAAATCCTAGATTTAACTTGTGTTTTTAACATCGTTTCTACAAATACTAGTTGTTAGGCAAACCATCTCTGCTTTAGAAGGCTTGTAGACATAAGCTCAACTGTTTATAGTGGTCTCAATGAAGTACTAGTCAAAAAATATATACATTAATCTCTGTATAACTTGTTGGTTAATTGTCACTTATAACTTTCAAAGTTGTACATTCTTTCTTTAAGTCTTTTGTTCATTTATACATCCAGGAAGATACTGTGCGTTACTTTGTGGTAGATTGTAGACCTGCTGAGCAATACAACACAGAACACTTAACAACAGCATTCCACCTGGACTCTAATTTGGTAAGTATTTACATGTAATGGGGATCATATCACCTTCACCTATATCTTAGTCTGTTGTACTGTTGGGGCACCACACAAGATCTGTTGACTGTCTTTCTCTGTTCCTCTCTATCTTTTGCTTTGGATAGAATTTCATTCATTGACAAGTCTATCTATTCTTTTATGGTGTCTTCCCATCGCTTTCTCTGTCTGCTTCTTCTTCTTTTCCTGGTACTGTTTCCTGAAGGAAGGCCTTTTGTGAGCCCTGAGAACCTTGTGATAATATATCATGAGTTGATAAAAAAACACTTTGATAAAATTAAATTTTGGCACATTAATTAATTATTTTTAAAAAAATTGTAACTCTTTCCTTTATTTCAAAAGAGTTTTCAATTTATTTCCCTCAGATGTTGCAGAATCCAGAAGAATTTAATGTAGCTGTACTCGCTTTGTTTGCTGCACAGGCCCAAGCAATGACCGCAAGTAAGTTGGTTAGTTCACACATTCCAATTAGAATTTGTGGGAGGTGAAATTATCTGTACACATGTTTGGAAATTTTAAACAATTTTCAGTGGCAAGGGAGATGATTTGTAAAAAAAAAAAAGACTGATAACCTTGTACTTTCAAGGCTAACTTAACTCCTTTCTCTTCGTAAATGTTTTTTTCATGTTTTCAAGGACTTCTTTATTTTGCTCTTTACTATTTCACTACTCTGTTATGGTTGGGCTTCAATAGCTTTGTTGTTTGTTCTCAGAAACTGTTGTATTTGGTATACAATTAAAGGGAAAGGAATGCTCTTTTTATATAACACAAAGTCAAGTTTAAAAAATTAAACATTAATTTAATTAAATGAGGTCAAATCAACGGTTGTACCGTCGATTAGGAGAGAAAGAGCTAAACCATTAGTTAACACAAATGCTACCAATTAATAATTTGACTTAATGAGTGGTTAATGTTTCCTGCACAGAGTCGGCTGCAGCTGGGGAACACTTGTGTTTTATGGGCAGTGGCAGGGAGGAGGAGGACCAATATGTAAACATGGTTGTGGCCAACATTTTACAGAAAGGCAAATCTTATGTGTCAGTGGCCAAGGGAGGCTACCCTGGTAGGTGTCTGTTGGTGATAGGGAGTGCTTAGGTAATAATAATTACAGTATAGAATAATACTTCAAGAAGTAAAGAAATTTAGACAAAATTTTAGTGACTGTTATAGTGTATTAGCATCATGTTGTCACATTAAACACGACCTCAGTTGTGGAACAGCATAAAACTAATGAGATCATTAAAGACTCTTAACAATTAAAGCTAAATACATATTTAGTTTAGACACATGTAATATTATGGACAATTCTAATAATACTTTGTAAAAAGTTAAAACTGAATTTTCATCCATTTGTTTTGCCACTAAAAGTGACTAAGTTGTTTTCATATATAGTAAATTAATATCTTTTTCCAGCTATTCACAACATTCTAAAAGCCACATCCCAGAATGGTGTGGCTGACATGTCCCAGGTTGTCTCTCACAATGGTGTGGACAGCACTTCCAACAACAGTGGGGGCTCAGGAAGAAACAAAGGACAAGGGGATGAGAACAGTCCCATCAGATATGTTAGTGCTCTGTTCAATATGTCACATTCTTTAGTCAGGAAAATACTATTATTGATGCTTTTCAAATATGCTATTTACTTAATGATATAGCTTTGTTCTTACGAATGCTTGTATGTCTAACTATAAGAAGTTTCAGACACAATGGCCACAATATTGTCTCTGTTTAGTTTTCTAAGGACCTTCTTGGCAAGTTGTCAGAAGCAGTGAAAACCAAATCTGTTGAGATGAAAGAAAAGTTGTCTAACTACATTAAAAATGATGGATCAACAGAAAGGTACCAACTTTAACTTAAGAAAAAGCTAAAAAGTTATTGAGCTAAAAAGTTAAAGACTAAATCAAGTAGATTGACCAATAGAAAAACAAAAGGCTATTTACAATTTTTTTCTACTTTGTTTTATGAACATCCAGGCATGTGAATAGTTCAGAAAGAACTGGCAAGAGGTACAGAAATCTGGCTAATGTATTTACAATAGGGGATGATGATGAAGGTAAGATCATCTAACAATACTGCTTTGCATTGAGATTTTGATTCATTATAAATATAATTTCATTTTTTTTTTTTAAATGTGACTATTTGTGTCCCCTTAAGTTTCCTTTCTTTCTTCCTTGGAAATCAGATTTTTATAACAGAAATAATTGGGATAAAGTTAACAAGTCTAATGGAACGAAAGAGACTGTTCTTGTTTTAAGTAAACAGAATGATTAAAAAGTAATTTATAAGTATACCTTTGACTTTTCACATATAAATGTAAAATACACATGAGATTTACACAAATAGCATTACTTTTTAAGAAAAATTATAACATTAAAAAGAGATTATTTGTTACTTTTCAAGCATTTGTTGTATTATCTAGCTACAGGGCAAGAGAGATTTTTTTAAATTGTTTTTACTTTTCATATATTGAATGTCTGTGATTAATATCTAACTATTGAAATGAAATAATGTATACTTTTTTCAAGGTGAAGAGGTCAGTGCAGAAGACTCTGAAGAAGACCAGGAGAAGGAAGTGGTTAGCCTGGAGACATGGATTCAGAAACCAGATGTCATATATTCTTGTAGGTGTATGGAGTTCCACAGAAGTGGACACAAATATCCCAGGTATTTACATAGAAACATTGCTCAAGAACTCTCTATAAAATTAAATGTAATATTTTTGGTTTAGTTCTGCAACTGACTTTCTTAGCTGGGAACATTTTAGTGGTGGCATCATGAATCAAAACTAAGTAGCTGGTCCAAACAAAGAAAGCTTGCTCAGTCATTATGGTGACTGAGTGGTATAGCGTTTGGCTTCTGAACAGATTGGTCTCAAGTTTAGATCCTGCTTGAGACTTGGATTGGATTCAAGATTTATAGGGTGCCCCTGAAACCAACCAACTCAAATTAGTACCTGACCATAGATTTGGAAAGTAAAGGGGTTGGTCATTGTGCTGGCCACATGACACCCTTGTTAACAGTTGGCCATAAAAACAGATGAGCTTCACATCATCTGCCCCCATAAATAAGAAGGACTTAAATAGGCCCCTTTTTTATTTATTTGTTTAGCCCAGTCATACATTATTGTCAGTGATAATTCTGCAGACTTATTATGGTTGGCACAGAAAAGACATAATCACATATGTCCAAACTAATGTTGATTAAACATGTCTCATAAATGTCTGAACAATTAACAGTTTTTATGTTTCATTCTTGCTAAATTCTTCTTTACATCAAATTCTAGATTTTTCTTGGTTTTCAGTTACCTTCTAGTGACATTGAGTCACCTATATGTGTTACGAGAGATCCCATCTCGTAAAGGTATGGCACACATACAGGCAAGGCGGGCATTAGGCACCATAGTGAAAATTACCTCCAAGAAGAAGCAGCCGACTCTAATTACTTTCAAGTATGGCTCACATGAAGATGACAAATTTCACATTACAGATGCGCACAGGTAACCTTACAAACAATAAGTCATCTCCACAATGGACTTTTCTTTCTCACATTCATAAGAACTCCACTCTAGTCTAACACTGGCATCTAAAAAAAAAACAATTAGACCTATATCTTAAAAATATGTCTAAAATTTATTGTAACGACTCTCACTTTCCAGGCTCTCTGTAAACTGCACAACACGACACTACCAAGTGAAAGAACTTGACATTTCTGGGCTTCAAAGTAACGTAAATGTAACGTTCAATAAATCACAGCCAATACCGTATAATTGGGCAATATGTAACACTGACTACAAATCTTCTGCCATGGGTATCTGAACCACTGTATAAACTCTGTACTGTTGTAACAAGATCTCTGTTGTGACTAAGTAAACTCTGTTACGTTTGCTCTTTATATAGGATCCTTAATAACCTTCTAGAAACAGACAGAACATTACTCTGTCAGGGTGGATTTCAGATTAGCTAGGGTATGATATTATGGTCCTGTATCCCCAACCTGAACAGAGTAACGCAAGAACATAAAGGTAACAGCATGTAAAATACACACATTGAATAAAAGTTATTCAACTAAACATTTAGTCAATACCAACAGTTGTTCAACGTGAATGATATTAATGCTAACCTAAGTTAATGGCCATTAGTTAACAACAAGGTTGTACTTTTAACAATTTAATGAATGTATGAAATATGATGACATGAGTGATAAATAAAAGTCAATAGTATGTTCAAAGGAAACACTAAGTATACGTATTATGCAACTAAATATATCACACCTTCAACTCGAGGCCATAATTCAATCACAACGCAGCCTACACTCAGGCCTTAGATACACTTGCCATATCAAACCACACTGCGAATCAAGCTTGACTCCACAGAGTCCCAAGCCTGCGTCCCTTTTACAGAAAATACATATTCCTTGAGATCGCCGTCCACACGATCATAGGAACAACGAAGACTAATAAAGTAAATAAATAACTTACCCAATACTGGGGAAGAAAACCCATTAAAGAAACTCACAGGAGATCTAGCCTCATCACACAACAGAAGCAAAACATGTAAGCAAAAATGACATCAACAAAAGCGCGTTCCTAGAAACCAAAACTCACAATCTCTTATGGTACACAAAGGAAAACACCAAAAGAAGATGTGCATGACATACTCGACCTTTCTGGATGGTCACCGGAGTACACCTTACATGACTGGGATGAGTATTATTCACAACACTGAACCTTTCCGAACCGTCATGTTGTCACTCACTGTGGCTGTCTGTCATCACTCGTTAGAGTTGACCACTCGTCTAGCTCTGGCCAGGGGCCATTCGTGTCGGCTGACTATACGCACACTACTACCCCTATACATACCACCACTAGAGTTATAAAGAGGTGTATAATCTAAAATGTAATCTTCTTAATTGCTTCTCTGATTGTGACAACTAAAATATCTTACCCTTAAAAGGGAATAAATATACAACAGCAATATAAAGTCCAACTTAATACTGTCCTACCTAAGCTGTTCTGACACTGAATCAACACACTCTACATAACTTATAACCTCAAAATAAACAAATAACATTGACCTTTAAACCTGTAGAAACACAATCATTTGATAGAAAATATATTGATATTGTGACCATTGAATTCTCCTCTGAACAGTTTCAACATTCCCACGGCCTCTGATGCAACACGTGTCATCAAGCAACAAATTATGAAGGTTCTCGATGCCCTGGAGAGTTGACAGGATGAATTGCAGAGTTAACACTATGTATTTGATTGTTTTTTGTATGAAATGAAAGTTGTGACAAATTGTCATTTGAATCACCCTGATATTAGTTGTTGGGAAGTTCATAATTGACTTATCTTTCCTGAACACTAACTTTTTCATTAGCACTGAGATCCTGGCATTAAAGCCTTACCAACAGAACTGTCTGAATTCATGATTTTGCAGGAAGGTTCTACAAAAGAATAATTTACTTAATGGCTGCTAGAAAGTTTCAACTATTTGTGTGCAGCTTGCTTGAGACCACCTGCGACCACTATACCCTACCCAAGTTTTCAGTTCAGAAACAAGATGAAAAAATGTAAAGAATTAAAGAACTATTACCCATTATTATTATGGTAGTAAGATTTCACCTCATGACAAGCATCATTGGTCTCTATCCCTTGTCTTTCTCACAATAGTATGAAGCCTGTTTTATGAAAGCTAAACAGAAAGAAGCCTCTCATACAAAATACACAAAACAAGAAGCCAGTGACGATCTAGTCCTCAAATGTAGAAAGATGCATACATACTTATGAAGCAGTAAATTTTTTCCAAGAAGTTATAAAAAAAAAGATCTACAGTTGAAACAATTTCAAATGCATTCAATTAATTGTGTTGTAACATTCTCAAATACAACAGATTAAACTGTGCTACCAGGCCTTAGCAGTCATTTCATTTTTAGATTGTTATTAATTTTTTTATCCTATTTTTGTGTACACACATATATCATTTTGTATTGTCAAAATTGAAACTTTGTCAGTTTTTCTTATTTCATGTTATTGGCCACTCCATTGGTGAATTAAATGTCCTGGGGACAGCAGTTTGCAGTTCTCCCCCCCCCCCCCCCCTTTACCAGCTCCATTTTCTAGTTTTGAACCTGATTTGTCCCCCTTGAATATTTTCTGTTTTAATTCTGTGTTGCTGTTTTTTCTTCCTACTACACAATGTTTCAACTTCTTCTTTGGCCTCTTCATATGTTATGTACACTCTAGAGCAGTGGGTCTCCACAGTTTGTGACATGAATCTTATGGACATATCAAGATAAGCTTAATTAAAATAGGAAAAAGAAAAATGGTTGAGCCAAATGAATTATAAATATTTGTATGACTATCATTTTATTTATAATATTTAACATTGGCTATTTTCTTAAATTTAATGCATACATTTTAAACTGCTCAATGTGTCATTGCAATCTTTTTTTTCAAACATTTTATTTATTTCTTACAAAGAAGCAATACATCACCTTGTTTTGTTTTAGATGGTTTTGTTTTTGTCATGACAAAATGGATCTCTAATTTTCAAAATGGTTAAGGGAATACAAACATATTAAAATTATTATTATTATTATTTTGATATCTAGGTTTACTTATTTAATTACATATATTGAGAAATGAAAGTCTTTTATCAACTTTTTTTTATTTTCTGTAAATTACTGAGACATTAAATTTTTTTTTATTAAATCATTTTTATACTCACACAAAATTTATTTTTTACATACGGACCTAATAAAATCTACTGTGAAATTATTTATCAGTTATTCAAAATGCAATATGCAAAAGTTTTCTAACTAGACAAAAAACATTAAATAAGAGTGTATTCAACAGAATTAGATTTAGCCTGTGTTATGCTAAGTAACCATTTGCAGAGAAAGTTCATGTATTTGTTAATAAGATGCTTCAGTTTTGTTGCATTAAATTTTTGGCCTCATGTCATTGTTTAAATATCAGTGCATGCTAGTTATTAGAACTTCATTTTTTATATGATTTGTTTATAGATTTGTTCACTAAAATGGAAGTGTTTATCCTTTGTAGACTGCTCAAGTAATACACCCAGGCCTTTATTCTGAAGTCCCTTAGCTGAAACTGATCTAAGAAAACAGGGACAAAGTGTGGACAGGGTATGGAAGTGGAATGATAGTGTACTTTGGAGTGATAGTTTTACTTAGCTACAAGCAATGAAACTCTTCTTTTTTTTTTAATTAGTTTTTTTTTCCTTATGTCCAGATTTTTTCTCTCTCTTTGTTATTTGTTAGTTTTACAGATGTTTCTAAGAGAAAAAAAAAATTGACTAGATTTTCTTTTCCACTATTTCCATTGTTTTCTTTCTTGACTCACCATTTCTACTTAATTGTTTGCTATGCATCTCTGTAACAAAAGTCTATCACAGCTCTCTTAGCTTGTGGTATTGTAAGAAGTCCAGTACAATTCTAAACATAGGGGGTACATAGAAGTGCACAGAAGAAATAGTTGCAAGGCTTCAGTTATACTTCAATAGTTGGAAGAAATTCATTTCTCAAGCGCAAGAAGGAAGAATAGATTTGAATAAAACAATTACTTAATTTTGTGACTAGAAACCCTAGGTTTTTTTTTGCTTATTGTTAAATGTTATGATTTTAGTTTATACCATTATTGTTTTTTATAGTCAGGGATACATTAGGGGAAGTCATACTTTGGTGTAGGATAATTACACTTAGCGCTTTTGATGAAATTACTTTTTTTTTTACTTGTACAGAAATGCAAATTATAAATGTGTCCATTATGTATTTAATGACCACTTTCTGACAGTGAAGCTTCAAATAGTGAATAAAATCAAACAAAAAAAGTTTGGAGGCAAATTTTCGAGAATTAGAAGAAACAAATATTAAAAAATAAATCTATAAATGAATAATTTTGTATTTTTTTGTTTTAAGATTTTCAAGATTTTGTTTCTTTTGAATTGATTGTACCATTTCCTTGTCTTTCATATAGTTTAGATATAATGCATTTACACTTGATCCTTATTTATAATTTAATTTTTCATTTGTATCAAACTATTTGTAATTTTGTGATGTTACATTGAGTTAGGGGAATCCTGGGTTTAGTCATAGAATCATTGGCATTTGAACTTGTAGAATTAATCTCTGACAATTCAATGTTGATATGTAGCTTTCTGTTGTAGCCTAGATGAGCTTGCAATTTTTTCCTTTTTGTGACAATATTTTTTTTACTTTATCTTTTAGAAGCTGGAAATGTTTTGTTTTCCATTGGATGTGTGAACTTGTTCCAATGACCAGAACTATCCATTGGTCATATAACTTCAGCTGTTCCAATGAACAGAACTATCCATTGGTCATACAACTTCAGTTGTTAAAATAAACAGAACATTGGTCATACAACTGAAGTTGTTTAGTTCTTTTAAACAAATAGCTGGTTTATTAAACAGACTTTGAACAGTTAGCATGAAGTTAATGAAACAACATGGTTTCTAAAGTCACTGCTCATTGCATTCTAATAAGAAAAACATCAACAAAATATGTTGTTAGAGTACAAGTGTGTTTGTCTGCAGAGTTGGACATTCAAATGTCTGTCAGACAGTAGCTTTACCTAGCTTTTTTTTTTTTTTTTTTTAAATTTAGTTTTGATATAGATCATGACTTAGTTTGAGAATCAGTTCTAAGACACAATGAATGTCACTCAGCGTTTTTTTTCCCTCCCTACTATAACGTTACAACACTTTTGTCCATGGTCAAAATTTGAATTATTTTTTTTGACAACATATCATTATACCATGGAGCTGAAATTTGCGTGACAACACATTTTATCAAAATTTTAGAAAGGTGTTAATTATTGAAATATTTTTTTTTATACACATTATCTGGAAAGATATTTTTTGGCTTCCATTTTAATTTTCCATTCATTTTGATGTTATTTATAGATCTAGATCTATATATTTATATTGGACCCATTGTTGGCTGATAAGCTCAGTTGGTTAAAGTGTCAATCCAATAACACAATTGTCGTGTGTTTGATCCCAGTATTGGTCAAATTTGTTTAAATCTTCATTTTTCAGTAACCCATTTGATTTGATTTAAAATTATCTTTTAGATATTGCTTTCCTTTAATTTTTTTTTTCATCACACTTTTTGTTTTATTTCCAAAGAGAGAAAGTCTTTAAAGAATACATCAGCTTCTTGCCAGGAGTTGTACATGCTCCCTTTTCTTCTTGTGATATCTGGACTGCAATCACTTGTATTGATGTCATTGACTCCTAGAGACCAGGTTTGTCTCCCTCCCACCGCTTACCCAATCAACATCACCCCTGCTGTTGTCATTACACAAAGAGTTGTCTCTGTTATTCTCATTCCAGTTTCTTACCTCCCTTTCTTGTAATCTGTATACGTCACTTTTTTTTTTTTTACACTTTCTCTGACCTGTAACTGAGTACAAACATAGTGTTTGTGGCACTAGTTGAATTAATCAGGTCTTTAGGATTCACTTAGCCTGTAACTGAGTACAAACATAGTGTTTGTGGCACTAGTTGAATTAATCAGGTCTTTAGGATTCACTTAGAAATACTGAACACTTCCTTGGTTCTGTAATTTTTTTTCCCCTAAATGAAATCTACATGAAGTTTGTGAAGTCCAAGCTCATGAAGACAGTGTGAAGCCTGAACATCTCTCCATGGTTTCATGTTTCCCAGGTTAGTTTTGTTAGCTTATCCCTAATCCTCTCAGGACATGGGACACTCTATCGGGTGGCAGTGATCTTTGATGATGTTGGTTTATTCTAATGTTCTATAATGTCTAAAATTGTTAATTCTTTTGTCTGATACTATACTATACATGTATTCTAATTCAAGTAGCTGGATTACTGACAGGATTTTACCAACAGATATTGTGTTGAGTATGTGTGTATTGTGAAGCACTTTAATACAAGTGTACACATTTTGTTCTGGGCTATGGAATCTTTTTTTTTTTTTTTTGGTCAGATGTTTTCTGAGCTATTGCAATGTGTGGGCTCAAACAAATATTGTTTGATCTAAAATGAAGATAAAAACTTTGCTTTTGAGACTGCTAAATAGAACTTGTTATGGGGGCAAGGCAAAATATACATATGCATGAAGAAATGGCTGAATTAATGGGGATTTCTATGGTACATTAATCTGATTCTTATTTATGCATGTATTATCATTGAAAGGTATATCTTTGTATAGTTTAATCAGGTATAACTCTGGAAGAGTTACTGATTCTTTTCTGGTTGTAAGTCTTTGATAATCACATGATAATCGCAAATAATGCCTATACATATTTAACTAGAAATTTGTTATTGCAATTTACAGTTTCCTACTTTTGAATAAATCTAGAGATACTGAAAACATCAGAGGGTAATTAATACATCAGTAAGTATTGAGTACATCAGTATGCTCTGATTTCTAGTTAGAGCATACATCTGTAGGTACTGAATACTTGAAATTTGTCAACCTAACATATCCATCACTTTCCAGAAATCTACTGTAAACATATTTACCTTTTAAACCTAACTACTCTAGTAGTGTGCTTATTGAGAATCTGAATGCCTCATTTATAATGGACTATGTCTCCAGACTGAGGTGACAGTTCATCATTGAAGTGAAAGAGTAAAAGCCTGCAATTTCTAGGCAGACACTGCCTTACCAAAATAGTTTTTCCTGTCCTGACTTCATTCACACTGTGCAGAGAATAAACATAATCTTTATTTTCATTTTGTGGGGATATTTGTCTTGTAATCAAAGCAAACTCTTTGGTTAATAAGAAAAGAGGATAAGCGTGAATAAGTGATTTGGATTAACGCCCTTGTTTTCATTCACATGCAGCTTTACTTACGTTTATCTGTCGTGTAAATGTTTTATTTCATGACTTCCCTCCCTTTTGTTAGTGTTTGTGAAGCCAACAGTTTTCTATGTAAATATAAAATGGCTGGACAGTGCATTCGTTCCAGAGGTCATGAAATGTCATTTGAATATTGTGATAAATAATACAATATATTTCTTGTCATGAAAAGTGTTTTGTTTTGTTTTTTTGTTTTTAATTATTAGTATTATTTTTGGATCAAGGTTTAAAATGAGCAGTTAGCAACATTAGCAGCATTTCAATAATAATATAAAAAGACAAATTGTATGCCCCGTACCTCAGGTGTAATTCAACTTTGCACAGTTAGTCTTTTCAATCAACACATAAATCAATAAAAAACAACAACCTGTAAGTTCATCAATTATTTGTAAAATGAAGGGGAGATCAGCTTTGTGTAGAGAATTAAGTTAGTTACAATTTTGAAACTAACAACAACCTTCTATTTTTATAAGCACTTGAATAGCACAGTGGCCAACGCAAAATTCTTCCCTTGTGGAGGTTCGAGACCTCAAGTTCGAATTCAGACTCAAGCAACTTAAAAAAAAAAACTTTTGAAAAGGCAGCTCGGAAAGTTTGCCCTAAATAAAACACATTTGATACTAATATTTCGTATCGTACACAATTATTATTTCTAGATAAGTCTAGATCTATTAATAATTAATTACATTATTGATTTAATGTTATTTCAATCAATATCAGCTTTTTTTTTTTTTTTAAAAGTATTTTTTAAATTTAACTTGTTTGCACTTGAAATAGAACGGCCTGCATTATAATGCCCCCCCCCCAAACCAACACACAATTTAAAATCTAGTAGGCCTATCGATTACCCCCCCCCCACACACACACACAATTTAAAATCTAGTAGGCCTCTAGATTACCCCCCCCACACACACACAATTCAAAATCTAGTAGGCCTATCGATTACCCCCACCTACAAATAAAAAAAAAACCGTCCTACAAACGTTTTAAAAAAAAGATAATATCCGATTTTTTTTCATAATGGCGATGCCTTCGATTTCGAAAATTCAAGATGAGAACAGTGATTCATATGACTACGCAGACCCAGTTGTGACCTATATATTTTCCCCCTCGTACCGACAAAGCCGTTGTCCGCCGGCGGTCTGCTTACGTTCTCATTCCGTCTTCGTTTGTTTCAAACTATGGTGTTTAGACTACGTTTGTTGTAGTTACTGTAGCTTTGTATTAGGCCTACTTAATATGAAATAGGTAACTGAGTCTGAAAGAGCCCAATTGAATTATTTTGATACAATGGGCCAAATACTATTGAAGCGTTCATTCTAACGACAAAAATAAAACTATTTTGTAAAACTCCACACCCACCGTGTATTGTTCAATAGTTTAAATCTACGACAAAAGAACAAGGTAGATTTTTTTTTCCTTTTTGTTTCTAAGTTAAAATCAACATTAAAGAAATGTTTTTTCCCAGTTTTATTTGTTCAAACACTTTGTCAAGAATGAATTACTGTGAAGGTTGACCCAGATGTCAAGTTGTATAGTTTCTTGAGTTGTCATCATAAATTACTTCGCTTCCAAGTCTTCCCGACTTCAAACTGTACTAAGTACAAACAAATCCAGGAATAGAAATTCAGACCACTTAAATCTATACATCCAATGAGAATAAGGTTAGCACCAGCACGCCCAAATGAAGGACCGAAAGAAGGACAAAGCCTCAGAATGAGATTAAAAAACAACTTTGAAATCAGTAGCGTAGCTATGGATTTGGGGGCACTGGGGGGGGGGGGGGGCTTGACCTCATTAATTTGACAAGCGACATCATGACATGAGGTCATGACGTAATATTGAAAGTAAAAACACATTTCGGACACTCATTTGGGGGGGGGGGGAGATTCTCCTACAGCGGAGGTCCTGAGGGATTTTCAGATTTGGACTCCCCCTCCCCTACCCAAATACTAGGTTTATGATCTATATCAAAAGTATAGGCTGCATTCGGCTGTACTACTACATGTGCTACATGAATCACAAACATTTTATTCTTTGTCTGGTTTGCTAGTGAAATGTCAAAGGAGAATTTGTGCAGCAACTGTGTGTTAAATCAGTGAAAGGGGTATTTTTTAGCGGCCCCCGAAAGGGGAAAAGACACTATTAGTTTTGTGTGGCCTGTCTGTCCGTCCGTCCGTTCCATTTAGATCTCAGGAACTAGAAGAGAAAATGAAAATCGAACACCATGATATTTTAGATCATTTAAAGTTCTGATGCAACGGCTACTTTTTTTCTTTTTCGAAAGTGAACCATCTAATTTTTAAAATTATACATGCAAGCAGATTTATAAAAAAATTACACCCTTTTTCAATGAAAAACTTCAGGGAGGTAACTGTTTTTTAAAAGGTCATGGACTTCTTCATTAATAAATCAAGCTTCATTCATAGATTAGCGCATTGGTACAACACATTTGCATCTTCTTATCTTCTATAATACAGACGTTACTTCAAAAAAGAAGATGATTACGTCCTACGAGTCATGCATATTAACTAATGACTTAAATTCTGCCAAGTCACTGGTTTTCCTGGCTAGCTCAGACAACCCATTCCATGCTCTAATAGGGAAGAAGGAGTATTTGTACAAATTTGTCCTAGCATATGGGACGAGAAATGTGCCTTTAACTTTATGTCTTTCAGAGTATTTTATTAGATTTTGTATTTGTATTTGAAGATTATGGTTCAGTGTTTTATGTATAATTGCTACTTTACTTTTGAGTCTTCTGTCCTGAAGGCTTTCTAAATTTAGCGATTTTACTAAAGGTGTTACTCTAGTCAAATGTGAATATTTGTTTGTTATGAATCCCACAGCTCTATTTTGTGTCTGTTCCAGTTTCTTAATGTTTTCTTGAGGTGTCCCGAACGGAGGATGCATATTCTATTATTGGCCTAACCAAGGTTAAATAACATTTTAGTTTTATGTTCTTATTTGATGTATAGAAATTTCTTTTAATAAACCCTAATGCTTTGTTGAATTTTTTTTATAGTTTCATCAATATGTGGATTCCGTGACAGTTTTTCATTTATTATAACACCTAGGTATTTTGCGTTTTTAGTCTGTGTTACTGGTTTGCCATGAATAAGAAAAGTGGAATTAATTTGTTTTAGTTTTTTTTTTGTTACTCTTAACAACTGACATTTTTTTTGGTGGTAAGACATGCTCCAATTTGATTCCCATTTCTGTAATTCATCTAATTCTCTTTGTAAAATATCTGTGTCTTGTGTTGTTTTTATTGTTCTATATTTTATGCAATCGTCTGCAAATAATCTGACTTTTGTTCCTGAACAAATGCAATTTGGTAAATCATTTATGTAAATTAAAAATAGTAGTGGACCCAAGACTGTTCCTTGAGGTACACCTGAGCTTACTGTTATCAGTGTTGATTTAGAGCCATTTATTATTACAGTTTGTTCTCTCCCTATCAGAAAATCTTTAATCCACTGATGCAATGGACCATTAATGCCGAAATATTTTAATTTTTTAAGCAAACTATGGTGGTGAACTTTGTCAAAAGCCTTGGAAAAATCTAGTAAGATAGCATCTATTTGTTCACTATTATCTAAACCTTTTGAAAAAGTTTTAGATCTAAAACTAGGTCTAGATCTACTAGATCTAGCTAGATCTATGTCTAATTTGAATGAAAACTAAGGTCACAATGGTAAAAGTGTCAATGGATCAGAGCTTTTTTACAACTCCGTACAATGCAACGAGGATGCTCTCGCACTCCTTTAGGTACACCCACGGGAGTCTTGTTTTGCTACCCTTTGGCCTAATCGTTTCCTCTTACGATCGTTTCTACCCGGGCGCCACAATGAGACAGGGTAGCATGGCCGGGAGTATTGTTTCTTCTCTTTCCTCTTTCTACCTGTGGATCGGAGACTCCTTTGGGGATTGAATGACCATTAGTCAGGTGTAGCCTAAGACCATCGGAAATTAGGGTTTTTAGTCTATTTATCATGGGGATTTTTTTTTTCGTTTCTAACAAGCGTATTTGTATCATACATTTGTTTTTATGATAACAAAAAAAAAGGGGGGGGGGACATCACATTACTGAGATTGATTTTCACTTGATAAATTATGAAACGATCGTCAAACATAATTTGAATAATATAAAAAAGTGAAGGAAGACGGATGTTTTGCTTGAGGATAAAGATGACACTTTGAGTTAGTATTATGGTGTAGGTCCTCAGTAAGTCTATATGCTGGATTGAACAGGAAGTAGAAATGTTGTAACTAGTAAAAAAAAAAAAGGAATTGCAAATTTTGTATTATGCCCGCTTAAAAAAACAAAAAAAAAACCCCAACATATTGGGTCGAAATTGCGAATTAAAAAAAGTTTTTAGTAAATTGAACCGCTGCGGTTTCGATTATAAAAATATCTTAGTTGTTCTAGATTCTAGAGTATTCTAGGCCAAATGTAAGTATTTTTCTTCCACCGCAAGTGGGAGAATTAGTGATGTGTCAGGGTTAGGGGTTAGGAATGTAATATTGATTTTATTTATCATAAAATAACTGCAACCGAAAAAGGATCTCAAGGGCTATTTGGCCAAACGATTACCTGCTGACCACTGTCGAAAAACACAAACTATAATTGAATGGCCATATCACGTGGTCCTCGGGGCTCGCAGAGACCTTTCTGCTATATAACAAATGAATATTCACTTTTGATTAAATTAACACCATTAGTAAAATAACTAAATTTAGAGACACTTTAAGGTTAGAAAAATAAAAATATAGGCTAAGTAGCAATAATACATACAACAGTGAACCATAATCTTCAAATACAAAAACAAAATCTAATAAAATACTCAGAAAGACACAACCAGGGGCGGACTGGCTATATGTGCAAACGGGCAAATGCCCGGTGGGTCGGTACCAAATGGGCCGGTCTGGTCGCGACCAAAGAAAACCTTTATTTTTCAATTCAGATAACTTAAAAATAAATTGACAGCGGTAAGACACAGATGCCCGAATACGTTTTCGTTTTTTTTTTTTTAATTATTATTAGGCCTACAATTAGTTTTGTTTAAAATTCAACAACAATATAAAAAAAAAAAAAAAAAAAAAAAAAACAACACTATATACCGTATGTATTATCATTTGCAAAAAGTGAGACCGTACATTTTGCTATGTATGAGCGACGTGGACTTCAATACTGCTTTGATGTCTTCGAGTTTGTGCTTGGCCAAATCATTCTGCTAGTCGGCTTGGACGTTTGATGGCACTCCCATTAGTTTTAGTTTCTTCCCTCCCCCGTCTTTTGGTGGTTTCATTGACAATTAACTAAATTCATAAACAAGCTGAACAAGTTAATTAGAAGCTTTATATTTAAAAACACTATTAGGAGCATTAAGCACACTACACTCATTCAAAACAAAGAGGATGGGGGGATAAACTTACAAGATGTCAAAACAAAAATACATTCGCTAAGGCTAAAATGTGTAGGTCAAGTAGTTAGAAACCCGACAAACTTTCCATTGACAATTTACTATTATGGTTTAAGATTAAGTAGTCTTCTTCCAATACACAATGATACTCCTCACTATTTTGGTACAGTCACTCATCCATTTTACAGGTCTATTTCCAGAATTTTACCTGGTAATAAACATTTAATACACAACAAAACCAAAGAATCATACACAACACTTAAAAAGCTGTTACACGAAAGTCTAGTGAATAGGATTAAGTGGGGGAGAGTTCTTGGGGTGACAGAATTCAAGGACACATTCATAAACCTACACAGCAAACATATCCCACCAAAAGCTAGAGAGATAAGTTATAGACTTATCTTTGGGATGACCCCTATGGTTAGAAGACGTGCCTGTATATTATGCCTTCTTGAAAATGCTGACAATGAGAAACATATGTATTTGGAATGTCCATTATTCCTTCAAGTTAGAAGTACTGTAAGGGACTTATTAGAAGCAAACTGTGGCAACTATGTAAATGTTAACTTGTCAATTGTATTAAACAAGCTGCCAAAACTAAAAAATAAAATGATACATAACTTTAACTTAATTATTGTTTCCGAATACAGGAACCTTGTTTGGGCTAGCTGGCTCAAAGCTCTACATAATAATAAGGTTTTTCATCCTAATCACTTAGAATTGACATTCAGAAAAATAATGGATTTTAGGGTAGAGAATTATCTAGTTTGATTTTCATATACTTGTATAATGCTCAGGTAGTTTTCCAGAAATGGGTTTATGGGGGTCGGGGATATTTGATATTGTGTTGATTGTTCTGGGGTAGAGGATACTTGTACCATTGTTGTGTCTTTTATGGATTCAATGGCCAGGATGGTTAGGTAGTATGTCTTTGATATTAAATAATGTTTCTGTTACTATTGTTGTATTTTTAGGTTAATCAATTTTCGATTGTTTATGATTTAATACTTGTGAATTATGAGAACTTACAAATAAAAACATATTGAAAAAAAAAAAAAAAAAAATAAGTTAGAAAACATTGATATAACGCAGAAAAAAACTAGGGGTGACAATTAACTTTTTAACAATACTTAATTAACTTTAACACACACACATTCTGCGATTTGTAAAGAAAAAGTAAGTTTTCTTTTTGTTTATTTTTAATAACATGGATCTAAAAATACTTCACTAAATGCTTACAAAAAAAAAATATTTAATTAAAAAAAACAATCTAGATTTGTATACATTTTGTACTAAAATGCCGAACTTATGCTTAGTATAAAGTCATTAATGATGGAAATTCTTATAATGATTATAATAATTTATATAGCGCTGTCCGATATTTAATGAAAGGAGGTTTATATTTATATTTTAAATAATGGGTCATGATATAGTCGTATACAATCCGCGTTTTTGAGAATGTACTAGTAAGGGTCTCTCTAACCGATCAGTATTCTCTTAACTTTTAATGGAATGGGTTGCTTGAGTCCGCCAGGAAAACCAATGACTTAGTATATTTTAAGTCACAGATCAACATGCATGACTAGATTGACCCAGTGATACGCGTAGTAATCATCTTCTCTTTTGAAGTCACGTCTATAGCTTATAAGCTAAAGCTATTAGGTCCAAGACGAAGAAGCAGACACAGAGAAAGCGATGGAAAGGCAATACCAAAGAATGGACGGGCATGCTATTTAAAACGATTCTAGTCAAGGCAAAAGACAGAGGAATGGACAGAGTCGTTCGACAGATCATCTGTGATACCAAGCAAACTGAGAGATAAGGTGAAGATTGAAGTGAACTGAAATCAAAGCATTCCAACCGGTAGTAAATTTTGTTTTTATCGTCGTCATTATAAAGAGTTCAACAACTAGACCTAATCTCTAACCGAGTGAAAATATCACCATTCAGGTTTGCATCGCATTTATCATATTGAGACCAAAAAATTATCTTATCTTAGTGGCGTATTCAGTCATATGCTACCTGCTCAGTGTTAAACGCACACGTGTTTTATAATTATGGTTGTATAATGGACACAGAGCTGAGTGAACATGGATTACATGGACCCACAAATCTGGACAATGTTGTCCAGGTTCCGGTAAGTGTATGTTTGCCTCAGTGTTTGAGTGGTTGTATTCTTGCTTGAGTGTTTAACTATGTCTAGTATTGAAGGTTTAAAACAAGAACAATATGAATCAACGAAATCACCATATAAATAATTTGTCTTTACAAATAGTATTCACGTCCTCTCTCGCTAGTCTCGCTTTCAACATGTATTGGACCACTTCATTTTCTTTTCTTCAAATCATATCGAAAGTAAATATACATATTCGCCTAACCAATTACTCAACTATAATATCATTTATTTATACATAAGACACCTTTACTAAATCTACTACACACCATCGGCAACTGAAATACACTGTAATACCAAAGTAAGCGAGCCCCATGTTGAGAACCGCGGATTTAGAGACTCCTGACTACAAATATTCTTCAATAACACTTATTTTTTATTTCGTAATTATCATCGAGGGATTTAATAAAATCTCATAAAATATTCAGTGAATTATTTTCTTGGACAAACGGTGAACTTATATTTCACCACACAGCTCTTTCATCGTTCCGTGCTGCTCCCATTTCAAGTGTCAACCTAGCTCCTTGTTTGTGTCCGTAGGGTTGGTTTCTAGCTTTTGTCTTCTTCGTAACTGTCACCTTGGTCTGGCTAAGTTAAAGAATTGACGTCCTCTAGGTCATAGTTTGTCGATAGCTTAGCGTTTGCACCATTTGTTTAGCTGGGTGTAGCTGTTATCTCCGTTAAGTGAAACTCAAACTGCTTTCCTAAAATGATGATACTAAATCTAAATTTAGAATAAGTAGATAGTAGCCTAAATCGTCATCCTTCTGGGGCGTATCTTTAGAGTTTAGATCATATCTATGGATTTAGATTAATAAACCAGGGGACATCACCGCAGTGCATCTATTTTTAAAAAAAATGTTAAACTATAAAAACGTTTTCATGATGTTACACAAATTGAACTTAGACTACTCAATGTGGTCATCCTTCATGATGTTACACAAATTGAACTTAGACTACTCAATGTGGTCATCCTTCATGATGTTACACAAATTGAACTTAGACTACTCAATGTGGTCATCCTTCATGATGTTACACAAATTGAACTCAGACTACTCATTGTGGTCATCCTTCATGATGTTACACAAATTGAACTTAGACTACTCAATGTGGTCATCCTTCATGATGTTACACAAATTCAACTTAGACTACTCATTGTGGTCATCCTTCATGATGTTACACAAATTCAACTTAGACTACTCAATGTGGTCATCCTTCATGATGTTACACAAATTCCACTTAGACTACTCAATGTGGTCATCCTTCATGATGTTACACAAATTGAACTTAGACTACTCATTGGTCATCCTTCATGATGTTACACAAATTGAACTTAGACTACTCAATGTGGTCATCCTTCATGATGTTACATTGTAACGTAGATGTAAATAGACCCCAACAAACTTCTTAGAGTCTATTCGGTATGTCTACATCATATAAAGATGAACTGTGCGAAATAAGATGTTTGAATGTCCTAAAATACAGTGTTGCATTCAAGGGTTGATATTGCTTTTTTTTTGGTCTGGATTTTGTTTTCATTTGTACAGTCTTTTTACCTTCAAAGAACATCTTTATGCTTTAAGTCTCAGTTGAACTGATAGAGGGAAAATGTTTTGTTGTACACAAATACAGCAAATTACAATCAAACCCGATACAGGTGCTAAAACAAGGAGACTTGAATTACGAATGTACAAACTAAACATTTATAATAATTTTTGGACAAGTCTTTTACCACATCTGTATACTTTGAAAGACACACAAACATACATATATACTAGCTTATTTTACGAATGCATACCCGCAAATAAATATATTTCTGTGCTGCTTTTTTGTCGGAGCACGATATTTTTACACCCTGCGCTTCGTAAAGCTCTCCCACGTAGACTTTTGCTCCGTGAATTCTGTTATCCTTCACGTCTACCAGTAAAAGAAAAAAATGATACGTACATTTCAATTTGTTTTTATATCTTTGTCTACTTGACTTACTTGAAGAATTTCTCTTGACTCTCAGTGAAGCACAGAATCACAACAGCCCCTCACCATCGGGCTCTGTTTTGGGCAATTCCCATCAGGTCCATGTCCATCCAGCCGTCTTTGCCTCTTGATCTAACGATCTTCTCCATGTTAATTTTGTTCTTCCAGTCTTTCTCTTCTCCTGTGGGCTCCAGTCTAGGGCCTGGTTTGCAATGTTTTCTGTTCTTTTTCACGATGAATGTCCAATCCAACCCATTTACGTTTTTTTTTTATTTCTTACTCTATCGGTGGTAGACATGACATAGATCTAGAAGACATGTCAATCTAGAATTAGTCGTAACACAATGCCAAAGACTTTCAACTGTGTACCAAAAAAAAGTGTAAAAAAACAAAAGGAAGAGAAAATGTGTCGAAATAAAATATGAAATGTTGGAGCGTGACACAGCAGCGTCAATAAAGTGTCAATAAAGTGTCAATAAAGTGATTAAAAAGGACACACATTGTCGGCTTTCTACATTTGTTATAGGGCGTAACCGAGAATTAAAAATCTTTTTGGAGAAACTTAACCCCCGCTGTTTATGGACACGGTAAGCAATAACATAAGAAAACTTCGTATTTTTTCCTACATCTCTGGTGGGAGAATTAGTGAGTGAGTGAGTGAGAGTGAGTGAGCTAGCGCTTTGGTTTAGAGATTGTATAGGGTAAGAAAAAAGGACACTGTGTGAAGTATTTTATTTTAGAGGAGGGATGAATCCCCAAACCCACCACCTGGTTACGACCATGGTTTGAATGAAAACTAGTTTAAAGGTATATTTCGTCAATGACTTCAGGCAACGTAGTGTTTCTAAAGCAGACGATGTGATGTTTATAAAACATCTGATTTAGTTATTACTCTTTCCCGTGGTCAAGAATTGACGAGGATGTTGCAAGGCAGCACAAGCCTCTATCACCTTGACATTACGCATCCAGATATCATTAATACGGTCACCTTTGGATTTGAACCCATATGAAGATTTACAGACTTCTAGCACAATGTTAAAATGTAATAAATACCTCAGGATAGAGAGAGAATATTATTTTTCTGTTTCATCTACCTCTACGCCATGATCATTTTAACACCCTGACTTTGTCGATGTGATAAATTTAAACTTAGCAGTCTGTAGATGTGACATTTAATGGATTGTAACAGAAGATGTGACATTTAATATATGATCTTACAATGTCACGATCTGATCAAATAATCCTTTTACCATGTCATCTAATCCTGTCGCTAGATTGTTTTGCAATGTCTGATTGATGGAACTCTATAGTGTCTAGGGACAAGATATCATGGAATTTCTGTCTCTCTTTCTCTTTCTCTCTCTCTCTTCCTCTCTCTCTCTCTCTCTCTCTCTCTCGTCACAAACTTTGTGCACTTAAATTACAAAGTATGTTAGGTTTGTGTTGAAATCTGTAAAAACACACACACGAGTAACAATGACAGACACATTCGTATCTATCTATCTGTCTGTCTGTCTGTCTATCTATCTATCTATCTATCTATCTATCTATCTATCTATCTATCTATCTATCTATCTATCTATCTGTCTGTCTGTCTGTCTGTCTATCTATCTATCTATCTATCTATCTGTCTGTCTGTCTGTCTGTCTATCTATCTATCTATCTATCTATCTATCTATCTATCTATCTATCTATCTATCTATCTATCTATCTATCTATCTATCTATCTATCTGTCTATCTATCTATCTATCTATCTGTTTGTCTGTCTGTCTGTTTGTCTGTCTGTCTGTCTGTCTGTCTGTCTATCTATCCATCTATCTATCTATCTATCTATCTTCTCACCAAGAAGGACAAATACAAGAGACATAAAGCCTCACCAAGAAGGACAAATACAAGAGACATAAAGCCTTACCAAGAAGGACAAAACTAAAACAAAAAGCATGATAAAGTGAACGTTAAAAACTAGGCTGTCAAAATATTTCATGCAAAATGTTTGTCCGAGGAAGTAAAACTGTGGAAAACTTTGTCTCTCCAGAATCGGATTGTATGGTCACATCAGCATCTGCCCAGACTAAAGAAGAAACCTAATCCAGTGATTCATTCGTTCGTTCATTTTGAGACAGAAGGAGCCATATCACAATACTTTCATATTTTCGTAAAGTTTTGGCTTTCAGGCAAAATTTCGAAATAGCCGTTACATCGTTATCAAGTACGGATTTTCAATAGCGCTTTTTTTTTCAGGTCAAATTAACAGATGGACAGACAAATCTATCGCCGAGAATGAAATTTTATGTAGCATTTGATCAGTTGACTTTTTAATTAAAAAACAACAACACTTGTAATGTGTTGTGTGCTTGTAAGAGACAGGTAAAGAAACAGGGAACAAATGCATTCATGCAGTCATACATTTTGTACCACATATAAACTATTTTAAAACAGGGTTTAATGTTTAGTTCTGCATGATCTTTTTAAAAAAAACAAAGGGCACTGTTTAAAACTAACCTATTGTCTCAGATTTTTGCAGCAGGCACAAAGGCAATTTGTAGTTTGTAAAAAAATAATAGCTTTTTAATGTTAATACATGTATACTATTTTTTTAAACAATTGTAAAAAGTCTGTTCTTAGTACGCCCTGTACGCTATCATCGTCTATATGTTTGAAATTGTTTTAAAGTAGGTTATTAGTGCACAGGGTACTGACGGTCATCTCAAAACGAGGCCTTTTGATTTGAGAAGATTTGTATATGAAAAGATTTTTAAAAAGACAATTTGTGTTATTCAATACTTGTTCAATATTCTGACTGTCCACTAATAGTGAAAGTGACTAGGAGGTTCATTTGTATAAAACCTAATTCTAAAAAGAAGACCAAGTCCTGTTATCTATCTATATATATATATATATATATATAATTCTCTTCTTCACTCAAAAGTTAGAACTACAACTAAAGAAGAGATCACTCTCTTATTTCTGTTGATAGTCCACGAGAAAACAAGAGTTGTGTTCACACTACGGAGCGCTGGACTGTCGTTTAAATGTATCAAACCCTGCCCGCTCCCATCCCCCTTTGTTCTGTGGAAGGTTTGGACTAGAAAGTAAACTATCTTTAACTCTGACGGAACATTCGAAACATTGTAAAACATTTTACAAACAAAAAACAAACATTTTACAAACACAAAACAGCAGCGCCGGACTTAACCATTGTGACTTAGAAGTCATGGAAAGAGATTAAGTAATCTACTATGTATATATATGAAATTAGCAGGGCCGTACTTAACCATTGTGGGGCCCTATGCGAAACGGATTTTGCGGGGCCAAGTTTGGGAAGGGAAGCGGACAATAAGTGAAATTTAAAAGAGTTTGTATTAGAAAGTAAATTCGTTCTATGCATTTTATCCATTCTTAACTACGTACAGAATTACTTTACGAACCTTGCGTGTAGCAAAGTCATAGAGTATATCATAATAATTCTGTTCTCTACATAGATCACGCTCAATAGCAAGATTTACCAAATATTTCAATCTATCTTTGAGAATAGTTGACCTCAAGTAATTTTTCATTAGTTTGAGGCACGAAAAGCTACTTTCACCAGGTGACACGGCTGATGCATAACGCCGCGCGTAAGATTGGCGTTTTCCATATTGAATGACACCCCAAAATGACAATTTTTGTCTATATATTACCGTATATTTTAAGGACTTTTTTTTTATATTTTGCGATTTCGGGAGATTTCCAGGAGCTCCTGGTAAATCGACAGGAGGGCGCTGGAAATCTCTTTTAAGTTATACAATGGTTTAATATAATAATGTATACACTTGAATTAGAGCGGGTTCTATGAATTTATATACATAATTCTCTTCTTCGCTCAAGAGTTTGAACGAGAAGAAGAAGTAAAGGAAAGATCACTATTTTATTTCTGCGGGTAGAGTTATCCCACGAACTTTACGAGCCTAGCGTGCAGCGAAGTATTACAGCGTATCATGAAAATTTTATTTCCTACATAGATAACGCTCAATAGCAACAATTAATGAATGTTTCAATCTATGTACCCCAGGGCAGCATTCTGTCAGTCACCCTGTTCAACATAAAAATAAATAGCATCATAAATGCTCTGTCCCCTGGCATAGAGTGCTCTTTGTATGTTGATGACTTTGTCATTTTTACTTATGTGAAAAACATGAACACCTTAGAAAGAAAATTACAGTTATGTTTAAACAAAATTCAAAATTGGGCAAACGATAATGGTTTTAAATTTTCGGACTCCAAAAAACAGTTACATACATATATTAAACATAAATGAATAACAGCACCAGGGACCAAGTTTTTAAGAGAGAAAGTAGTGAATTAAAATGCTACGAAAATAAGGGCATGCGCCGACCGAGGCCCGAACCTGTGACTCCGGATTCGACACCACCGCCTAGCGATAACGCACCAAGCGAAACTAACCTCTAGACCATCGGAATGTCCAAAAAAACATTCTTCTGATCCAGAGTAATTTCGCCCGTATGCAAATTACCACCCCAGTGGTCAAAGGTCGCAAGCCCCAGCTAGCCCCTCCCCCACCCTTGCAGCATCCGTTCACTAACAATTTCGATAGAACCGACACAGACAGCCGTTAGGCATGTATTAGACAAACGATGGCTCTATCTAATTGTATATCTCTCACAAAGACAAGTGGACAACATAAACATATTACATATAGAAGCTTCAGTGGGTACGAGCAATAATGCTGTAAATGTAAACATAGAGTTGAAGCTAGGTGCTGAAACAAATGATACATACATATATTAAACATAAATGAATAACAGCACCAGGAACCAAGTTTTTAAGAGAGAAAGTAGTGAATTAAAATGCTACGAAAATAAGGGCATGCGCCGACCGAGGCCCGAACCTGTGACTCCGGATTCGACCCCACCGCCTAGCGATAACGCACCAAGCGAAACTAACCTCTTGACCATCGGAATGTCCAAAAAAACATTCTTCTGATCCAGAGTAATTTCGCCCGTATGCAAATTACCACCCCAGTGGTCACCTAGCTTAGTATGCATTTTTGTAATTTAAGGGGACTCCACCCAGACCCTGAACTATTTATATACAAAAAGAAGATCCCTGTCGTGAAAACTACAAAATTTTTAGGCCTCACTCTAGATTCCAAATTTAATTCTCTCCCCCACATTAAGGAACTTAAGAGGAAATGCCAAAAGTCATTAAACATACTTAGAGTGCTCAGCCATACGGACTGGGGAGCTGACAGAGATACCTTGCTGCTGCTATATCAGAGTCTAATTCGATCCAAGCTAGACTACGGATCCATAATATATGGAGCAGCAAGGAAGTCGTACCTAAAAATACTGGAACCAATACAAAATGCTGCCCTGCGTCTCTGTCTCGGCGCGTTTCGTACATCACCTATCCCAAGTCTCCATGTGGAGGCTGGAGAACTCCCCATGGATATAAAAATGAAAAAGCTTGCAATGCAGTATATAGTCAAGCTAAAATCCAACCCCACGAACCCTGCTTTCGACTCCATATTTAACCCCACAGAGGTAGAATTATACAATCGAAGGACTACGGATATTGTGGCACCATCTACACAGACGGATCCAAAATGGATGGAAAGGTCGCGTGTGCCTGCTCCTTTCGGAACAAAACAATCTCCCGTAGACTCCCCGATGGCTGCTCCATCTTTACGGCCGAATTGCAAGCAATATCGCTTTCACTTATAGCCGTCAAAGCATCAGAAAAGAGGAAATTTATAATCTGCTCCGACTCCAAATCTGCATTGCAAGCTTTGGGGCGGATGAAGACTGACATTCCATTGGTACATAAGAGCCTGAAGCTGTTGGACCAAATAACAGCCGACCATAGGGATGTCACCTTCATCTGGGTCCCCTCCCATGTGGGCATTGAGGGAAACGAAGCCGCAGACAGAGAAGCAAAGAGAGCCCTAAATCATGCGGTGTCAGGAACCCAAATTCCCTGCTCGGACCTGAGACAAAGTATTGCCTCTGCCACCTACCAAGAGTGGCAGGACCGATGGGAGGCTGAGACTCACAATAAACTCAGGCAGATTGTGGCGGATGTCAGGTGGCTGTCCACATCTAAGGGTCTGACAAGGCGTGGTAGCACGACCATGTCCAGACTTAGGATTGGCCACACCTACATCATGCACTCTTTTGTGCTGAAGAAAGAAGAGCCCCCACTTTGTGAGTCTTGTGACTCTCGCCTCACCGTGGAACATATCCTCATCGACTGCCCCAGATACCAGGATGTCAGGGAGAAATATTTTAGAGCCACTAATTTAAAAACACTATTCAATAATGTCGACCCTGGGAAGGTACTGGGCTTTATTCGGGAAGTGGGGTTGTCTACGAAGATCTGATTTATGAATCTGTAAACATGTACTATTTACATTAGATTTTTACCAAATTATTAAATTTTTACTACCTCTACTATTTTAACTGTGAATAGATTTTGATTTTAATGATTTGACTATATGGAACCACTCTCCCTTGTTGTGTGGAGGGAGAGTGGCCCTTGAGGGACTGCACATGGCCTAAATTGTGCCGATGTGCCCAAAATCAAAAATAAAAATCAAATCATTTTTGTCACACAAAAGTCGTCAAAATAACGACATTCAACAGAAACCCTCTACAATATAACATTCAAGTTTTTCATGGGCTTCATCGTCATTTCGATCCTATTCATGTTTAGCAAGAGAATTAGTAACAGGCCTGCTCTGTCTCGTCAGATACGTCCCCGATAGTACAATTGTACGTCATTGGAGTTAATGGGGAAAGGTTCTAGTTATAATATATTTTTTTAAAATTTTGGCAATAATGCCGTTTTAACTTGATTAATAATAATGCATTAAAGAATTTTAATGCAAATACAACCGACTTTTTGGCCTGAAACGAAAGACAACCTTTGCGTCCTCTTTTCAACACTTAGCATTTTGGACATGTGTAGGCCTAACAAAAATAAAGTAAATTAAAATATATAGATCAAGGTATTTTTGAGTTTCTAGCTAATCATTTATTCTCGTCTAAGTTGTCTGTTTTTCCAAAGTACAATTTTTTTCACTTGGGTGTCACCCGGTGCGGACCGCACCCCCCGCACCTGCCTGGTGACGCCACTGCCCATAGCTACGCTCATAGGATTTAGTGACTGTATTTTGCTTTAGAATAATATTGAAGAGAGAGTATAGATAAATGGAACGGTTAACTCATTATAATGACTGCTGATTGCATAAATGTGTGAGTGCCCTATTGTTCGTATGACTTAGCTCTTAGGATCCTGGGCTCGGTCGATGCCTCAAAGGCTTATCCCTCTGCCTAGGTGCTGTAGACTGTTTTAGTCTGCTAGCGTGAGCAGCAGCTTGGGAGGTGCCTGCTCCAGCTGAATTTCTGCAGTTGCATTGAGAGTAGCCCGGCCGCTGTTCGGTGTCCTCGAAGTGGGATTGTCACGGTGGGGTGGGGCAAAATCAATGATGATTAGACAGGCTGCGGGTGCTGAGATTTGACTTCAGATGTAGAGCTTAGTTCGCTGATGCCACGGTTCCTTCCTCCAGCCACAGAGTTAAGGGTAGGTTCAACAGGAACAGGAGTTCTGGAAGATCAAGGATTCTGATCAAGTAGCAAACTGTAATTCCACGTAACAGGAAGTGTTAGGATTCTGCGACTGGCAGGAATTCCACGTAACAGGGAGTGTGTGGATTCTGCGGCAGGCAGGAATTCCACTAAGCAGAAACCAGTCGGTGACTCCAGTCGCAATCAGGCTGAAATAAAACACCGAGCAAAATATATTCAAAATATAAACGGGATTCGGGTTCTCCTCAAGCATAAGCCGTCAATCAGAGAATCACTTAGTTCAATTAACATTTACAAACAATGCATGTCAATTATCAATACACTGGGAATGATCATAATACAACGAAAGGGGGGTGGGTAAACATGAACAGGGACAATGGGGATAGTGGTCAGGATTATGACGTCGGCCACGAACAATGAAATGTAGAGAGCGCCGCTTCAAGGGACACAACTTTTGACTAAGCAAAATGGACATGAGAGATAATTTGCTATTATCAGGCGATCAGCCGAGCTAAAGATATAAACTAAAACGTGCCAATAGACACAAGGTTGCGGCAATGATCAATTGACGCAATGTAGACATACTAATAGTAACACTTGGTAGACATAAGTTAATGCAATTCAATATGTACACATGAAATAATTATGTTTGCTACTAACCCAAGTGAGAAATACACACATTAAGTATAAATGAAATAAGCTAAGGCCAAATTACAAAAGTCTAGCAATGAACATAATCTGACCCCAAGGTCCAAGTGAAAAGAACAAGAAGTGTAAGGGAGCACAATGAATGGAATCTGTCAATGAACGCCCCTCAACGTTCTAAATAAAATGTGGCGACTGCTCGAGAGTGGAGAAGTTTGAGCCTTAAATGTCGCTTGGCCGGAAATGGGAATTGGGATGGACAGCATGTGTTTGTTTGTTTGTTTTGTAAAATGTTTTACATAATTCGGATGTTTCTTCAGAGTTGAAGATAGTTTACTTCCTAGTCCAAACCTCCAGCAGGACGACGGGGGATGGGAGCGGGCAGGGTTTGATAGATAAATTAAAAAAAGATATAAGCGTTAAATGATGTTGGAAAGTCCTCATTTGATATATTTACATTTGATACTTTAAACTTAGCTCAGTTTGATTAACTGCTGGAAAATCAGTCTAAAACTGAAGTCTAATATATACGTCTAAAACTAACCGTAGCGTCTCAAACTTAAGCCTAAAACTAACCGTAGCGTGAGAATTGTTACTAGTGTTATCCATATGACAAAAAAAATGTTTACGATTTTATTTTATTTTTATTCAATTCGTATCTTCGTGGAAAAACCTGTGTGAAATCTTGTCACTGTCATCGAAAACGGCTGTAACTATTGGTTCCTAGAAATGTTGACAGCTGATGTGTTAGCGTTGGACGAACAGTTACTAGCCCCTTGGCCACACTGGGAAAACTCAAATTATTAAGAGCAAAATAATCTCTAAATAAGTTGTATAAAATGGGTATTGTAAAGTGCACACTACAGTGTTCTTTAATTTTTTTTTCTTTTTTGCGAAAATAAATATGACCCATATTTAGTACATTCGTTTTTGCATATTGCGTATTGTATTTTATTATGCTTATGTATTTGATTCATTTATGCATATTTATAGGCAGGACCGGGTTTAGACTTTTATCTCTTTGAGATATAAATCAACACTAGGCAATTGTATACTTCTTGGAAATTACTGATATTATCAATGGAACTGGTGGGGTCCTAAGCTCTAGCTTATCTTGCATATTGGTTAATCCAGCACACAGGGAAGAGTTGAAATACGGACCATCAGGATTTCTGGGAATTATTTTTATAGCTTTTAAATAGCGCTACTTTCATGTTTATAGCATGCTCAGGGCGCTTTGGTCCAATCTCATTTGTGGACCAGTGGGGGGGAGGGGGTATCTAGGAGTTGGTTTTCCGTCCTTTAGGCAGCTCAGTAAACACAACTCTGCCCGAGTCGGGTGTCGAACCTCGAGCCCCCTTCTAGGTAGCCAAGTTCAAGCCTCTCGACCACGCTTCCCACCAATCTACACTGGAATCTACACTGTTATCGAAAACCGAACATTTCGTTGGCAGCAATAGTACTGTCTGACTTGGTTTGCATATATTTGTGTGGAGAAAATGAAAGTACATTTCCACATTTCTTGTGTCTCCCAACAAAATCTTTTTCACGTTTTCTGTGACAAAGTACATTTTTTACCAAAGATCACTGCAAAAATTTATTCATATTTTTATGAAATATTTTTTCTACACAGTAATCTTGTTATTAGCTTTATTGATTGGCAAATAGAATTGCAAAGGGCATCACGTATTTAACACGGATCGGGTAACATTCAAGGAAATCCTATGCCAAAGTAGTAAGGTTGTGACAGAGCGTCGCAAGAGGTTTGCAGGACATGTTCTCCGACAAAATGAATTACGCATATAGAGGGTTGCGATGACATGGAGGCCATTACGAGGAAAGAGCAAACAAGGACATCGTAGTACAACTTGGCGCTACACTTTCATGTAGGTCCTCAGAGCAGGTGAGAAGAAGCTTCAGACATTGCCAGTGACAGATTTTTGTGGAAGCAGCTTGCCACCCAATGCGCCGAACGACGCGGGATGATCTAAGTCAGTAAAAATAGCACCTAAGGTTTGTGAAATAAATCTTTTTAATAGCAGCATAATGCACTGTAGATACCTCAGAATATGCATTTTGTTGACTTTCAATACTGGAAATAGTGCTTGGCGGTCGTGCTCCCACCCGCGCTGGAGGAGCTCACAGCGCTCTCCCAGACCCCCTTTGCTGACAATTGTAAAGAACTTTGGGTTAGTTCTACTACAGACAAATGGCTCGATGTACTAAGGGTATGATTCTATGAAAGGCGTAAATTAATGCCCCAACTATAGATCCTTACAAGAATACAAATATTATTAAAAGTAAACTCAACGAAGGAGTAGAAATTAGTATTTATATACAGCAAAAGATGGGTAGCCTACACATATAATATGGAATACATCATCATCAGTTCAACTGTGCCCAAATTAAATGCTCCCGGGCGTCTAGATTATTGCAGTAATAGCTTACATAAGGGTATCATGAAACAACAAAGCGTTACCCCAAATATTCAGTACACACACCTAGCAAGAATAATAATATAACGTCTCCTTACGCTAGGCATAACAATATAACTGATAAACAATCACAAGCACCCTACCCCAAGCACCCTACCCAGACCAGGTCAGCTCTCCAACTGCCTAGACTGACCACAGGAAATCTTATTGTCCCCCCTTGAAAACCCCGTGCCAAAACAGTTCACCCACTCAACTACTAAAATAAACAAACACACACAAAATCTATTATCTTGCACACCCCCGCTCTTGACAACAATCTCGGGGAGTCTACAATTTCCTCACTAACTCCAGGAAGAACCTATTCGAGGGTACATTGAACGTCATCCAAAAGAATGAAGGGTCAGAAAGTAATGAAGAATAATTATGTACACACGCACGCACGCACACACACACACATATTTTGTTTTGCCCGGGGGTGGGGAGAAAAATCCCCCCCGCTGAAAAAAATTCCTGGCTACGCCAATGGTAGGACTATTTCCTATGGTGTAGTAAAAGGAAGGGGGAAATAAGGGATAATGTAAACGAATTTATGGGTAATAAGTAAATGGTTGGAATGGGTACGTACTAAAGAGGGCTGTACCAATTCAATGTCAAACATGATGAAATTCAAGTTTTAAAGGAAGGGGTAGGGGCGGAGCAGGATGTACAAAGTAAAAGTATTTTGTGATGGGGTGGAAGCCTGACATTATTTTGTGATGGGATGGAAGCCTGACATTATTTTGTGATGGGATGGAAGCCTGACATTATTTTGTGATGGGGTGGAAACCTAACATTATTTTGTGATGGGGTGGAAGCCTGACATTATTTTGTGATGGGGTGGAAGACTGACATTATTTTGTGTTGGGGTGGAAGCCTAACATTATTTTGTGATGGGGTGGAAACCTGACATTATTTTGTGATGGAGTGGAAGCCTGACATTATTTTGTGATGGGGTGGAAGCCTAACATTATTTTGTGATGGGATGGAAGCCTAACATTATTTTGTGATGGGGTGGAAACCTGACATTATTTTGTGATGGAGTGGAAGCCTGACATTATTTTGTGATTGGGTGGAAGCCTAACATTATTTTGTGATGGGGTGGAAACCTAACAATATTTTGTGATGGGGTGGAACCCTAACATTATTTTGTGATGGGATGGAAACCTAACATTATTTTGTGATGGGGTGGAAACCTAACATTATTTTGTGATGGGGTGGAAACCTAACATTATTTTGTGATGGGATGGAAGCCTGACATTATTTTGTGATGGGATGGAAGCCTGACATTATTTTGTGATGGGGTGGAAACCTAACATTATTTTGTGATGGGGTGGAAGCCTGACATTATTTTGTGATGGGGTGGAAGACTGACATTATTTTGTGATGGGATGGAAGCCTAACATTATTTTGTGATGGGGTGGAAACCTGACATTATTTTGTGATGGAGTGGAAGCCTGACATTATTTTGTGATGGGGTGGAAGCCTAACATTATTTTGTGATGGGATGGAAGCCTAACATTATTTTGTGATGGGGTGGAAACCTGACATTATTTTGTGATGGAGTGGAAGCCTGACATTATTTTGTGATTGGGTGGAAGCCTAACATTATTTTGTGATGGGGTGGAAACCTAACATTATTTTGTGATGGGGTGGAACCCTAACATTATTTTGTGATGGGATGGAAACCTAACATTATTTTGTGATGGGGTGGAAACCTAACATTATTTTGTGATGGGGTGGAAACCTGACATTATTTTGTGATGGGGTGGAAACCTGACATTATTTTGTGATGGGGTGGAAACCTAACATTATTTTGTGATGGGATGGAAGCCTGACATTATTTTGTGATGGGATGGAAGCCTGACATTATTTTGTGATGGGATGGAAGCCTGACATTATTTTGTGATGGGGTGGAAGCCTAACATTATTTTGTGATGGGGTGGAAGACTGACATTATTTTGTGATGGGATGGAAGCCTGACATTATTTTGTGATGGGATGGAAACCTAACATTATTTTGTGATGGGGTGGAAACCTGACATTATTTTGTGATGGGATGGAAGCCTTACATTATTTTGTAATGGGATGGAAGCCTTACATTATTTTGTGATGGGATGGAAACCTGACATTATTTTGTGATGGGATGGAAGCCTGACATTATTTTGTGATGGGATGGAAGCCTTACATTATTTTGTGATGGGGTGGAAGACTGACATTATTTTGTGATGGGATGGAAGCCTGACATTATTTTGTGATGGGATGGAAACCTAACATTATTTTGTGATGGGGTGGAAACCTGACATTATTTTGTGATGGGATGGAAGCCTTACATTATTTTGTAATGGGATGGAAGCCTTACATTATTTTGTGATGGGATGGAAACCTGACATTATTTTGTGATGGGATGGAAGCCTGACATTATTTTGTGATGGGATGGAAGCCTTACATTATTTTGTGATGGGATGGAAGCCTGACATTATTTTGTGATGGGATGGAAGCCTAACATTATTTTGAGAATCCTCGAGTTCACCAGATCGACACACACATGTGGATTTCATTGGGATCAGATCGTGATCTTTGAGTTGACATGCTCAGTCTGAGTGAAGCAATAGTTATCGTCACAATAGGTTCTTAGTTTCTCACCCTTAGATTATATGGTCAAACACCAAGAGAATCCTGCGTCAACATTGAGGTAGGGCTTCGTTTAGTTAACACTTTGGTTTTGAAGACATTATGTACACTTTTTGGCCCACGTATATCTTGTCACTCTTTGATCGCTTTCATAAGACCAACAAAATAGTCTTTGCATCCGCCTCGGGCAGTGTTCAACATTAGTTTTTTTACGTTTTCAAATAGGGTTGTTAAAACATCAATAATGTGGTGGTGATATTGATGAATAAATGTGGTAAACGTATATTTTTCTATACATAACTTAGATAGGGAGGATGCTGATACTACAAGAGCTATCTTAGTCTATATTAGTCAAGTCCATTGTATCGACTGGTTAGTTAATCAAAAGGATCCAACCTGGGTGCTTCTTCTTGATCTTGATCGCTATAAATGACACAGAATGCTCATATATATCTAAAACGTAGGCTATGGGCGAAAAAAAGACGTTTATATATAAGCTAAATCGTCTGAACTTGTAATCAATAGACTTTCATCACAACTTTGGACAGAATGTTACAAATGTAGTGCTCTGTTGTAGTGCTCTGTTGTAGTGCTTACTCTTAACAAATATCCATTAGTTCTCTATTCTTTAAACATCCCTTGACACAATCATTCAACGACTTCTAGTCACTTTTTAAACATATACAAATATTTAAATTAAATAAAGAAAAAAGACAACTTAGAACAGATGTGTACTCAGTGTACAGAATATCGGAAGTGCTGATAAAGTACGTATCTCAACAAGTATAACGATCATTTTTGAGCACTTTGAAGCACTGTGGGATCAAATGTTTAACAGTCTAAGCCCTTTCTCTTAGAGCTCATGTGAGCAGGTCAGGGTGGCGCTACTGAGTGAGGCCCTTTTTTTGTTATCTGCTGCTGCTCAACATTTATTCATATTTTTACAGTAGGCAGGTGGTAGCTCTACTGGGTGGTCTCAATCTGTGCACCTCGGTATGGTGACCAAGGGGCTAGAGTCGCCTAAGCAACCAGACAGCACAATTAAACTAAGCTAAACTAAACTAGCTAACTAAAAATAAATAACCTTCTTCTTATCTTATATAATACAGACGTTACTTCAAAAAAGTAGATGATTACGTCCTACGCGTCATGCATTTAGTCATGCATATTAACCAATGACTTAAATTCTGCCAAGTCACTGGTTTTTCTGGCTAGCTCAGGCAACCCATTCCATGCTCTAATAGCACTAGGGAAGAAGGAGTATTTGTACAAATTTGTCCTAGCATATGGGACGAGGAATGTGCCTTTATTTTTGTGTCTTTCAGAGTATTTTATTAGATTTTGTTTTTGTATTTGAAGATTATGGTTCAGTGTTTTATGTATAATTGCTACTTTACTTTTGAGTCTTCTGTCCTGAAGGCTTTCTAAATTTAGTGATTTTACTAATGGTGTTACCCTAGTCAAATGTGAATATTCGTTTGTTATGAATCTCACTGCTCTATTTTGTGTTTGTTCCAGTTTCTTAATGTTTTCTTGAGTTGACGGGTCCCACACGGTGGATGCATATTCTATTATTGGCCTAACCAAGGTTAAATAACATTTTAGTTTTATGTTCTTATTTGATTTATAGAAATTTCTTTTAATAAACCCTAATGCTTTGTTGGATTTTTTTATAGTTTCATCAATATGTGGATTCCATGACAGTTTTTTTTTAGGTATTTTGAGTTTTTAGTCTGTGTTACTGGTTTGCCATGAATAAGATAAGTGGAATTAATTTGTATTAGTTTTTTTGTTACTCTTAACAACTGACATTTTTCTGGGTGGAAAGACATGCTCCAATTTGATTCCCATTTCTGTAATTCATCTAATTCTCTTTGTAAAATATCTGTGTCTTGTTTTGTTTTTATTGTTCTATATATTATGCAATCGTCTGCAAATAATCTGACTTTTGTTCCTGAACTAATGCAATTTGGTAAATCATTTATGTAAATTAAAAATAGTAGTGGACCCAAGACTGTTCCTTGAGGTACACCTGAGTTTACTGTTATTGGTGTTGATTTAGAGCCATTTATTATTACAGTTTGTTCTCTCCCTATCAGAAAATCTTTAATCCACTGATACAGTGGACCGTTAATGCCGAAATATTTTAATTTTTTAAGCAAACTATGGTGGTGAACTTTGTCAAAAGCCTTGGAAAAATCTAGTAAGATAGCATCTATTTGTTCACTATTATCTAAACCTTTTGAGAAATCATCAATTAGTCCTATTAGTTGTGTTTCACATGATCTATATTTCCTAAAGCCATGTTGGTATGGGGTGAGGACATTATGTTTGTCTAAGTGGTTTATGATGTTGCTACATATTATGTGTTCTAGTATTTTACATGTGATGCTGGTAAGTGATACTGGTCTGTAGTTTCCTGGATCAGATTTTTCTCCTTTTTTAAATAGGGGGGTGACATTAGCTTCTTTCCAGTCCTTTGGTACTCTGCCCTGGTTAAGCGATGCCTGAAAGAGTATTTTGAACACTGGGGCTAGCTCATTGCTTAGTTCTTTGAGTAATCTAGCTGGAATACCATCAGGTCCAGACGCTTTATTTGGTTTGGTGTTGGCTAATAGTTTTTTAATTCCATTTTCTTGTACTACTAAATCTTCTATGTTGTCTACTTGGTTCAAATTAAGAAATATGTCTTTGTCTCCTGGGGCTGAGAATGCTGATGCAAAGTATTTGTTTAGGATGTTTGCTTTAGTTTCATTATCATTATGTATTATGTTATGTTCATCTTTTAATGGCGCTATGCCTGTTGTTTCCATTTTCTTAGACTTAATGTATGACCATAGGTTTTTGTTGTTATCTTTAGATATTACATTGTTTATGTATTCACTCTGCAGCTGTCTGCTTACTTTTTGGGTTAGGTGTTTAATTTTTATATACTTTTTGTAAACTCTTTCTGCCTTGGTTTCTTTAAATTTTCTATATAGGTTTTCCTTCTGTTTACAAAGCTTCTTTAGTCTATTATTAAACCAGCATTTATTTATTTTGTTTGATGTGTATGTAGTTGGTATATGATTTTCTATAATGCTTTTAAGATGGTTTTTAATGAAATTCCAGAGGTCATCGACTGGTTGGTTAATGTCTTTTTCTAATAAGAATGTTTGTTGAAAGTTTAATGCAGCTTGGTGTAGTTGTGTTAGGTTACATTTATTCCAGAGTAAGATTTTTCTTTTGGTTTTTTGTTATTGCAAATTTAATCACATGACTGCTCAAAATTAACGAATACCATCGCACTTAATATAAGCTTGTTTTCTTTTCAAAGTATTTTAAAATATTTTTCTACTTTTCGTTAAGAATGCAAACCGAACCATACCAATGAAAGGGTCAACAAAGAACAGATAACTGTGTAACTATGTATCGGGCAAATCAAACATACCAGAGTGTGTAATCGCTAGCAATGGCGTCAACCGATACGGTTAGATCAGCGTGCCACCCCTCCCCACCCCTATATATTAATCTAGAGTATTACATTAGATAAGCTAGACATGTCTGGGTATATATCAAGAGATTTTATGTGTCTGCTTTTGTTAAGATATAATTTTTCCCACTTGGGTGTCACCCGGTGCGGTCTGTGCCCCATTGCACCCCCCCCCCCTAGTGAGGCTACTGATCACGAGAACCACTTTCAACTATTAGTTTCTGCTCAGCAATTGGATTTATTTGATACATTGATACAGTATATACAGGTAAAGGGGGGGCGGGAGCTACGATCAATTTGGAGTCGTTAGATCTCGTCTTTCAAAAGTCTCGATGTGTACATCAACAGGTTAGGACATAGATTAGGTGTATCTGTATCAAAGTAGTTCCCATGAATGGTGGTTGGGACGATATCCCCACAACATTCAAACGACGCTCCTAGAATAAGGTTGTTTGTGTGTGTGTGACAGAGAAGAAATTGTCCAATTTGTGTGAATAATTGCAATCGAGTTATTAATTTAAATGTATTTGCTACTTATTACTATTTGAATCTTTCTTTTAGAAAAGTGTCGACCCCCATTCTCTAATGTAGAAATAAGCGAATGGAAGAAGGTCTACAATAGATTTAGAAGTAAAAAAAGAATATTGCGTGGATATAAAATAGGAATTGCTTTGAAATGTAATAGAATGTTAATAGTCTAGTACTGATTTCTCATGGGATTAGGGAGAGACTACAAAGTTCTGTTAACAAAAATAATGGCAACCACTTCCAGCTGTGAATCAAAGAGCATGATAGAAGAATATGTCTTGCCTTGGGGTGGCTTTTAAAACATGATAGTGGAACACAATAGGACGACACATTTTATGTAATTTCGCATTTTTTAGCGGCCTACGTAAGTGAAAGAGCTTTTACAAGTTTTGTGAAGTCTGTCTGTCCGCCTGTCCATCTAGCACGTTTACATCACAAAACTTTAAAAATATTGAAAAAATATGATGTTGCTATATTTTGTGACTTGATAAGTTTGGAGGTATCGACCATCTTTTGTCCTCTGAAAGCAATTCACATTGCGTGTACCATATCATTTAGCTATTTCATTTGAGAAAAATTTATCTTTTTTTTTTCCAGAGAGAGAGGGAGAGAGAAAGAGAGAAGAGAGAGAGAGAGAGAGAGAGAGAGAGAGAGAGAGAGAGAGAGAGCGCGCAAGGGATGGCACTTTGTTACACTGTCAATAATATAAAAAAAACTAATCTTAATGGCATTGAAAAGAAGAATCTAGATCTTTTGTCATTTGGCTACATTCAAAAGTGGTCGCATAAACGACTACAATTCAACCTAATAGATAATTCCTTTTACTTTGAGGACAACTATAGAAAGGGAAACAAAACTGTGTACTGTCACATTTCCTTGTTGGCTACTAAACATTAACGAACCAAACTAGAGGAGCGTGTATGTGTCGGAGCGCATTATGAAGCGGGTCAAGTCAAAAGCGGGAGAAATTACGATGCGCAGGTTAAAACATATAGGAGGTTCCAGAGAGCGAATGAGAGAGAAAGAGAGAGCGGGCCCCGAAATTTCATTGTAACAGTTACACTAATTCACGGGCTAAAAAAGTATATACTAGATTGATTGTTTATTAAATTTAAAAAAAAAGGTGTTTGTTCCCTTCACATATATATACAGCTTGAAAACAAATCAACGGGCGTAGCCGGTGCTTACTTTTAGTTATAGATATAGATACACAGTTAGTTTTCATGACAGTCTCCTACAGTCTCGGCTAAGGGGAAAGCAATCTTTGTTGTTGTTTTTTTTTCATTTGGGGGGGTGGGGAATCATGGCTATAAGTTTGGGAAACAAGATAGATCGTTAATGCATGAACTTATCACCAAATGTGAACATTCTGAATCCTCCTCTGATCTCTAAGAATGCATCAAATGATACACAAAGCAAGTCGTCTCTTCTCCCTTTGTTCATTCTTCCTCTTTCTTTCTTTGTTTCTTTCTTCTGCTTTTTCTTTCTTTGTTTCTATGTTCTTCTATCTCTTTTTGTTCCTCTCTTCTTCTCTCTCTTTCTTTCGTTTTCTCTTTTACTTTTTCTTTCGCAATTTTACTCTTCCTTTTTTATATTTTTGCTCATTCTTTCTCTCTTTCTCTTTTATTGTTCGATCAAATTTGACAAACACAGACACACACAGACAGAGAGCATATTGCCTGTCCCCGTGTCATTGTCATCCTGCTTTATCTAACCTCGGTCTATTGACTTTCAAAATATTTGGTCTGCTCTTTACATAGTTTGGCAAAGAACTTTAGTTGTATTGATTGTTTTGTCCCATACCATTGTAGTTTTTAACCCTTGCTGTTCATGTCAATGTGGTCCTTAGAGAAACCTATTTGTCCAAATCAATGCCGACAGTACTGTGAATGATGTTTAATAATTAAGTTGTCCATATCAGTTTAATAAAGTTTGGAATTATGGTTGATAACTTAATTGTCAGTGTACTAACTAGTATCAGCTTTGTTGCTTATATCGATTTCCAGAAAAGATTAACAAGGTTTCATCATTACCGCGATTTAAAAGTTGCTCACCGATATTTCGAAACGGACGTCACTGTTCCTCCAATACAAGAGCGAGTGGCCAGCATGAAACATGATGACCAGCATTTAACTCGATGTTAACTCTTATCGAAATTCAAATAAATATTGGTGATTTGTTTGAACACATATTGGTACATTCAATGCTCTGGCTTGACATTTAAATGAATCCTTACATCTGACCTCAACATATTCAATGAAATACGTTTAATTGCAAATACATACTTGCCGCTGTATCACGCAAGTCCACCAACTAGACACATAAAGAAAGTAGGCCTATAAGTCAGCCAGGAAAACCAATGACTTTGCAGAGTTTAAGACACTGATTAACATGCATGACTAGATTGACTAGATTGACTTAGGATTACGCGTAGGACATAATTATCTTCTTTTTTGAAGTAACGTCTGTATTTTATAAGATAAGATAAACAGACAATAGTCTAGCTAACAATAACAATAACAATACAACAATTAACAGTAACAGGGGCAGACTGGGTATCAAAATCGGCCCGGGCATTACCATATAAACCGGCCCACAAATGGCATGTCATATATTTTCGGTGTGGGGGGGGTGGGTTAAACCCCCTCCGCAATTTATATATATATATATATATATATATATATATATATATATATATATATATATATATATATATATATATATATTATATATATATATATATATTATATATATATATATAAATATATTTGTGTGTGTATATATGTAATTAATCTTCATTACATTCTTATCTTTCATTCTTTTAAACGTTTTTTCTACTTTAGAATACTCTCTTCCTATAATTAGTGAAAGGTAGTACACACCGCCAAGGGACAGCTACAGCTAGGTAGTCTGGGTGAGCGCCGTAAGCTCCCCCAGTGGGGTACGATGCGAAGCCCCGAATCTAAGCATCATTTCCGTTATTTTAAGCTCTAAAAAATGCATATTCTGAGGTATCTACAGTGCAATTCGCCTGATACTCTTCGCTAAAAAAATCAAAAACTAAATCTTCTATTCACTGGAGTCCAGCGACTGGTAGAAAATGGTAAAATGCTTTACTTTTGTATTGGAATGGTGGGGGGGGGGGTGGAACCACAAAACCACTTATGGCTACGCTCATGAAATTTGGTGACTGTAGTTTGCTTACGTTGGCTGAACTGGGGAAGTAAGTAAAGTTTCCCTTTCAGACATTTATATCTGAGGCCAGTGATGGTTAGAATTCCTCCCCTCTCGGCTTAGCCCATGTGTTTTATCATAGGTGTAAGCCTAATTCTATTCAAAATATATAAAGTTCGATAACGCATCGAAAACTGGATGTATGCTTTCGTAGGCTTACATAATGTATTCTATTTATAGATCTACATGTATGTAGTCTGAAAACTATAAACTCTACAATAGCAGCCTTAATGAGTTTCAAACATTTCGGTATTACTTATAGATTACAGACGTTTCTTCAAAAAAAATAAAATAATTAGGTCCTACGCATTTCACGTGTCAATCTAGTCATGCATGTTGATCTGTGACTTAAAATATGCTAAATCATTGGTTTTCCTGCGCGAGAACCCATTCCTTTAAAGTGGTATCACCACAAATACAAAACTAGGGGTCCATCGAGCCGTCATCCTCCTCTACATTGCTCAATGCCTCAGAAACATGGATAGTGTACAGTTAACATGCAAAGAAACTGAATCGCTTCCACATGACATGTCTGTGAAAAATACTGAATGTCAAATGGCAAGACAAAATACCAGATACTGAAGTCCTTCAAAGAGCGGGTCTGCAAAGCATCCACACACCCTGATGCAGTCTCAGCTGCGATCGGCAGGACACGTATGCAGAATGGAAGACTACCGCATCCCTAAACGACTCTTGTATGGCCATTTAAGCGAAGGAAAGGGCTCTTAAGGTGGTCAAAGAAAACGCTTCAGGGACACCATCAAATCTTCTCTGAAGGCGTTCAGCATAGACCCATCCACCTGGGAGACAGAGGCACATGACAGAGCATCATCGCGCTGTGAAAACCGGAGCACAGGTTGTTGAGGAAAAGAGAACAAATCTGGCAGAAGAAAAAACGCCAGAGAAGAAAAGCAAGGCCAATGACACTAGTTCCAGCTGGAATGACCTGCCTAGTGTGCTGCCGAACATTTCGGGCTCACATAGGTCTCACCAGCCACACGAGGAGACATAAAACCCCATTGCAAAGCCCTCAGCTCCCTGGATGACAAAGTGGTCATCATCGAACTACGATGGACGAACTATATATATATATATTCCTTTAAAAGATACGAGAAAGCAGAACGGTTAGAGAGGTACTTCTAAATGTGAAACGCTCTTGCTTCCTCCTAGTACATTTTCAAAAACGAGATTTGTATATGAATACCTTATTTAAAATATAAATGATTCTAAATCTCCTTTCATTAAATATCGGATGTGACAGCGCCATATAAATTATTGTAATAATTGTCATCATCAATGACTTCATACTAAGCGTAAGCATAAGTTTACCACTAATCACAACGGTATAAAATTGATTTAGATCTAGATTAGATTTATGTTTTAATTAAATAATATTTTTTTTGTAAGCCTTAAGTGTAGTATTTTTAGATCTATGTTATTACAAATAAACAACAAGAAACTTATTTTTTCTTTTCAAATCGCAGAAAGTGATTTTTATACCCATATTGAGCTATGAATAAGTTAGGTGGTTTGCAATTTCGCGGCTGTGTATGTGTTTTGTTAACGAGCTAATTGTCTCTCCTTTAGCCGCGTTATATCAATGGTTTCTAACTTCTCCCATCCCTCTTTTTCGTTAACTTTCATGGAACCATCAAAAACCGGGTGAGGGAAGGAGCAAAATAAAAATAGGAGTGCCATCAAAGGCCCGTGCCGACCAGCAAAATGATCACGCCAAACACAGTCTTGAAGACATCAAAGTAGTGTTGAAGGCCATGCCGCTCATGCATAGCAGAAAGTACAGTCTAACGTTTTACAAATGATAATACGTACAGTGTATAGTGTAATTCTTAAAATTATATTTTTGTTGAATTTCTAACAAAATTAATTGTAATAAGAATTTAAAAAAAAACCAAGAAAACGTGTTTGGGCTTTTGTGTCTTGTTGCTGTCACTTTTTTTTAAAAGCTGTTTGCGTTGATTTTTTTTCTTTGGTCGCCACCAGACCGGCCCATTTGGTACCGGCCCACCGGGCATTTGCCCGTTTGCCCATATAGCCACTCCGCCCCTGAACAGTAATACAATAGAGTCAAAAACCATGTCCGCTTAGTATCGCTGAATGACTACACAACACACATGTCTAACATTTCATGAACACATTCTTACGGACGAGTTACAAGCACATGTAAACACAAGAACGACAACCGATATAGTAAATAATTTTTATAACACACTATATTTAATAAAAGTAAAGATGCACTTTCAAAACAACACAATTAACAAATTCTTTTAAAATGAGCTATAAGAATTCAAATCTCATTTCCTTTTGATTTGGATTCCAGAGATCAATGCGCTCTAAGGCACTATATAAAAAAATACATACTATAGGGATTTTAACGTAGTCTTCTCCTGGGTGTTAGCTGTAACTCACATATTACTTTGTACATATATTCACCTCTATATTAGCCTATCATTTGTAGCAGCTGTCACGAATCATCAAGTGGCACATTATACTTATTATCGTATTCATCGCTTTTTCAATCTGCCTCTTCTTGTTTAAATCTCTTCATGTGACGAAATTTTACATGTCCATTTTCTTCTGGGGCACAAGGTACCTGTTGTTACTTCATTGCTTGGCACGCTGCTTTCATCTTGATCTAGAGTTAAACCTCTAGACTCTAGATCTAGAATTATTGTCGTTGTTTATTTACATTTCACCATGATTCTAGTTAGTTTTTCTTGTAACGTTGAATGACTATTGAGTAATGACAGCGATATCAATATTTTTGATGCAAATTATGTTTTTTTTTTGTTTTTGCATATTAGTGATGTTTTTTCTTCACCAACTAGTTAATTTTAATATTGTAAGGTAACCAATATATGATCGTTGCTCAATACTGAAAAGTCCTGTTGGCGCGCATTGTGCTAGCTGACGGTGAGTTTGTCTGCTCTGGTTGAAATGGTTGGCGGTAGGGATCAAAAGGGTCCAAATTGTAAAAATCTGATAATAATAATAATAATCTTTATGTCCGTATGGAAATTCGTCTTACAATTTGTGCATTACACCGAACAAAAAACATTATAACTATAAGAAACCAAAATGTACCAGACTCACTCATAATTTACATGTGACAAAGTTTATACTAGATTGTTCTTATTTAATGATTTGATTGCCAGTGCTTATGAAAAGAATCTTGGAAATCATTTCTTTTTTCCCAAACAAGTTGAAGTAGAATTGCAAAGAAAAAAATCTAGATAATTTCTGGGGGTTTGTGAAATTACTATCCAAGTAAAATCCACTCCTAAGAGAACATGTAATTCGAATCAAGCTGGTTCTAGACCGAATATGTAAATGTTCCCACAAATGCTAAACGAACTTATTGTAATATTGGATGTTTGGGTGAACCAGATATTGCTAGATAATTTCCCCAATGTTAAGGCTACGTGGTCTTGGATAATGACTGTGTACTAATTCTTTCATTGACATCATTTTAATTCCTCGTCTGCTTGAACCATTCTTCGTTAATACACTGGGCCGTTTACACACCTTCAGTTCACCGATAGGGTGTCCTCACCAAAATAACCGGAACTACCTTTAAGCGCCTGGTTAAAACTCACTGGAGCGCCAGAGATGGTTAAGGTTTGATTTTCAAAAGTTATAGAAACTCTATCGACACATTAACTAGTACAGATGAAAATTTTTCTAGATTTGAAGCAGGCAATTTGTTCATTACTATGCAGCCTACATTGATTTTCTCCCCTTGTGGTTTTGGTCACTGTATTTACTAAACGAATGGACTCGTAAGTCTACCTTCAAAAACATGAATTGTCAATTCGAGACTGCGCACTTCAACGGAAAACATTAAAAACATTCTTAACTAATAGTCGGGAGCACATCGCTGAAGCCAGTGTTACCGTTGCCGTAAGCATGTGCACAGATCTGGAGATTAGCAGACCTCAAAGATGTATTGGCCACAAGAAAAAAGATAGCAAGTGAAAAGGTGTAGATTCTGTTGCAACACACAAGACAGAACTACGGATGGAAATTTCTTCTTCCTTGGACGGAATAATTCAAGAAATCACCCGATATGAGCAATATCCTGATGTGGTAAGAAAGCATACATTTTAGTCGCCATTCTAATTATTGATTCCTCAGATTGAATTCATTGCGATCAACGATGAAAAGTTTGCGACTCAATAAAATAGCAATTGATGTAAAAAAAAAAGATTTCAATAAACTTATTAATAGTTTTACGATTGAAAAAGATTGAATAAATATTCTCATAGCAATGGCGCAATACATTTTTTAATTGTTGCTTTTTTTTTAATACTATTCCTCTATTCAGCTTGCCAATACATGGACAAAACCTGGCTGGTACCCTGAGACGGATCTCGAAAACGCTTCTAACGATTTTTCTAGAGATTTGACAGTTAATGTACATCTGTAGGAAAAGAATTAGTAGCTATTTGGACACACACTTTAAACCTGACATTCATTAGCTAGTAAAATCAAAATAATTGCTCTCTAAGCTACAGAAAGGAGAAACAGTCTATTTAAACATATTTTTTTAAAATAGCTAACGTATTTTCCTCTGCTATACTTTTGTTTAGGTCTACACCTACACAGACTTCAGTGTTACTCTTGAGTAACTGTAGTCTAAAGAGCTAGTTTTCAAAAACAAAGCGGTGGTCAGATGTTAAACTTTGTTTTGTGGAAAGGGTGATTTGTTCGTTGAGTATGCTATTGACCTGACATTGGTACATTCCTAAATAAACTCTTGTCAGACATAAACAAGAGTTGAATACCCTGACCTGATAGTTGGATTTTATGTGAAGTTTCAGCACATAAAGGAATGAATACAAATGTTTCTAGATTTATTTCAGTCAAATGTTTTAGAAAAGCAACAGAAGAAATGTCAGAGGAATTTTTCAAATTTGAAAGGAGTCGGACGTCTCCTTGACACCTGGTCATTTTAGGATAAAAATGTCACGTATATAGGGCAGTCTAACGTTGCTGTGATGGCTTTACAACACCCCAACAGATATACACAACTCTCTAAGTCGTTAAGTTTATAATAGGGATCATTGGTGAATTCATACTCCATATGAATTGTTCCGCTTATATGTATTACATTTAAAAAAAAAATTCTTAGAATAGACAAATAAATAAATATATATATATATATATATATATATATATATATATATATATATCGTTTACAATTTACACTGATTCGGTTTGAAAGATTTGTCTATTCTAAAAATAAACAAACAAAAAAAATAAATAAAAAAAAAAAAAAAAATATATATATATATCTCTCTTGACCTTGCTGATGTGATTCAAAGGAGCGCATCGCGTTACATTTAGCACCAACTCAGTTGCAGAAGCTGCCGGAGGGAATTTCGTAGCTGATACTCCCAACGCCTAAGGGGCTTCACTCCTGATTTATCCTCGAGGTTGTCTCCTGAAGCCTTAAAACCGCAAGGCAGCGGGGGTTTGAAGTCAGAGTACCCCTCTCCTAGATGAATTGCCCTACTAGGCTGACGAGCTCCACCTGCCCGAAGCTTCTGGTTTTGTGGCGCCAGGTATCCGCCTTCACCCCTTCACCTGTAAGTAAGAGCAGTTTCGCCGGACTTAATATTTAAGCCACACGAGCAGGCCAGGTGCTGGACTTAGTTGTCAGAGGCTATCTGAGACGCATGCCTTTAGGAGTATTTTATAGACAGTGGGAGCTTATCCCCATTGTCACCCCTGGCCATGACAACCTTGAAACCAAGAGAGGGACCATGACGCAGAGGCCAACCATGACCCCTTTATCTAAGGCCCATGAATGCGCCCCGGAGAGGAAACTCTGGTGCTGCTGCAAAGCGGCTAAAACAACACGGGAGACAACTGTTACGGGTTATAAGTCCAACTAGATTATGTATGGACGCCACGGGTTGTCTCTGACGGTGGGAGAGGTCTTCGCGCCTCACTGATCAGCTATCGCCCGCCTCAACCTGGGCAGCCTCCAGAAAGTTAGGTGCTGATCCGCCACAGCCTGCCTTCTCTAATGGGTGCTTAGAGCTTAGTTTAAAACGACAAGTAGGCTGAAAACCTGCACCAAGCAACAAAAGAAGAAAAATGAAAAAGAAAATTCCTATTATTCGACTGGCCACATGGAACGTGAGGACAATGTGTCCTGGTCTTACAGATGACCTACGGCAGGTTGACGATGCAAGGAAGACGGCAGTCATAAACAACGAGCTGAAAAGACTATGCATTAACATTGCAGCTCTCCAAGAAACCCGACTAGCCGAAGACGGCATGCTCCGCGAGGCTGATTACACTTTCTTTTGGAAAGGAAAAGCACAGGAACAGACGAGAATGCATGGTGTGGGCTTTGCTGTCAAGAACAGTCTACTTCCCACAATAGTCCCTCCAGTTGGTGGCTCGAAAAGGCTACTAAGCATAAGTATGATGACTACATCTGGAAAAGTCACTCTAATCAGTGCCTATGCCCCTACACTATGTTCACTCCAAGAGGACAAAGACAAAGTTCTACGAAGACCCAAGGGAAGCCATTGAGACTATTCCTCAAAAAGAGCACATGGTTATTCTAGGTGACTTCAATGCAAGAGTAGGAGCAGACCACACTACCTGGCCAGACTGCCTCGGGCTTTTTGGAATCGGCAGGATGAATGAGAACGGACAAAGACTTCTTGAATTATGCGCATACCATAAGCTCTGCATTACTAACACATACTTCAAGACAAAACCACAGCATTGTGTCACATGGAGACATCCTAGGTCTGGACACTGGCACCAGCTGGATATGATACTGACACGGAAAAGGGACATAGGAAACATACTGCTGACACGTAGCTTTCAAAGTGCAGACTGTGATACTGATCACATTTTAGTATCCTGCCGGACAAGACTGCTGCCTACTAAGATCCACTCATCACAGGGAAAAAGAAAAGCACGCCTGAATACTGCAAACACTAACAATGCTGATCTTAGCATCGAATTCACAAAGAAATTAGAGGAAGCTTTCAAAAACTTCTCAGTAACTGAGATAGAAAAAACCTGGACGCTCATACGTGATACTATGTACCAAACATCATCACTGGTCTTTGGTAACAAAACAAAGAAAAATGAAGACTGATTTGAAGCAAGTCTGCAAGAAATGGAAACTGCCACTAAAAGCAAGAGAGTAGCCATGCTAAACTACAAGAAGGAGCCCACCCCTAGCAACTTACAAGCTCTCAGATCTACTCGAAATGATGCCCAAAGAATAGCAAAACAGTGCGCAAACAAATACTGGCAGGACCTATGTGAAAATATCCAATCTTGTGCCGACTGTGGTAACATCAGAGGAATATACGAGGGCATGAAAAAAGCCTTTGGACCTCACACCACCAAGTGTGCCCCCTTAAGTCAAAAGATGGCTCAATCATCACTGATCGTGCACTGCAAATGGAACGATGGGTAGAACACTATGCAGAACTTTACCAGATTGAAAATGCCATCTCGACAACTGCTTTGTCTAACTTCCCACCACTTTTAGTTTTGAGCGAATTAGATGAAACACCTTCTGTAAAGGAACTGAGCACAGCCATTGACATGCTTGCACATGGGAAAGCACCCGGAGGAGATGGTATTCCTGCTGAAGTCATTCAGGCTGGAAAGCATGGCCTAATCAAGTAACTCCATGAACTGCTTAGTCTATGCTGGGAGCAAGGAATAGTCCCCCAAGAATTGAAGGATTCCAACAGAGTAACGATTTACAAAAATAGGGGTAACCGCACGGATTGTAACACCTATAGAGGCATTTCACTTCTTAGTATAGTTGGGAAGGCTTATGCCAGAGTAGTACTGAAGCGACTACAGATCTTGGCAGAACGAGTTTACCCAGAATCGCAGTGTGGCTTTAGGGCCGGTAGATCCACAACAGATATGATCTTCTCCCTGCGACAGCTATAGGAGAAAAGCAGAGAACAAAGGCAGTCCCTCTTTATAGCTTTTATTGACTTGACCAAGGCGTTTGACCTTGTCAGCAGAACCGGCTTGTTTGCCGTATTAGAGAGAATCGGCTGTCCAAACAAGCTACGGAAACTAGTGTCAGCTTTTCATGAAAACATGCAGGGCACCGTACAGTTTGACAGCTCCGCCTCTAGGCCATTCTCCATCAAGAGCGGAGTAAAACAAGGATGTGTTCTGGCTCCAACATTATTCGGCATCTTCTTTTCAGTTGTACTCACCAGCGCATTCAAATCCCTGGAAGATGGAATATATATCCACAGTAGATCCGATGGAAAGCTATTTAATCTAGCACGCCTTAAAGCCAAACGAAGAGACGGCGTATCTTGATTAGAGAACTGCTGTTCGCAGACGATGCCGCACTAATATCTTATTCATAAGAAGGATTACAGAGGCTTGTAAATGCACTGGCAGCTGCTTGTCAAGAGTTTGGCCTCACAATTAGCCTCTCCAAGACTGAAATCATGGCACAAGATGTTGCAGAAATACCAGTGATACACATTGGAAATTACACACTTACGGTAGTGCAGAAATTCACATACTTGGGAACAACAAAAGAAAGCAACCTAAACTTAGACACTGAGTTGACCAAAAGAATAGGGAAGGCTTCTGCAGCAATGGCAAAACTCTCTAAGCGTGTGTGGGAAAATATCAAATTGACCACGGCAACAAAAATCCGTGTCTACAATGCCTGCATTCTGAGCACACTTCTCTATGGCAGTGAGAGCTGGGCAACTTACATGCGTCAAGAGCACAGATTAAATAGCTTCCACCTATGGTGCCTGCGACGCATACTGTGCATCTCCTGGAGGGATCGTGTCACCAACCAGGAAGTTTCGACACGGGCCAACATACACAGCATCTATGCTCTCCTTCAATAGAGAAGACTACGCTGGCTCGGTCATGTCACTCGCATGCCAGATGGAAGAATCCCTAAAGACATCCTGTACGCTGAGTTAGCAGAGGGAGCCAGATCCAAGGGCCGCCCAAGACTAACTTACAGAGATGTCTGCAAGCGAGACATGAGAGCCTTGGGCATCGACCAAAGTATGTGGGAAGAGATAGCCCAAGACCGGACAGCATGGAGACAGAGTGTACGTGCTGGTAAGAACTTTGCTGAATGCAAAAGAAATGAAGCTGCATCGGTCAAGAGAAAGAAAAAGAAAGCTTCCCTGTCAGTAAGCCCTAGGAAAGATGAATATAAATGCTCGAACTGTGGCAAACTCTGCCGATCCAGAATTGGCTTGATCAGCCACTCCAGATTCTGCCCCGTCTCAAGACGTAACCAAAGCCAGTGACTCATCTGGGCGCATCCATTGTCTTACGAGACATATATATATATCTTGTAATAAACTTGGTGGTGACACAGATGGGAGTAGTGTGTGTAGACAGCCGACGCAAATTGCCCCAGGCCTGCGCTAGACGAGCGGTCAACCGTGACGAGTTACGATGGTCAGCCGAGACAGTTCCGGAAGGATCTGTGTTGTGAGTAGAGCTCAAGAACGTCACGAGGTATGTTATTTGACCAACCAGAGACGTCAAGCAATGTTCCGTCCGGCTTTAGAAGGCCAGCAGGAACCCTATATAAAGAGCGGAGGTGTTGCAATCAAGACTGTTCACTATAACCCAGTTCACTACAGTCCGGTCGACTACAGCACAGTTCAGTGTGGTTCAGCGGTGTGGTTCTGTATGGCGCATTACAACGGTTCAGTGGGAAGTACAGTCAATACGAACGGCGTCTTGATCTTGGTCTGTGATCGAGTCCGACACAATGAACTTATTGTGTGAAGTCAGTCCTGAACTGTTGATCCCAGTGCCAGCTCGGAACGACACGGAGAGGCCAGTGCAAGAGTTGATACGGCGGTACGGTTGATACAGAGGGATTTTTGTACAGCCTTGTGTTACCTGTAGAGTACTGAGTACTAGAGTACTGGCTCCAATTTATCGAACATTAAAGTGTTACGTTACTTTGGAGCCCTGAGTTGTTCCACAAATACTATGATTCAGTGGTCAAGGCTAAGACTAAGACTGCTTTATTGATTATTTTGGAAATTTGTTGTGATGACAAGGACTCTTTTCTCATATAAAGACAACACAACAGAAAAATACACATAAATACAACAGACACAACATAAAAAGTTCATTCAGCGACTGCACACAGGTATCTTGGTCTTTTTCATGTTTCCTGATCAACGAGTGGCGTTGATATAGTTTGACCGAGTGAGGTACGAACGAGTTTTTGTACCGCTCTGTTCTTGTTTCGATTGACAGAAGTCGCCCACTTTCGCGACGACCTGACTTAGTTCTGATGGAGCAGGTGGCCGTTGTCTTCCAAGATTTTTTCGATTTTCTTTAGACACTTTGTTCAAAAAGTTCCTTTAAGCGTGGTAATGTTGTGAGTGTAATTTTTTATGTCCTTTTTAGGTTGGTTTCTAGACGGCGCAACAGTTTAGATGAAGCGTTGCCTTGCCAACAAGTTATTCCGTATGTTAGCAGATTTTGTATAGTCGCGCCGTAAAAATTATTTAGGATCTTCTTATTTAGTTTAAAGCTATCAAGTTTGTATAGAAAAAATGTAGTTGGGCTGTTTTCTTTGTCAGAGCTGTTTTCTTAGAGTTCCAAGATGGTCTTCCCATGAGAGATTGTTTATTAATGATAACGCCTAGATATTTAAATGCCTTCACTTGTTCTGTAGATGTAGTGTTTATCTGCAGTTCACGTTTATTTCCGTGGTGGGTTACATTCAAAACTTGGAAAAGAATGAGGTGTCGGGGTGGTAGGGTGACAGCCGCCCTGGGTGAGTCCAGATAAATGGACGCCTTTGTCAGCAACAATTTTTTTTTTCATAAACTAAAATTATTCTTGAACTTATGCACATGTTGTCTCTACGTTGTAACAATCCACAACAACATATTGCAGCATCGTGTTCAATTGTTTGCGTTGTATCTCAGCTCAAGCTGTCATGTCTATCTGTAGACTAAACATTACCGACAACACAATCAAACAATATATCAAACATGTGGAAATAGCACAATAAAACATGTGGAACAGAGGTCAATTATATATCAAACATGTGAAACAGAGGTCAATAATATATCAAACATGTGGAACAGAGGTCAATAATATATCCAACATGTGAAACAGAGGTCAGTAATATATCAAACATGTGAAACATAGGTCAATAATATATCAAACATGTGGAACAGAGGTCAATAATATCAAACATGTGCAACAGAGGTCAATAATATATCAAACATGTGCAACAGAGGTCAATAATATATCAAACATGTGGAACAGAGGTCAATAATATATCAAACATGTGGAACAGAGGTCAATAATATATCAAACATGTGGAACAGAGGTCAATAATATATTAAACATGTGGAACAGAGGTCAATAATATATCAAACATGTGGAACAGAGGTCAATAATATATCAAACATGTGGAACAGAGGTCAATAATATATTAAACATGTGGAACAGAGGTCAATAATATATCAAACATGTGGAACAGAGGTCAATAATATATTAAACATGTGGAACAGAGGTCAATAATATATCAAACATGTGGAACAGAGGTCAATAATATATCAAACATGTGGAACAGAGGTCAATAATATATCAAACATGTGGAACAGAGGTCAATAATATATCAAACATGTGGAACAGAGGTCAATAATATATTAAACATGTGGAACGAAGGTTGAAATAGAGCGATAAATCTTGCGGAGCATATGTCAGTAGTAGATTTAAAAAAAATAGAGCTCAGTAACAGATTAAAATGGAGTGGAGGTCATAGATCAAACTTGTGGACCTGAGGTCAGTAAGTTTAAAATGGAGTGGAGGTCATAGATCAAACTTGTGGACCTGAGGTCAGTAAGTTTAAAATGGAGTGGAGGTCATAGATCAAACTTGTGGACCTGAGGTCAGTAAGATTAAAATGGAGTAGAGGTCATAAATCAAACTTGTGGACCTGAGGTCAGTAAGATTAAAATGGAGTAGAGGTCATAAATCAAACTTGTGGACCTGAGGTCAGTAAGATTAAAATGGAGTAGAGGTCATAGATCAAACTAGTGAACCAGAGGTCAGTTTAGAGATCAATGAAAGGGAGCTATGTAAATGGGAGTTCACTCACATTTCCAACGACCTAAAATGCTTCGAGTGACACTATAGAGAAATGTAATCATTTATTTTGTTTTGCGTTATTACTATGAAGCTAAAGCAGAAGGCTATATCTTTCTTCTATGGCAGGAGTTCAAAGGTTATGTTTTAAATACATTTTTTACTTATATAATAATTGATTTTATTTTTTGGGTCTTTCCTCCATGTTATTGATTGTGAAAACACAACAGGTATAATACTACGGACTATTGACCAATGAGAAAGAAATACTTTGCTCTTCTTTGACCCTTCTGATGAAGACCGTGAGAACGCTCAGAGGTGACTATTATGGTCTGGGTCTTAGTTCAGAAGTTTGGAATGATTTACAGCCTTAGCAAGTGGCAACCCTTTTGTATACATGTTTTGTTTTAAAAGTGACACTGCAGTGCAAATAGTTCAACTGATAAAAATGCTAGACGTCGATGCAGTTAAATTAACAGATCTCGATCTAATGTTTATGTTAAGAATAGCAAGCACATTCTCCTGTTTTAGAGATAAAAGTCCATGTACATTAAACCTGTCTTTGTTATCAACGGTTAACGAGGATGTCATGTGACCAGCACAATGACAATACTGCTTACCCGAACCTCGTGATTGAACCTTTTCCTGTAGCTTCAATCTAACACCTAAATGTTTGTCAGTCAGCCAGTTGAAAGTTTAACATGTTACCCGACAACATTGCGCCTATAAAATATCTCAAAATTTCCCGACAAAATAGTGTTGATATTTTGTTTGTACTATTTTGTCGGCGTTAATTCCAGATACATAATAAGTGATAGACGCAAGTTCCCAGATACATTATTAGTGATTGACACGTGTTCCCAGATACATAATTAGTGATTGACGCATGTTCCCAGATACATAATTAGTGATAGACGCATGTTCCCAGATACATTATTAGTGATTGACACGTGTTCCCAGATACATAATTAGTGATTGACGCATGTTCCCAGATACATAATTAGTGATTGACACGTGTTCCCAGATACATAATTAGTGATAGACGCATGTTCCCAGATACATAATAAGTGATAGACGCATGTTCCCAGATACATAATTAGTGATAGACGCATGTTCCCAGATACATAATAAGTGATAGACGCATGTTCCCAGATACATAATTAGTGATAGACGCATGTTCCCAGATACATAATTAGTGATAGACGCATGTTCCCAGATACATAATTAGTGATAGACGCATGTTCCCAGATACATAATTAGTGATAGACGCATGTTCCCAGATACATAATAAGTGATAGACGCATGTTCCCAGATACATAATTAGTGATAGACGCATGTTCCCAGATACATAATTAGTGATAGACGCATGTTCCCAGATACATATTTAGTGATAGACGCATGTTCCAAGATACATAATTAGTGATAGAGGCATGTTGCCAGATACATAATTAGTGATTGACACGTGTTACCAGATACATAATTAGTGATAGAGACATGTTCCCAGATACATAATTAGTGATAGACGCATGTTCCCAGATGCATAATTATTGATAGGCGCATGTTCCCTGACACATAATTAGTGAAACAGGCATGTGGCCTGATACATAATTAGTGATAAAGGCATGTTGCCTGATACATAATTAGTGATAGAGACATGTTCCCAGATACATAATTAGTGATAGACGCATGTTCCCAGATACATAATTAATGATGGAGGCATGTTGATAAATACATAATTAGTGATAGACGCATGTTCCCAGATACATAATTAGTGATAGAGGCATGTTCCCAGATACATTATTAGTAATTGACACGTGTTCCCAGATACATAATTAGTGATAGACGCATGTTCCCTGATACATAATTAGTGATAGACGCATGTTCCCAGAGACATAATTAGTGATAGACGCATGTTCCCAGATACATAATTAATGATGGAGGCATGTTGATAAATACATAATTAGTGATAGACGCATGTTCCCAGATACATAATTAGTGATAGAGGCATGTTCCCAGATACATTATTAGTGATTGACACGTGTTCCCAGATACATAATTAGTGATAGACGCATGTTCCCTGATACATAATTAGTGATAGACGCATGTTCCCAGATACATAATTAGTGATTGACACGTTTTCACAGATACATAATTAGTGATAGACGCATGTTCCCTTGTACATAATTAGTGATTGACACGTGTTCCCAGATACATAATTAGTGATAGACGCATGTTCCCCGATACATTATTAGTGATTAACACGTGTTCCCAGATACATTATTAGTGATAGACGCATGCTTCCTGATATATAATTAGTGATAGACGCATGTTCCCTGATACATAATTAGTGATAGACGCATGATCCCAGATACATAACTAGTGATAGACGCATGATAGACGCATGTTCCCTGATACATAATTAGTGATAGACGCATGATCAAAGGTACATAATTAGTGATAGACGCATGTTCCCAGATAAACAATTTGTCATAGAGGCATGTTGCTAGATACATAATTAGTGATAGAGGCATGTTTCCAGATACATAATTAGTGATTGACACGTGTTTCCAGATACATAATTAGTGATAGACGCATGTTCTCTGATACATATTTAGTGATAGACGCATGTTCCCAGATACATATTTAGTGATAGACGCATGTTCCAAGATACATAATTAGTGACAGAGGCATGTTGCCAGATACATAATTAGTGATAGACGCATGTTCCCTGATACATAATTAGTGATTGACAAGTGTTCCCAGATGCATAATTATTGATAGGCGCATGTTCCCTGACACATAATTAGTGATAGAGGCATGTTCCCTGGTACATTTTCTTTCTGGCTCACACATTCCAAAAGACATTTACATTTTCAAGTTACAGGTTCAAAGACAGACACTTATCCACAGACACCTGTCGTCAGAAACAGACAAATAAAAGCAGTTTGTCACCCTCTTGCACTACCAGAATTAAAAAAGCTATCGTAGTCTTTATACAAGAATCCAAAAGGATTTTTCTTAAGATGAGGCAAGTCTGCAGAATTCCTACAATCTGAAAATGACTGTATGGCCTGTTCTCACTTTGTCTTTGGCAAATATGATTTGATTATTTTTCTCTATGCACATGTTTGTGCCTGGAATCTCAGTTTTGATTACTGCACGCTATGAAAACAGTATAATGCTAAAGCTTTTTATGTAGGTTAAGTAACGTATCGAAGGACATTATAAATTTGTTACTCAAAGAGACTAAAATATAAATAATTGATTACGTTGACTTTGTCTCAATGCCACCTCGTACTTGAAGTTTAACTGTATTGAAGAACAGTACAACAGTAGAGCAGCACATTAGAGCATCTGTTACAGCATTAGAGCAAAAGTTATCCTTCTTTTCACGACAGGCTTGAGCCATCTGTACATTGTAATGTAATCAATAAGCCCTCCAACTGTTTTCTAATTTAAACCGAATGAGATTTAAACACTAGATTTTATCTACTCAGAGTAATTGCATAAGCCATTCTTGTTATTGTTTATAGTTTCGTTTAATATTCAAAATTAAATCTTTCGAACATTTAAAAATTTTTTTACTTAGGGATAAGGGAGGAGGGGGGTTAGGGGGATAATTCTAAGACTGCAATGAAGTATTGTCTTTGTCTATCGGACATAGGTCCAGCACGTGCACAGGTCATCGACCAGACTCATTACGTCAATCCATACTTCTTAATTACAAGACTTTCAATTTGTGCTTAATGACTGAACCTCATTAGACTTGGCTACACTTTTTGTGCATGTAACCAAGAGAAATAGGTTGTCAAGAGGAGATAACATCGTGAAACGAAAAAGTTTTGTCTCCACATTTCAGATCACACATTTCTTTCAGTTGGTTTGATTTCTGTTATCGGCTCTCTAATAATTCTCTGGTTTTACTGAGTTTCTTATCAACTAGGTAAGATCAAGGTTATTCTATTATCTACATAGTTACATTAGGAAAGTTTAGAGTCTCTAGCATCAATTATACTATCCTAGAACAATGTCAATGTAGAGATTTAATTTTTCTTGCTGATCTAGTCAGGAATTGTAAGAACTAATGTTGGATAATTTTTTTTATTTCTGATTTCTCGAAGCACTCTTTGTGAGACATTGGCAGACAAAAAAATAAAAAAAAGTTTATATGCTTCTGAGTATAGAAAAAAAAGAACCCGCATGACTGCATTATGATTGACATGTTAGTTAATATATATTTTAAAATGCCACAGAGATTAGCTTAAATAGACTCGTTGCAGAAATGGACATAATTCCCATTATTTCTGTAAAACAAAGTCATTGGATAACTTTGTGTTCTAGTCAAAAGAATAATAAATAGAGGCGAATATGAGGAAATTATTATTTTTTGCTCCTCATTCGGCTGGTGTAATTTCGGAATGTTCGGCTTCACACTGGACAGGTTATTCCAGCCCTGGTATGCTATTCTGCCTAAATCTGGCACCCGGTTGGAAACGATCCCTTGAGGAAGTGATTAGGCTAAATGAATAGCAAAAAAAAAACTCCTGTGGAAGTTGATGTAGCTAATTGTGTTGTATTGGCTGTTGATGTATTTGTGATTTTTGTTGTCAAGTTCTTGATGTGTTGATCTAAGGCTTAGACCGCACTAGTTGGAGAGAGACGGTGACCAAGAAAGCTATAGAAAGCGAGAAAAGCGTGCCGCACGGAAAATGGCAAGCTCCTCTACCACCAAAACCGGAAGCCACCTTGACATGCAGACTCATGCAGTATATGTGGACGGGAGTGTCTCTCCAAAATAGGGCTCCACAGCCATATGAAAAAGTGTTCGAGATGGGCCGTAGTCGTTTCACGACTGAAGGAGGCCAATGATGATGATGATGATGTGTTGATGTGTTGATGTGTTATGTTGAGCAGTGTTGACAGAAGCCATGTTAGAAGAGAGAAGAACGTAACACTATTAACCACTGATAATTTGTATGTAAGTCTAACATATTGCTTATTTATGATATAATTATTAAAAGTTAATAATAATTAAAAGTTAACAAATCAACATCAAACTTTAAAGATAGCTTGAAAGATGATTCGAAGTTAATTAATAAACGTAATTACCAAATCTAATTCAATTTTTAAATAAGTTTACAAAGACAGTTTGCGTGGAAACACAAACACAAAATCGGACCACGAAAGATCACATTTTTTGAAACAAATAATTTTTCGAAATTTTTTAGCAGTCCCCGAAAGGGGAATAGACGCTATTAGTTTTGTCTGGTCCAAGTACTTAATCTGCTTGCATATGTAATTTTAAAAATTAAATGGTTCACTTTCGGAAAAGAACAAAAGTAGCCGTTGCATCAGAACTTTGAATGATCTAAAATATAATGATGTCCGATTTTCATCTTCTCTTCTAGTTTCTAAGATCTAAACGGGACGGACGGACGGACGGACAAACCACACACAACTAATAGTGTCTATTTCCCTTTCGGAGCCGCTAAAAAATTTGTTTCAAAAAATGTGATCATTAAAGAATACTTAATAAGTTCAACGAATTTGATTGTTACGTTTTAGTCTGTTGTTTTTTTTTTTTTACCTGAAAATGTTGACTGTTAAACGCTTAATAGTTTAACATTATTTTGATGATTCTTGAGGTGGCCAAGCGGGCTGCATGGAAAGTGGTCGCGGGCCGCATGCGGCCGGCAAACACTATGTTTGAAATGCCTGCTGTAGACACACAGGTTAAAGTCGTAATTATGTAATGAAAATCAATTTGAACCTTCAATCACTGGTTCAAAGAAAGTCTTCCGGGAACAGAAGAAGAAGACAGAACGGCTACTGAACTGAGAAAGGAAACAATCGCTAACTGTGAAGACGGCGCGCGTGTTTCTGACATCGCTTCCCAGTATGCGATGTGTTTAGTTTTAGAACATAAGATATATAATAGAAATGTTTAGATTGTACCTGTCCGCATGAACCGATAAAGTCATAATACATTGGGATTCAGAGTTCGAACAAATTGGTTCAAGACAAAATTTCTGTAACAAATTAAGATTGAAAACCAAGGGAAGATGTTATTGTCTTGTTTATAATTGTTACAAAGAGAAACAGAGTCAACACGTCGGCCTCACAAACACAAACATAACAAGCAAAATACAACAGAATACTTTTAAATAAAACAATGCTTATATTAAGTGTATCAATTAGTTTGAATCAGTCATGGAGACTAATTAAATTTGTAATAGATCTAAACTAACAATAATAAACCTGTGAGATTAGAAATATTTTTACGTAATGTTTTTGTTTAGCTCAATGTTTTAGCTTTATCACTACGCTATGATCCAATCACTTGTCTCACTACGCTATGATCCTATCACTTGTCTCACTACGCTATGATCCTATCACTTGTCTCACTACACTATGATCCTATCACTTGTCTCACTACGCTATGATCCTATCTCTTGTCTCAATACACTATGATCCTATCACATGTCTGGACCAGTTAGACAGAGGTGGGGAGAAAGAAGGGGGTATTTGGATGTTCGTTAGTCAAATATATTAATAAACAAGGTTACAAAGACAGTTTATGTGGAAACACAAACTCAAAATCGGCCCCCGAATTCGTCCACCCAGGTAGGTAAAAAGGCAGATTTCAATATTATCAGAAAGAATATCAGAATGAAATGCTATCGTAGGCGATTGACATAGGTGAATGAAGGAAGAAGGTTGACATATCTTGTTTGGTCTAGGGATAGGTGAAAGTGAAGTATAAATTCGATAGGTACCTGGCATAACGAATATCATATAATGATTATGTAATTAATCTAATAGTTCAGTAAATGGTCAATTTCCTATTCAAATAATCAAGATAAACAAAAAAACAACAACATTTTCTTATAAGATTAATTCTCCGCTTCCTTTAGTTCATTGATCTATACATTGTGGACTGTCGTACCTTTCGTGATAATATATAACACTACTTATTATTTGTTGTTTTAAATTATGTTCCAATTTTATGCATTCTAAATAGATTTTTTTCTCTTTAAAATTTATTTTTTTTTGTAAATGTAATTAATAGTAAGACATAACTTATTTAACTTAGCAATACAATTGTAGAAAAAAAAGACAAAAAAATCTAAAACCGTTTGCATAAATGTAGTTAAAAATATGGTAAATAGTTATCTCCCTTGCTAAATAGTGAATAGTTGTAAAAATGATGTATTTTTATGAAAAAAAACTTCTTCCATAGTTAATCTAAAAATTAAATTTTTCGCTTTCAGAAAAGAAAAAAGTAGCCGTTGCATCAGAACTTTGAATGGTCTAAAATATCATAATGTCGGATTTTAATATCTATTTTAGTTTACGAGATCTAAACGAGACGGACGGCGGACAGACCACATAAAATTAATAGCGTCTATTCCCCTTTCGGGGGCCGCTAAAAAAGTGAATACCTGAATTCGAACTTGTGAGCTAAAGCCTTCTCAGAATTCTCAAGCAAACTCGATAACCACTTTGCTAGCGAAGAAAGAATAGACATGGAAGTTTGTATAGTTATCGATTGTTTATATTTCATGTTTGTGTTTGTGCACTAAGCCGCAGACGACGACTTATAAAGGGCTCTATTTCAGCTGCTTCCACCACTTCAGTCAAATACAAATTCTTTCCAATGTTCCAGATACCAAAAATAAATAAAAATAATAATTACCAATAATTAATTAATTAATTGGTAACTTTTTATTCTATTGAATCTTGTGTTGTCTGGTAAAATTGTGCAAAATTTCAGCTTAATCCGAGTAGGTTGGGTCTGAGAGAAATAACATGTACAAACTTTTTACCAGACAGACAGACAGATTGAGTTAGTATAAGCTTTGTAAATAACTAGCAATATTTTATATGGGTCTCTATCTCACTTGACATATGCTCAGTGAGAAATAAATAGAATAACTACTCGTTAGACGAAGTTTTTAAATCTATCAACTACCTACTGGTCAGGGTACAAGAGATTTATACTAGACATTGCACTACAGCGTTCACAAAAGCACTAAACATGCACACCAACACACGTCACCCTGCAAGAGAATGGTAGAACAAAAATCACATTATTCTCAATTGTGATATTATTTGTACGGGTGGTGACAGCCATCTCGCAGTGGATATTGTTTAGGGACATGATGTGATGGCTGGCGTGTGTTGATTCAGATCATGAACCCATACCAACACACGTCAAACCACATATCATTAACACACGTAACCCAGCTTTATCATTACACGTCACAGCGTACATCAACACCTGTCATGAGTTGGACGTGTGTTGATCTGCTGGGTGACGTGTGTTGATTTGCTGGGTGACGTGTGTTGATCTGCTGGGTGACATGTGTTCATCTGCTGGGTGACGTGTGTTGATTTGCTGGGTGACATGAGTTGATGTGCTGGATGACGTGTGTTGATCTGTTGGGTGACGTGTGTTGACGTGTTGGGTGACGTGTGTTGATCTGCTGGGTGACGTGTGTTGATCTGCTGGGTGACGTGTGTTGATTTGTTGGGTGACGTGTGTTGATCTGCTGGGTGACGTGTGTTGATTTGCTGGGTGACGTGTGTTGATCTGCTGGGTGACGTGTGTTGATCTGCTGGGTGACGTGTGTTGATCTGCTGGGTGACGTGTGTTGATCTGCTGGGTGACGTGTGTTGATTTGCTGGGTGACATGAGTTGATGTGCTGGATGACGTGTGTTGATCTGTTGGGTGACGTGTGTTGATCTGCTGGGTGACATGAGTTGATGTGCTGGATGACGTGTTGATCTTCTGGGTCCCGTGTGTTGATGTGCTGGGTGACGTCTGTTGATCTGTTGGTTGACATGAGTTGATGTGCTGGATGACGTGTTGATCTTCTGGGTGCCGTGTGTTGATGTGCGGTGTGACGTGTGTTGATTTGCTGGGTGACGTGTGTTAATCTGCTGGGTGACGTGTGTTGATCTGTTGGGTGACATGAGTTGATGTGCTGGATGACGTGTTGATCTTCTGGGTGCCGTGTGTTGATGTGCGTTGTGACGTGTGTTAATCTGCTGGGTGACGTGTGTTGATCTGTTGGGTGACATGTATTGATGTGTGGTGTGCCGTGTTGATCTGCTGGGTGCCATGTGTTGATGTGGCCACACACTCGATATAATAAAGTGACTTAGTGTTAAAGTTAAGTTGATTAAAGAGTAATGCTATCAAGATTAATCATTGTAAATTAATATAGATTTATTTTCAAATAAGATGCAGCAAGAACAACAAATCACATCACATGTGAGCTGCACAAGTATCAATATAATACATTAGCTTGACTTTCCAAAATACGAACTAGCAAATAGAATGAAGGCTTTAAAATCACGTGTGATTGTATGGACAAAGTGATCAAAACTATTTGAATGACAGGCATGGCTTCCTTTTCGAATCGAACAAAATAATTAACTTATTACTTGTTAATTTGTTTTATTGATTAATATTTTGTTAGGTACAATAAATATTTGTTTAAACTTTATCCGTGTGACAGACAGACAGACGACTGACTGACTGACAGAAAGACCGACAGACAGAGTGAGTTTATTTAAACTTTGTAAAAAATTATCAGACTTTTTTTCCAATGTCTTAGCGCAAAATGTTATGTTTAAAATATTTTGATAGAGAACTGAAATGTAAATAAATAGTCATATTGTATAAATTTGTGGAGTGGGGGGGAATGCGATTACTAGCTCGCATTTTAATTATAATTTCGAAACAAACAACTGTCAATGACAATATCAACAAATCATCGGGCATACCCATCGCTCTCTCTCTAAATATACAACTTAATATGATGTAAGTATAAATTATATGATGTACGGTTTTTCCTTCCTCCAGGACAAAATGAATCTAATAGATAGATAAGGTTTACAGTTATTGTTTTAAAAGTGGTGTAAGTGTCAGTCAGTTTGTATATTTGATTTTAGTAGACCAAAAGTAACATCTGCACTATTTGTTTTGAACGCAATAGGATTTTCAATAGCGCCTTGAGATCTAACTATGACAGACTGCACAAAACAAGAGCGCCTTGAGATCTAACTATGACAGACTACACAAAAACAAGAGCGCCTTGAGATCTAACTATGACAGACTACACAAAAACAAAAGCGCCTTGAGATCTAACTATGACAGTGTAATGAAACAACAAATACTAGTATATCAATTACATGGCTTTATTCGACAAAATTAGACTACATAAACAGTGAATGAAGCCAGCACGTCTCGCATAACACTGATGCAGTCTATACATACACACACACACACACACTGGACATGAAACACGCACTGGGCATGACCTTCTGACACGCTGGACGCACGCAGATAATCAACTCAGTTACACTACAGACCGATTACAAAAACAAGAGCGCCTTGAGATCTAACTATGACAGACTACACAAAAACAAAAGAGCGCCTTGAGATCTAACTATGACAGACTACACGAAAACAAGAGCGCCTAGACATCTATGACAGACTACACAAAAACAAAAAAAAGAGCGCCTTGAGATCTATGACAGACTACACAAAAACAAGAGCGCCTTGAGATCTAACTATGACAGACTACACAAAAACAAGAGCGCCTTGAGATCTAACTATGACAGACTACACGAAAACAAGAGCGCCTAGACATCTATGACAGACTACACAAAAACAAGAGCGCCTAGACATCTATGACAGACTACACAAAAACAAGAGCGCCTAGACATCTATGACAGACTACACAAAAACAAGAGCGCCTAGACATCTATGACAGACTACACAAAAACAAGAGCGCCTAGACATCTATGACAGACTACACAAAAACAAGAGCGCCTTGAGATCTAACTAAGACAGACTCCACAAAACAAGAGCGCCTTGAGATCTAACTAAGACAGACTCCACAAAACAAGAGCGCCTTGAGATCTAACTAAGACAGACTCCACAAAACAAGAGCGCCTTGAGATCTAACTAAGACAGACTGCACAAAACAAGAGCGCCTTGAGATCTAACTAAGACAGACTCCACAAAACAAGAGCGCCTTGAGATCTAACTAAGACAGACTCCACAAAACAAGAGCGCCTTGAGATCTAACTAAGACAGACTGCACAAAACAAGAGCGGCTTGAGATCTAACTAAGACAGACTCCACAAAACAAGAGCGCCTTGAGATCTAACTAAGACAGACTACACAAAAACAAGAGCGCCTTGAGATCTAACTAAGACAGACTCCACAAAACAAGAGCGCCTTGAGATCTAACTAAGACAGACTCCACAAAACAAGAGCGCCTTGAGATCTAACTAAGACAGACTCCACAAAACAAGAGCGCCTTGAGATCTAACTAAGACAGACTCCACAAAACAAGAGCGCCTTGAGATCTAACTAAGACAGACTACACAAAAACAAGAGCGCCTAGACATCTATGACAGACTTCACAAAAACAAGAGCGCCTAGACATCTATGACAGACTACACAATAACAAGAGCGCCTTGAGATCTAACTATGACAGACTACACAAAAACAACAGCGCCTTGAGATCTATGACAGACTACATAAAAACAAGAGCGCCTTGAGATCTAACTATGACAGACTACACAAAAACAACAGCGCCTTGAGATCTAACTATGACAGACTGCACAAAACAAGAGCGCCTTGAGATCTAACTATGACAGACTACACAAATACAAGAGCGCCTTGAGATCTAACTATGACAGACTACACAAAAAAGAGCGCATTGAAATCTAACTATGACAGACTACACAAATACAAGAGCGCCTTGAGATGTAGTTATGACAGACTACACAAAAAAAGAACGCCTTGAGATCTAACTATGACAGACTACACAAAACAAGAGCGCCTTGAGATCTAACTAAGACAGACTCCACAAAACAAGAGCGCCTTGAGATCTAACTAAGACAGACTACACAAAAACAAGAGCGCCTTGAGATCTAACTAAGACAGACTGCACAAAACAAGAGCGCCTTGAGATCTAACTAAGACAGACTACACAAAAACAAGAGCGCCTTGAGATCTAACTAAGACAGACTCCACAAAACAAGAGCGCCTTGAGATCTAACTAAGACAGCCTCCACAAAACAAGAGCGGCTTGAGATCTAACTAAGACAGACTGCACAAAACAAGAGCGCCTTTTCCCCATTAAAAGAATCCAATAAAATCAAAGTAAAGAACAAAATAAAAGGGTAGAATGAAAGTGTAAAAAAACCATAAAGAATTAAATAACATAAAAGACAAAAAAACAAACAACAAAAAACAACAACAGTAGCACGGTTCATTACTTAGCCCTCTTCCTCTTGTTCACACCTGAGACACCACAGCTGAGTCTTGTTTTGTTTTTTTATTTATACTGACGATTCTTTTTCAATCTTAGGTGACCAGTGCTCCTGTCTCTTTAAGAACTCTAATGGATGGGTGACCAGTGCTCCTGTCTCTTTAAGAACTCTAATGGATGGGTGACCAGTGCTCCTGTCTCTTTAAAAACTCTAATGGATGGGTGACCAGTGCTCCTGTCTCTTTAAGAACTCTAATGGATGGGTGGGGGTGGGGTGAATCTGGGCGACACGAGACAGGAAGGAAAGAAGTGTAAGGGCGGGCTACAGGTGTCTGTTGTCCTCGCCACCAATCCCGCAGTGTCGTGATTCTAACGAGCTCACGGTAAAGGTCAACCTTTTCATCTATGAACTGTTATCGCGAGTAAAGCATTACAAATAAAAACGTATCGCTGGACATCGAATGATAATGACTTTTTCTTATTCTGTATTTATTATAAAGGGAGTTTACCGGATGTGTTCTTTGTGTTTCTACACTATTGAAGGTGAAGAGAATGAAACTTCAAGATGAAAATCCTATGGGTAAAGGGAAACAATTCAAGATTTATTTCAGAATCATTTAAACAAATGTATTGCGTTTCAGTATTATTTAAATTCTCTTAATTTTTTAAATCTATTAGTTGTAGCAGTCTGTATCGAAACAGTCTATGGATAAAATTTTTCGCGTCAATGAAACGCCGTGCTATAAGTCAATATATCTATTGTTCTAGGTAAAATTGAATACTATAGTAGTATAGATCCTGTAGAGAACTGCTCTTCACATATTAGGCCGATGTTACGTCTTCACATTAGATGAGACTCTTTAGACATGTAAACGACAAATCACAGTTTATAAATACTTTCATCTTTATTAACACTCAAAACACTTTCTTGTTCATATTCCTCCATTTTGGTTCTCCTCTCACTTTCAACACGCATTCGCACCATTTCACATTGACACTAAGATGCCCCCCCCCCCCCCTGTTTAACAAGTTCGATGTACATCGAACGTCCAAAATACAAATCACTGGATATATTATCAGACTATTCCAAGTTTAAAAAAATCTGTAACATATAAAACCATAATGTAATAACCAAAAAAAAATCATACACAATATCATGTTAATATCACTACAATTCGAACACAAAATGACAATTATATTAATCACAATAATAACTGTTATTATAAGCAATTGCAACAACTTCTGTTAACATATATCTATAAGTAATCATATTTCTATTAATGATTTGCTAAATAAAATTGTATCACATCTCATTAATACAACTCCCCACTCATAATTTTATGCCTGTACAAAACACCCTCATTCCAGCCGCAATCAAATAGTAAACAAAGCAAATCCATCTTGCTCCATGCATATTGTACCCCCAACAACATGACCTAGCATATAACTAACTTATAACACTCCTAAATTCATAGATTTAACCCAATGCTATTTACTTCTTAGTATCACCCGGCCTATATAATAATTCCAGTCTTGACGTTTCTTTTTATGTATTTCTACCACACCATTTCGATAATTTTCTTACAAATGTAATGTTAATAGAATAATTATAATCAAACAGAACCACGCAAAATTAAATACATTGTGCAAAATCTACGTATCTACTTTCCACTACTTACATTCTTTTACATTCTCTATATAGCCTTTACTAAACTTCTATAATGTAGTATCCTTAACCTACATGCATACGTAACAACAATATTCAATTCATTACACATATATTTATTCATTGTAGAATCTAATCCTACCTATATAATTTTAACATTATTGACATGCCATCTTTTCCGCTTCCCTCCTTTGCAATGATGTCCCATTGTGATCCCACTACAGAATGATCTAGCTGTACTGTTTACTAGCCTGTTAATATCCATATCTTTTCTTGTATACGCCTCTCCACTATTTTACCTTAATTCCTTAACTCTGATTAACTGTTGACACTGTCTTCTAGTATGCCCCCTTCTCCCACAATTAAAGCATAAGATGTATGGACTTGTACGTGTGTATGTGGGTTTAAATCGCGTTCCCTGTACCACTGATTGCCTTACTTTACTTTGATTTGGACCCATTCCAATTGCATTGCTTTCTACCTTATCTGGTAATTCTTTCTTCTCGTGCTCTCTGCTACCCATGTCGTCTGACGTATGGGATCTTATGTCTTCTTCCACCTCCCCATTTCTACATCGAGTAGACTTTATCCCATAATATTTCTTCCAATTCTCTATCTCCCCTACTAAACATATTTTCACCCCATGAATGTTCCCAATAATTAAATCTATCTCACCCTGATCTACAACACAAGCTTCTACTGTCCCCTTAAAATACGGTGTGTCTATAATAACTTTAGCAATCGGTATTTGTACAATATTCCCATTAAACATAACACACTTCCTAGATTCGCCTGTATATTCATGGTCTTCCACTAATTTCTTATTCACTCCAATAACAGTGCTACCTGTATCCCTGATGGTCTTGGCTGCCTTGTTCCATACGAATGTCTGAAAAACCTCCAATGTTCCAGTATCAAATGACAATGATAAGCCTTGCTCTATTCGACCTTTCTCTCAGTCCTTTCTTTCCTGTCTGTTTCCTTGATATCTTCCATTGCGGCTATCATATTGTCTTTCATCTGTACCACGTCTATAATGTCTATCCTGTGTCTCCCTTGTTCTGTGAGAGTTATTCTGTGTCTCACATGTTCTGTTAAAGGCAACTATTTCTTCTATGTCGCTGCCCCTGGATAGTTTCTTATCGGGATGTGCCACCTTATAGGCCCTTATCAGTCTTACTATGTCTTTTATGGATTTTGGTTTCCTCTCCAACAGAAATATTTTTGATTCCTCCTGACACTCGTACATCACTTTGTCCAGCAAAGGTTTTTTCTACCTCAGCGGTCTCTATCCAGTTATCGAAATGGCTGCTCATTTTGTCCAGGAAGGTCTGCGGGTCATCCTCTGGTTCTATCTCACAATTAACAAACTGTTGGCGATAGAAAGCTTCTGTTTTCCCGAAAGTTCGAAGTAGTTGTTCTTTCACAATGCTGTAGTTACTCTGGTTCATACATATTTTTGACGGCACCTCCGCTGTAAATGATCTAGACAATAAGAATGTCCATTTGTCTTTAGGGTACTCCAGTTCTCTCATTTCTATTTCGAACTTCTTCAAAAAAATGTCAATGTCCATTTTGTCTTCGTTGAATATCAAACCTTTATATTTGGCCAGTTTATTCCCTGTAGTGTCATTCTTTCTTTTATCACTCTCTTTTTCTTGGTTTGTTTTTAACTTCTTCTCTGCTTTCTCTTTTTCAAACGCTAATCTTTCTCTTTCAATGGCAACTAATTCATTTTTCTTTTCCCTTTCAATTGCTACTATCTCCTTATCCTTTTCTCTTTCTCTTTTGTCCTCCTTATCTAATCTCTCATTCTCCTTTTCTCTTTCCATCGCTAATCTCTCCTTTTCTTTGTCTCTTTCCATCGCTAATCTCTCCTTTTCTTTGTCTCTTTCCATCGCTAATCTCTCCTTTTCTTTTTCTCTTTCCATCGCTAATATCTCCTTTTCTTTTTCTCTTTCCATCGCTAATCTCTCCTTTTCTTTTTCTCTTTCCATCGCTAATCTCTCCTTTTCTTTTTCTCTTTCTCTTTTGTCCTCCTTATCTAATCTCTCCTTTTCTTTGTCTCTTTCCATCGCTAATCTCTCCTTTTCTTTGTCTCTTTCCATCGCTAATCTCTCCTTTTCTTTTTCTCTTTCCATCGCTAATCTCTCCTTTTCTTTTTCTCTTTCCATCGCTAATCTCTCCTTTTCTTTTTCTCTTTCTCTTTTGTCCTCCTTATCTAATCTCTCCTTTTCTTTGTCTCTTTCCATCGCTAATCTCTCCTTTTCTTTGTCTCTTTCCATCGCTAATCTCTCCTTTTCTTTTTCTCTTTCCATCGCTAATCTCTCCTTTTCTTTTTCTCTTTCCATCGCTAATCTCTCCTTTTCTTTTTCTCTTTCCATCGCTAATCTCTCCTTTTCTTTTTCTTTCTCTTTTGTCCTCCTTATCTAATCTCTCCTTTTCTTTGTCTCTTTCCATCGCTAATCTCTCCTTTTCTTTTTCTCTTTCCATCGCTAATCTCTCCTTTTCTTTGTCTCTTTCCATCGCTAATCTCTCCTTTTCTTTTTCTCTTTCTCTTTTGTCCTCCTTATCTAATCTCTCCTTTTCTTTGTCTCTTTCCATCGCTAATCTCTCCTTTTCTTTGTCTCTTTCCATCGCTAATCTCTCCTTTTCTTTTTCTCTTTCCATCGCTAATCTCTCCTTTTCTTTTTCTCTTTCCATCGCTAATCTCTCCTTTTCTTTTTCTCTTTCCATCACTAATCTCTCCTTTTCTTTCTCTTTCTCTTTTGTCCTCCTTATCTAATCTCTCCTTTTCTTTGTCTCTTTCCATCGCTAATCTCTCCTTTTCTTTGTCTCTTTCCATCGCTAATCTCTCCTTTTCTTTTTCTCTTTCCATCGCTAATCTCTCCTTTTCTTTTTCTCTTTCCATCGCTAATCTCTCCTTTTCTTTTTCTCTTTCCATCGCTAATCTCTCCTTTTCTTTTTCTTTCTCTTTTGTCCTCCTTATCTAATCTCTCCTTTTCTTTGTCTCTTTCCATCGCTAATCTCTCCTTTTCTTTGTCTCTTTCCATCGCTAATCTCTCCTTTTCTTTGTCTCTTTCCATCGCTAATCTCTCCTTTTCTTTGTCTCTTCCATCGCTAATCTCTCCCTCTCCATTAACCTTTCTTGTACTTATTTTCTTAGTTCTGCCCCTTCCAGCTCCAACAACCTTCCCTCTTCCTTCAACGCTGCTACCTCAGCCTTGTCCGCCATAGTCTATTGCTAATAATATCGACTCGAATGTTCTCCTGTCTCTAGATCTAGACTTTAATATCTCTACTGTCTGTTGACAGGAGATCCACTGTGTATAGAGGGATATGTGGGTTTTACCTTTTACGTTGGGCGCCACTTGTTACGTCTTCACATTAGATGAGACTCTTTAGACATGGAAACGACAAATCACAGTATATAAATAATTTCATCTTTATTAACACTGAAAACACTTTCTTGTTCATAGTCCTCCATTTTGGTTCTCCTCTCACTTTCAACATTCGCACCATTTCACATTTACACTAAGATGCGCTCTTCACATATTAGGCCGACTATGTTGTCTAGAAGAGGATAAGAATGGCCAATGAAGCCAAAGCTAACAGACCAATAGTTAAACCACACTTGGCAACAATTATTGTCTGCGTGGGGCGTGCAAGTTAGCAAAGAAATCAGGTCACTAGCTAATTCGCGTTATCGTAGGAGTATGGAAACATTAGCAAACAGACGATAGCGCATGTTTAACTAATCCATTCACCAGTAACACCACCAAGTCACTTAATTCTTTCACCAGTAACATCCACATACCACTTAATCCATTCACACCAATAACATCCACATACCACTTAATTCATTCACCAGTAACATCACCAAGTCACTTAATCCTTTCACCAGTAACATCCACATACCACTTAATCCATTCACCACTAACATCACCATGTCACTTAATCCATTCACCAGTAACATCCACATACCACTTAATCCATTCAACACTAACATCACCAAGTCACTTAATCCTTTCACCAGTAACATCCACATACCACTTAATCCATTCACCAGTAACATCACCATGTCACTTAATACATTCACCAGTAACATCACCATGCCACTTAATCCATTCACCAGTAACATCACTATGTCACTTAATCCATTCACCAGTAACAACACCATGTCAGTTAATCCATTCACCAGTAACATTATCATGCCAGTTAATCCATTCACCAGTAACACCACCATGCCACTTAATCCATTCACCAGTAACACCACCATGCCACTTAATCCATTCACCAGTAACACCACCATGCCACTTAATCCATTCACCAGCAACATCCACATGCCACTTAATCCATTCACCACTAAAATCACCAAGTCATTTAATCCTTTCACCAGTAACATCCACATACCACTTAATCCATTCACCAGTAACATCACCATGCCACTTAATCCATTTACCAGTAACATCACCATGTCACTTAATCCATTCACCAGTAACATCACCATGTCACTTAATCCATTCACCAGTAACATCACCATGCCACTTAATCCATTCACCAGTAACATCAATATACCACTATATCCATTCACCAGTAACATCACCATGTCACTTAATCCATTCACCAATAACCATTTTTGTGTGAGTTTGTTTTTGACATTATGGCCGATACAAAGTTCTGCTTGTGTATAATCATCTGTCCACCATAAAAAACAGTGTCGCTGATCTTGTACGAGTGTCCCCAGCCCCGAGAGCTAAAGGGGGACGTGTCTGAGCAATCACTCGACTTGTATGGTAGCTACAAGGCATTACGCCGAACGGCCAAGTCTCTTGCCAGAGTACTACGTGCTCTGACTTTTGAATATGAGTTCATCTCAGGTCCATCATAAATCGCAATAGGTTCAATATCACTAGATAAACCGTAATATGATAAGGCAACGGAGAAAACGAATGCAAGACTTTATAAAGCTAGAACAGAACAACGACTGCTAAAGATAGCCACCTTATGAATGTCTTGAACACGGTATACGAAACATGAACCGAGCATCAAGGATATAGTGACATTCACCACAGCTAAGATTCAATTAAATACACACAACAATGAAAGAGAATACTCTAAAGTATCACTAGTTCATCCAATGGTAAAAGTAAAAACTAAATAATCCAATAGTTATATTTGGTAGTTACTCAAATGCTGGTATGTTGACTTTTTATTCAATTTTTTTTTTCGATTACTCACTACATGTCCTTTTGTTTTTGAAACATTTTTCTTGACCCAAAAATTACCCCTAAATAAAAGAAAGATTTCAAAAAGTAAGAAAAACAAACAGAAAGCGAGTACGCCAGAGAACTTGTTAGGAACTTACTTTTACTAAAACCTCATAGAAACAGACAGAAACGTAAGAGAGATTTACAAAAAAATAGAATTTCAAAAGAAAGAAACAGAGAGAGACAGAAATGTTGAGAAAGACAGAAAGAGACAGAGAATGAAATAGTATATATCTCCTTTTTTTTTTCCCCCAGGTCAAATCAGAAATGTCACTGTCTGACAAAAAGCAGTCCAGAAAAGCCATTTTCCCGAGACTGGGCAAGAGAAGGATTCTGCTGGCTCTAGTCTTTCTAATGATTGGATCATTTTTCTTATTCAATTACGCTTCTAATTCTGCAGTACAGTCGTTCTCAATGGAGGCCAACTCAGAAAAGGGTCAGCAAATGGACAAGAGCACATCACTGCTGGACAACACAGAGTTAATAAAAGTGATTGCATCCTCGGGTCTAATCACTAAGCTGTACACAGCTATCACCAAGCTTGACCCAAATATGGCGAACAAAAATCAAATTCTGAAAGCGTTGAAGACAATGGATATTTACTCTATCTTAAAAACTTCGCTGGAGGGCGGAAGTGACGATCTGAAGAGTTCAAAGATTAAAACTGATATAGAGGGTAAGTCATATCCTGAATCAAATTCAAATATTTTATCTAAACCAACTGTCAAATCTAAGGTCGAAACAGAAGTTATACCTCAAGACCTCAATCCGGTTGCGAAACCCCAAGAGGAGACAACATATAAACCCCGAGCAGAGCTGACATCTCAGTCCCTAATTGATCCCAACGTTAAATCTCATATTGAACCAACGACGTCTCCCCAGATCATACCAACTACCACAACCCCACAAGAAACAACAGTTAAGGTTACAACGATATCCATTATCAAAGAAAGAGATATCACTAAACCAACCTGTCAAGGTCTACAGAAACAGTCTATGGATCAAATTTTTCGCGTCAATGAAACGCAATGCTATAAAGTTTTCTCTGACGACCGCGAAGCTATAGACCAGGCGTTAAACCACGTGAAAAACAATCCCAGGGAGATGCTCTCCAACTACTATTATATCAATACCACGGCCAATTGCTCTAGCTTCCAACTCTCCAGGGGGTACATCACTTGCAAGTTGACGCAAGAGGAGGAGGACTTTCCCATAGCATTCTCCCTAATCACCTTCAAGGATATTGAAATGGTGGAGCGGCTCCTCAGGGCCGTATACAGACCTCAGAACTATTACTGCATTCACGTGGATAAGAAGGCTGACGAAGGCTTCACCAGTGCCATCTCATCCATAGCCAATTGCTTTGATAATGTCTTCATCGCTCCGGAGCGAGTTGATGTTAAGTGGGGAGAATACAGCGTTCTGGAGCCGGAGCTCATCTGCATGGAGCATCTGTGGAAGTTTAAAAAGTGGAAATATTTCATCAATTTGACTGGCCAGGAGTTCCCACTGAAAACAAATTGGGAACTAGTGCAAATCTTGAAAGCGTATAATGGTGCTAATGATTTAGAAGGAACAGTGAAAAGGTAGAAATCTAATTATCTTTAAAATGTTTAGTGCCAAGCAAAATTTTATAACATACTATCTTCACTTTCATCAGTCCATTTGTCTCTTGAACCGTTGAGGCACCACCTAAGATCTGTCGACCGTCTCTTTCCATTCCTCTTTGTGTTTTGGAATCTCTTTCATTGAAAGGCTCGGCCGTTCCTTGATGTTGTTTTCCCATCGTGTCCCCTGTCTGCTCCTTCATCTTCCCATCGCGTCCTCTGTCTGCCTCTCCTTCATCTTCCCATCGCGTCCTCTGCCTCTCCTTCATCTTCCCATCGCGTCCTCTGTCTGCCTCTCCTTCATCTTCCCATCGCGTCCTCTGTCTGCCTCTCCTTCATCTTCCCATCGCGTCCTCTGTCTGCCTCTCCTTCATCTTCCCATCGTGTCCCCTGTCTGCCTCTTCTTCATCTTCCCATCGCGTCCTCTGTCTGCCTCTCCTTCATCTTCCCATCGTGTCCCCTGTCTGCCTCTCCTTCATCTTCCCGTCGCGTCCTCTGTCTGCCTCTCCTTCATCTTCCCATCGCGTCCTCTGTCTGCCTCTCCTTCATCTTCCCATCGTGTCCCCTGTCTGCCTCTCCTTCATCTTCCCATCGCGTCCTCTGTCTGCCTCTCCTTCATCTTCCCATCGAGTCCTCTGTCTGCCTCTCCTTCATCTTCCCATCGCGTCCTCTGTCTGCCTCTCCTTCATCTTCCCATCGAGTCCTCTGTCTGCCTCTCCTTCATCTTCCCATCGAGTCCTCTGTCTGCCTCTCCTTCATCTTCCCATCGAGTCCTCTGTCTGCCTCTCCTTCATCTTCCCATCGCGTCCTCTGTCTGCCTCTCCTTCATCTTCCCATCGAGTCCTCTGTCTGCCTCTCCTTCATCTTTCCATCGAGTCCTCTGTCTGCCTCTCCTTCATCTTCCCATCGAGTCCTCTGTCTGCCTCTCCTTCATCTTCCCATCGAGTCCTCTGTCTGCCTCTCCTTCATCTTCCCATCGCGTCCCCTGTCTGCCTCTCCTTCATCTTCCCATCGCGTCCTCTGTCTGCTTCTCCTTCATCTTCCCATCGAGTCCTCAGTCTGCCTCTCCTTCATCTTCCCATCGAGTCCTCTGTCTGCCTCTCCTTCATCTTCCCATCGCGTCCCCTGTCTGCCTCTCCGTCATCTTCCCATCGAGTCCTCTGTCTGCCTCTCCTTCATCTTCCCATCGAGTCCTCTGTCTGCCTATCCTTCATTCGAGTCAACACCTTTAATCAAATCACTAAATTTAGAAAGCCTTCAGGAGAGAAGACTCATAAGTAAAGTAGCAATTATACATATCACACTGAACATGGGCATAGCCAGGATTTTTTTTTTCGGGGGGGGGGGAGAAAAAATCCCCCGCGCTATATATATATATATATATATATATATATATATATATATATATATATATATATATATATATATATATATATAATTAATCTTTATTACATTCTGACTCTTCATTCTTTCAGAAGACGTTTATCATACCCTAGAATAGGTTCTACCTGGAGTTAGTGGAAAAGTTGTAGACTCCCCGCCTTTGACATCAATGGGGTCTGGGGGAGCGATGTGAGCTACCCCAGCGCGGGGAAAAGCTCGCCGCCAAGCACTATTTCCGGTATTGAACGCCTAAAAGTGCATATTCTGAGGTATCTACAGTGCATTATTCTGCTATTAAAAACGTTTTATTTCAAAACTGTGCTATTCTTACTGACTTAGATCCTCCCGCGCCGTTCGGCTCATTGGGCGGCAAGCTGTTTCCACAAAAATCTGCCATGCAATTTCTAAAGCCTCTTCCCACCTGCTCTGAGGATCTCTGTGAAAGTGTGGCTTGAAGTTGTACTAGGATGTCTCTGTTTGCGATTTCCTCGTCATGGCCTATCTGTCATTGCAAATCTTCTTATGCGTAATTCATTTTGTCGGAATACATGTCCCGCAGACCTCATGCGACGCTCTGTCACAACCTTACTAAGGGGTCGACTCCCAGTTCGGCATAGCATTTCCTTGATTGAGACCCGATATCTTTAACTGACTCCTAAAATCCGTCTTAGCCATCTTTGTTGAGCCACATTTAGTCTTTCTCAATTTCGGCAGATGACTATCCACTGCACTTTATTATTGGAGTCCAGCCACTGGTTGAAATTTTGTAACCTCTCTTGGCTACGCTCTTGGAATTAGGTGACTGTAGTTTGCTTTAGATTTTATATCGAAAAGGGAAGTTTTATCGTCAAAATCATTTGTTGTGGGGTTTAAAACTAAAAAATCTCTGGAGTTTTTTTTTTTTAACAAATTCAAAACCCCATTTAGCTACGCTCATAGAATTTCGTGAGTGTAGTTTGCTTTCATAGTGTAGTGAGACAAGTGATAGGATCATAGCGTAGTGAGACAAGTGATTGGATCATAGCGTAGTGAGACAAGTGATTGGATCATAGCGTATATAGAAAGCTAAAAGCATGACATTTAGTTAAACAAAAATATTAGGTAAGAATATTTCTAATCGCACAGGTTTATTATTACTTTAGATCTATTACAAATTTAATTAGTCTCCATTACTGATTCAAACTAATTGATACACTTAATATAAGCTTTGTTTTATTTTAAAGTATTCTGTTGTATTTTGCTTGTTATGTTTGTGTATGTGAGGCCGACGTGTTGACTCTGTTTCTCTTTGTAACAATTATAAACAAGACAATAACGTCTTCCCTTGGTTTTCAATCTTAATTCGTGCAGAAATTTTGTCTTGAACCAATTTGTTCGAACTCTGAATCCCAATGTATTATGACTTCATCGGTTCATGCGGACAGGTACAATCTATACATTTCTATTATATATCTAATGTTCTAAAATGTTTATTAAAACTAATCTGTTTAGTCGGTAGAGTGTTTCGTGCTTTTTATATTAGCGTTGGAAAAACAGAAGGTTTCAAGCCTGCAAAGGGCACTGGGGGAGCCCAGGAGTCATACATTCTTGTCGAATCTAGCTGTTTTCTCCCCTCCATGTTGTGGAATCTAGCTGTTTTCTCCCTTTCATCTTGTTGAATCTAGCTGTTTTCTCCCCTCCGTGTTGTGGAATCTAGCTGTTTTCTCCCTTCCATATTGTTGAATCTAGCTTTTTTCTCCCTTCCATCTTTTCGAATCTAGCTGTTTTCTCCCCTCCATCTTGTTGAATCTAGCTGTTTTCTCCCTTCCATCTTGTCGAATGTAGTTGTTTTCTCCCCTCCATCTTGTTGAATCTAGCTGTTTTCTCCCTTCCATCTTGTCGAATCTAGCTGTTTTCTCCCTTCCATATTGTTGAATCTAGCTGTTTTCTCCCTTCCATCTTGTCAAATCTAGCTGTTTTCTCCCTTCCATCTTGTTGAATCTAGCTGTTTTCTCCCTTCCATCTTGTTGAATCTAGCTGTTTTCTCCCTTCCATCTTGTTGAATCTAGCTGTTTTCTCCCCTCCATGTTGTTGAATCTAGCTGTTTTCTCCCTTCCATCTTGTCGAATCTAGCTGTTTTCTCCCCTCCATCTTGTTGAATCTAGCTGTTTTCTAATTTTTCCATCTTGTCGAATCTAGCTGTTTTCTCCCTTCCATCTTGTTGAATCTAGCTGTTTTCTCCCTTCCATCTTGTCGAATCTAGCTGTTTTCTCCCCTCCATCTTGTGGAATCTAGCTGTTTTCTCCCTTCCATCTTGTCGAATCTAGCTGTTTTCTCCCCTCCATCTTGTCGAATCTAGCTGTTTTCTCCCTTCCATCTGGTCGAATCAAGCTGTTTTCTCCCCTCCATCTTGTCGAATCTAGCTGTTTTCTCCCTTCCATCTTGTGGAATCTAGCTGTTTTCTCCCTTCCATCTTGTGGAATCTAGCTGTTTTCTCCCTTTCATCTTGTTGAATCTAGCTGTTTTCTCCCCTCCATCTTGTTGAATCTAGCTGTTTTCTCCCTTCCATCTTGTCGAATGTAGTTTTTTTCTCCCCTCCATCTTGTTGAATCTAGCTGTTTTCTCCCTTCCATCTTGTCGAATCTAGCTGTTTTCTCCCTTCCATCTTGTCAAATCTAGCTGTTTTCTCCCCTCCATCTTGTTGAATCTAGCTGTTTTCTCCCTTCCATCTGGTCGAATCTAGCTGTTTTCTCCCTTCCATCTGGTCGAATCTAGCTGTTTTCTCACCTCCATCTTGTTGAATCTAGCTGTTTTCTCCCTTCCATCTTGTCGAATCTAGCTGTTTTCTCCCTTCCATCTTGTTGAATCTAGCTGTTTTCTCCCTTCCATCTTGTCGAATCTAGCTGTTTTCTCCCCTCCATCTTGTGGAATCTAGCTGTTTTCTCCCTTCCATCTGGTCAAATATAGCTGTTTTCTCCCCTCCATCTTGTCGAATCTAGCTGTTTTCTCCCTTCCATCTGGTCGAATCTAGCTGTTTTCTCCCCTCCATCTTGTTGAATCTAGCTGTTTTCTCCCTTCCATCTTGTCGAATCTAGCTGTTTTCTCCCCTCCATCTTGTGGAATCTAGCTGTTTTCTCCCTTCCATCTGGTCGAATCTAGCTGTTTTCTCCCCTCCATCTTGTCGAATCTAGCTGTTTTCTCCCTTCCATCTTGTGGAATCTAGCTGTTTTCTCCCTTCCATCTGGTCGAATCTAGCTGTTTTCTCCCCTCCATCTTGTTGAATCTAGCTGTTTTCTCCCCTCCATCTTGTTGAATCTAGCTGTTTTCTCCCCTCCATGTTGTGGAATCTAGCTGTTTTCTCCCCTCCATGTTGTCGAATCTAGCTGTTTTCTCCCCTCCATCTTGTTGAATCTAGCTGTTTTCTCCCCTCCATGTTGTGGAATCTAGCTGTTTTCTCCCCTCCATGTTGTGGAATCTAGCTGTTTTCTCCCCTCCATCTTGTTGAATCTAGCTGTTTTCTCCCCTCCATGTTGTGGAATCTAGCTGTTTTCTCCCCTCCATGTTGTGGAATCTAGCTGTTTTCTCCCATCCATTTTGTTGAATCTAGCTGTTTTCTCCCCTCCATCTTGTTGAATATAGCTGTTTTCTCCCTTCCATCTTGTCGAATCTAGCTGTTTTCTCCCCTCCATCTTGTGGAATCTAGCTGTTTTCTCCCCTCCATCTTGTCGAATCTAGCTGTTTTCTCCCTTCCATCTTGTGGAATCTAGCTGTTTTCTCCCTTCCATCTGGTCGAATCTAGCTGTTTTCTCCCCTCCATCTTGTTGAATCTAGCTGTTTTCTCCCCTCCATCTTGTTGAATCTAGCTGTTTTCTCCCCTCCATGTTGTGGAATCTAGCTGTTTTCTCCCCTCCATGTTGTCGAATCTAGCTGTTTTCTCCCCTCCATCTTGTTGAATCTAGCTGTTTTCTCCCCTCCATGTTGTGGAATCTAGCTGTTTTCTCCCCTCCATGTTGTGGAATCTAGCTGTTTTCTCCCCTCCATGTTGTGGAATCTAGCTGTTTTCTCCCCTCCATGTTGTGGAATCTAGCTGTTTTCTCCCCTCCATCTTGTTGAATCTAGCTGTTTTCTCCCCTCCATGTTGTGGAATCTAGCTGTTTTCTCCCCTCCATGTTGTGGAATCTAGCTGTTTTCTCCCATCCATTTTGTTGAATCTAGCTGTTTTCTCCCCTCCATCTTGTTGAATATAGCTGTTTTCTCCCTTCCATCTTGTCGAATCTAGCTGTTTTCTCCCCTCCATCTTGTGGAATCTAGCTGTTTTCTCCCCTCCATCTTGTCGAATCTAGCTGTTTTCTCCCTTCCATCTTGTGGAATCTAGCTGTTTTCTCCCTTCCATCTGGTCGAATCTAGCTGTTTTCTCCCCTCCATCTTGTTGAATCTAGCTGTTTTCTCCCCTCCATCTTGTTGAATCTAGCTGTTTTCTCCCCTCCATGTTGTGGAATCTAGCTGTTTTCTCCCCTCCATGTTGTCGAATCTAGCTGTTTTCTCCCCTCCATCTTGTTGAATCTAGCTGTTTTCTCCCCTCCATGTTGTGGAATCTAGCTGTTTTCTCCCCTCCATGTTGTGGAATCTAGCTGTTTTCTCCCCTCCATCTTGTTGAATCTAGCTGTTTTCTCCCCTCCATGTTGTGGAATCTAGCTGTTTTCTCCCCTCCATGTTGTGGAATCTAGCTGTTTTCTCCCCTCCATTTTGTTGAATCTAGCTGTTTTCTCCTTATTACAGTATATCGAGTTCGAATACGTCTCGAGCATAGTGTGTTTGCTGAGTGCTTCAGACAGAACTTAAAACTTCACCCAGATACCTCCCTTCCCTCTGCCCATGGGTTCACCAAATAAATTGCATCAGAGCGCAATAAGCATGAATAAAGCACGACAGATATGCTATACAAAAGTAGTTTTAAAAAATCCAGAAATAAATATGAACATCTATTGCAAACACGTATCATTAGATTTGCTGGTTATCAATTAAGCAACGAGTCACAAGACTTCACATCTATTTATTAAGTCCTGCATTACGATTTGTACAATGAAAGTGAAACTCAATATCAGAAAGCAACCCTGATGGGAACGTCAGAGAGATAAGCTCATTAGATTATGGCTGTTTTCATTTGGAAAGATTCAATCTCCATGTTAAACTACGGAAAAAATGGAACACTTCATTTAGTAAATAATTTTTTTTAAAGTAGTTACAGAGACACAACTTAAGCTCTATTTTAGCAGCCCGGAAAGGGAAATAGACGCTATTAGTTTTGTGTGGCCTGTCTGTACGTCCGTCCCGTTTAGATCTCATAAACTAGAAATGATATTGAAAATCCGACATCATGATATTTTAGACCTTTCAAAGTTCTGATGCAATGGCTACTTTTTTCTTTTCTGAAAGCGAAAAATTTAATTTTTAAATTCAACTATGCAAGCAGTTTTTTCATAAAATCACACCATTTTTTACAACTATACACTATTTATAGTAACAAACACTAGAGCCTATATAGGAAGGGAGATAGCTATTTACCATATCTCTGACACATTTATTCAAACGGTTTTAGATCTTTTTGTCAAACATTTTTTTTTACAAATATTCATTCTGACATACTAACTACTACATTCACAAAAAAATGTTTACTTTTATTTTGGAAAAGAAAAAAATCAATATCGTATACATATAAGTGGAACATAATTTTAAAACAACAATTGATAAGTAGTTTTTCATATTATCGCGTGAACTGAACACTCTAATCACAATTATTGTTTTAAATTTTTTGCAACGGAAATGTTTTTTTTTTCTCTTGAGGCTTTCAATAAGAGATTGACCATTACAGACCAATTAAATCAATTAGATAATTATTATTTGACATCAGTTAGGCCACATCGCACTTCTCCTTCATTTTCCCCTATCCCCTGGAATGCTGGACCGTTAGTGGACCACGCAAGATCTGTCACCTTCAGTATCCATTCTTCTGCCATTTGCCTTTGATAGTAATTCATTATGATATTTTTTCTGAAAATATTGAAACCTGCCTTTTAACCTGCCTGGATGGACCACTTCGGGGGCCGATTTTGAGTTTCTGTTCCCACACAAACTGTCTTCCTAACCTTGGTGTTGTTGCTTTCTTTAAAAACACAAATATGTTGATCATTTATTGTATTTAACAAGAGTAATGGGACACAGCTGGATTAAAAAAAAGAAACAGCTTTATTCAACAAAGGGAGAAGAGAGCTAGATTTAATAAAAGAGATGTGATCATTGCGTTTATTACACGTTCCATAAGATTGTTATTATTGACATTGATATAAGCTCTCCACGACCTATAAAGTGCCTCCCGTGGTATGGGTCTAAAATAGTCTTCCAAAAGTCCTATCTCTTGCCTTCATTTTTTCACGCCTGGCTCAGATGTTGGGTTCGGCGGAACTGATATTAAAACAACATGCTCAGTATATACCATCACTTCTGTAAGATAAAATATTTAGAGGTGGTTTGGTCAATATACTCTGATTTTTTTTAATAAAACAAAACTCTAGCAAATTTAATCGTTGTTTCTGCATGTGCCAAGATGCACATTAGGTCTTGAGTGTTTTGAATTTTGTATGTAAATCTCTAAAACCAAAATACAGATCATAGCGATAGAGAAAATACCTTTAGAAAATCACATTGACTCTATCTACCGTAATTTTACTGTCCACTTAGCAATCATCTTGTGAAATTTAAATTTACTTTCTTTTAGAATTAAACACAAACTCAATATTGGGTTAGTTGAAGATTGCATTGCTTCCAAGTTTTACACTGAGCATGATTGTTCGAAGATAGTGGTCACTGCATCCCCCCCCTCCTCCTCTTTCCCAGCACAGTGTCCCACGTCCAGGAGTACACACCCTTACAACCAGTCTGGCCAGGACTTAATATCTGGACATGAAAGAGTTTAGTTTTGTCAAAGTTGAGATTGGGCGTAGCCTTGACCTACATTGGTAAACTGATTTATTGCTCTGTTACTTCAGTCAAACAGGTTTGAGTGTCCAAGCACGCGCTGGGTTCTCTTAGGTCATAGAGGACACCAATGCAATGTCTGCTTACCGTTGTGTTTCGTCTTAGTAGATTTATCACAGGGGAGATATCGCTGTGTATACAATTACTATATGGAGAGTGAAGTCTCCATTGACCGACCGTGGTAGATAATATTAAGAAGATATGATGGATCGGGCAATTTTCAGCCACTAATTGATCTTTTCAAGAAACAATTACTCTCGATAATTTGTACATTTTGTAGACTCATTTTATGGTCCTTAAAACGATTGATACAAATCTGTTTTTGTATGCGCGTTTGTGTTCAGACATATTTCTAATGTTCTTTTGACAAAGCTTGTATCAACTCACTCTGTTTCGTACACATTTTGTACACGTCATTTATTCCAACTCTCGGATCAAGTTATAACTTTGCATTTTAACTTTTCATTTTAAATTGTGGACGACAACAAATGAATCAATTAAACGTAACTAATTAGTTAATTAATTAGTGGTAAATAAATAGTTTTGTTTTATATAGATAGAAGGGAGATAAGTCTTTCAGTATCGATAGGGCAGTCGTTTTACGTTCTTTCTCTTATATAACTCGGTTGTTTTTTTAAATAGGTATTTTTATATATACTTTGTTGTCCATTAGATTTTTAGATTTAAGTTTGTTCTGTCAACATGTGCAGGTACGTATGTGTCTGTGTGTGTATGTGACTATGTTTTAATATGGCCAAAAACAACAAAATGAAACAATGAACTAAAATACAAGTAGCCTTTGTTCACACACAGCAACAGTCACACACCTATCATAGTATCTTCGAAACAATGCTAGTGTATAAAAAACGGATTTTATCCTGTGCGTATTGCACAGCGCACGCCAATAGTATTTGGGGCTGGGAGACGGAGACAAATGTCCATAGCGTGGGGTATCAGAGGTAGGAATAGCAATATGTATTTTAAAAATATTCAAAACCTATAATAATACTTCCTATCTTGGAAGCGGCAAATATTGGGGGCGGTGGATAATGTATATACTATAGAACAGAATATAATAAACTAGTCGACCAGCGGCATAGCATACGCCGCTATTTTGCAGGACCGGTCTTAGCCCACTGCAACCTATGCGACCAAAGGATCCGCACTTTCACGGAAACCGCGCTAATTCAAGGTGCATAAATTATTAAATTAAACCATTTTATAACTTTACACAGGTTTCCCGCGCACTCCTGTCGATTTACCAGGAGCTCCTGAAAATCTCCCGAAATTGCAAAATATACGAAAAAAATTGTCATTTTGGGGTGTCATTCAATATGGAAAACGTCAATCCTACGCGCTATTGATAAAAACAGCATTATGCATAAGCCGCAATTGTGTAATTTGGTGAAAGAAGCTTCTCACGTCTTAAACTAATGAAGAATTACTTGAGGTCAACAACTCTCAAAGATAGATAGAAACATTTGGTAATTCTTGCTACTTAGCGGGATCTATGTGGGAAACAGAACTATTAGGATATACTGTATGAATTTGCTACATGCAAGGCTCGTAAAGTAATTCTGTACGTAGTAAATAATGAATAAAATGCGAAGACGAATTTAGTTTCTAATACAAACTCTTTAATTTGACTTATTGTTCGCTTCGCTACCCAAACTTGGCCTCCCGAAATCCGTTTCGAATAGGGCCCCACAATGCTTAAGTCCGGCCCTGCTATTTAGTGTTTGTAAAATGTTTTCCATGTTTCGGATGTTCCTTCAGAGTTGACGATAGTTTACTTCCTAGTCCAAACCTCCCGCATGGGATGGGAGCGGGCAGGGTTTGACAGTCCAGCGCGCAGCCATCCGTAGCGAGCTGTAAAAACATGTTCTCCCCACCCCCTCTTTTTATTTTTTTTTTTCGTGGGGTGACTATCCGCAGAAATAAGAGAGTTATCTTCCCATTTACTTCTCGTCTGACCTGATTTGGGAAGAAGAGAATTATATATAAAGATACTTTTTAAAAAGTCTCACTTAAAATGAATAAAATTCCATTAATTATTTTGAATCACTTCTAACTGTACACAATTGCCAGAGTTACTCTTCTGGTCTTGAGGCTCTAACCGTTAACGCGTCTGGTATCATCAATATTGACAAGTGTACCATTCGCGCTTTAGGGGGAGAGCACCGTTCATTTACTGCCATATCTCTCATTATTGCAAGGCTTATCTCTCTTTACCGAAGTATAGTTTCAATATAAAACTAAGTAATTAATTATTGTTAAAGAACTAACTAACTGTACTTTTTTATTAGTTCATGTGTGATCACTGTCAATGCTTAGTACTAGTACAGATGATGTTTAATGTCCATCGAAACGGGTTGTCGCATCAAAGACAAAGTCTTGCACATTTTTGCAATCTGATTCCGGCCTTTCTGTTGCCATGTACACACTTAAAGCGTTATAATGCTGATAGTTACTGTTACTTAGCTGAGTTAATAAGGCAAGTCTTTGAGACGCAGCCCCAGTTGCGACCTATATATTTTACCACTACCAATGGAGACATATTCATTGTCCGCCGGAGGTCGGTTAGAGTCTCTTTACGCCGTCTAGGCGTCTTCGTCTGTCCTTTGCGTCAATGTTCTTGTGGTCTCCATTGTGTATACAGCGGCCTTCGTAAGCATCTTTAATTGTCTCGTTCCGAAGCCGCCTGCAACCAGGTTCTAAGTCAGTTAAAGCAAGCTGTTGCCTAAGCTGTGGCCTTTAAAGCGTTTCCGTGGGCAACAGGTTTACGTCGACCACTTTCAGCTCATCGAAAATATTCAAATTAAATGCACCACTCGATGAACACATTGTTAACGTGTAAAAATATAATTCTTTTTGTCTACCGATGGAGAGTGTACGAAATATGAAATCATGTTTACACTTTTATTCTCAACTTGAATGAACTTCACGGTTTAGTTGAAGGTGTGTTCTTTTCACTGACAGTTTGAAATACAGACCGTCAAGAAGAAAAAATAAAAATCTGTAAAGGAACTCTATAGATCTTCTTTATCTATTGGACTTGGCGTTCTTGAAGAAATTAAATGCATAATTAACGATATTTTGATCAACTATGAGTAGGCTTGATTAGAGTTAACATTAAAACCCATGTTCTTCTATCACAGAATTATTTTAGAAAAACTTTTATCACAGTTGGCCTACAATGTCATGTATAAAATGCTATTATATTTTTTCTGGTCCTTTGCCGGTGTTATAGAGTCATTTGGACAAGCTTTTAAAATGTGCCTTAGTTCTTAATGGCCTAAATCTGACCTATTTGTATTTCAATCCACAGAGCAAACCAAGAACGTTGGAAGTCAAGTCCACCGCACAATCTTAGAGCCACCAAAGGTTCAGTTCATATAACAGCTAACAGGTACTAACAAATAGGACCTATTTTATCTCTTGGTGTTCCTTTAATTGTTACACATTTCTTGAGAGGAAGGAACCATAGAGTAACACAAAATCAGCAATTTATCTTGAACAATGTTGACCAAACTACAACCCGCGGGCCACATTCGACTCGTGGCATGGTATCTCGACACTTGTGCCCGGAGTGCTATAGAAGATGGCTCCATTTGAACTCCACGATTGTTTGCGTTGAAACAGTCTATGACAGATAAGTCTGAAGCTTAAATGGCTTTCGGGCCTAATAAAGGTGTGACGGTCACAATGATCTAGATCTCTTGTTCAACAGCGTTTGAATGACGTCGTATTTCAAGGCATTGGTGTGTGTCTCAGTGTCTGGCACAGTTGCTGGTAGCATCGGATCTACCCACACAGAGTGTTCACAGTAAGCAAGACAATCGAAACATATAGTAGAGATTATCAGATGAAAGAGTAACCCCAAGAGTGAGAGACAGGGGGAAGGGGATGATATTGAGAGAAATAGTGAGGAAGAAAGAAAGAAATAGAGGTGGAGATAGAAAAGGAGTGAGGGACTGAGAAGAGAAAGATAGAGAGAGAGGGGGGAAAGAGTGTGAGAAACAGAGTGAGAAAAGAGAGAGAGAGAGAGAGAGGTGTAGGCCTATCCTTATACCAAAACAAAACAAAACAAAAGGCGCAATGGACACCAATTTTCTATTTCTATTGTTCATAGTTAGCTTTATCTTGCACTTCTTCTGACCTACATAGTACATACACACACACACACAAGTGTACTGCAATAAAGTCTACTAACACAAAAGACTGCACTGGATCTAGAACGAGGCTCTCTAAATCTTATTCGTCCAACCTCACGAGTTGATGCACTCAGTACTTTAGGACAACCGCTTTAAGTCAAGCAATCTAAGCTGACACAAATAAATAAATTATAGCGCTACTTTCTTGCTTATAGCATGCTCATAGCGCTTTGGTCCTATCTTAATTGTTGACCAGTTGGGGGGGGGGAGGGGTATCTGGGAGAAGGTTTTCGGTGCTGCCTTTAAGAGCTTAGTAAATCCGCTACCGAGAACAGACGCGGACGACGAAAGGAAAATCTAAATTGACCGTCATGCTTGCCATGGGTGTGGCACATGTGTAGGTCACAGCTGGGGCAGCGCAGCCACGGGAAATACTGCATTCCTCAGAAATCTTCGGACTCGAAGACTAGCCTTATTTATTAAACACATCTCTGGTAGAGGGTGCACAGGTTGTGTGGGCCTGAGCTCTCCCCAAACCTATCTAGAACCTACTTTTTCGTACACTCTCCAAGCCACTGTAGATCGTAGTGAAAAACTCTCGGTAATGACAGAGTGGAATAAAAGTCTAATAAAACCGGCTAATAATGGTTTCAAGACGATTGTAATCTACAATTTACAAAAGGGAAGGGTGTATTAGACCTAAGCGTAATAATAACCCCTTGTTGTAAGTAATTTGTACTCATAAAAAAAAAGATTCATGTCTTGTTAGGCATATCCAGGATTTTCTTTTCGAGGGGATGAGGCTATTTTCGGTATTGAAAAGTAAAACAAAATGAAGATTTTAAGGTATCTACTGTATCTCTTCTGTTAAAAAAAAGTGTAGGTCAAAAACCTAATTTGCATTTCCTTACACCTTTTTTAATGGGGCTCAGCGACTGGTAGAAATGAGTAACTAGAGTTTAGTTTGTTATTGGAAAGGAGAGGGTAACCACAAAACCCCTTTTGGCTACTCTCATGAAATTTAGCAATTGTGGCTTTGATTTTCCTATTGCTGGAAGGGAGGTTAACCTGAAAACTCCTCTTGGCTACGCTCATGGAATTAGGTGACTGTAGTGCTTTAGATTGTATTATCGCCCAAACCATCTGTTGTTTATTTTGATTCAAACCCGTTTAGCTAAGCTCATATAATTTGGTGAATGTAGTTCGCTTTAGTTTAATATTGAAGAGGGGGTTTAAAAACTCAAACCTCTCAGGCGGGGGTTTTCAAATTTAGAATCTGGTGACTGTTGTTTGTTTCGTCTTATATTGAAAAGGTGTTTTTAACGTCAAAAACTCAAGAGGGAATTTTAAACTCACAAACCTACATAGGTTAAGTTGATGGAATTTGGTGACTATCGTTTGTTTTTAAATCGAAGAGAAGAATATTAACCTCCCTGAATGGGGAATTTAGAGCACAAAGCCGCCTTGGCTGCCGCTCAGGCAAATGATGGATTCACATAAAAATGTCACCTACAATAAACAAAATTAAAGAAAGAAAAAATAATAAATTGATGTCGGGTAGCTGGGGCTGTATCTCGACGATCTTCCTGCTCCCCCCCCCCCCCATTGTTAGGTACAATAAATAGTTATTTGAAGTTTTAATTTGATCTGAAAATGGGTGTCGGAGAAAGAAAGTCTACATTTATCTAAGTGAACCAAACCCTACATATGTAGCCATATATGTAAATGCTGAAGGATAAGTTTCTTTTGCTGGTATCGAGCGAAAGAATTCATTACCAGTAATTAATTGACTAATTGGTTAATCTTTTCATTAATTTATGTCTTGTCTATGCTAATGAATAAATGTGCAAATTGTTGTGGGAGAAATAACGTGTACAAACTTTTTATCAAACAGAGTGAGTTGCTACAAGCTTTGTAATAATGTAGAGCAGTGGTCCTAAAACCATGGCCTGCGGACCCCAAACGGTCCGCGAGAAGACCGTAGAGGTCCACAGAAAGATGAAAATTGTGTAAAATTACAATACCGCTTAAAGCAAGTTTGAAAGCAAGTTTGATCCGTTCAATAATTTGAATAATAATGAACTGGTCCATCACAACTGTTTGATTTATATGTTCCGCATAAAATATAACCAAAAACGTTTGACCAGTCTTGATAAAACTTAGATACTAGCGTTGAACCTAAGATATGTAAATTAGCCCAACCACAAGCTGAAGACCCTAAAAATAAATAAAAAAATACCCACGCTTATCTCTATTGAAGAAAGACAATATCAGTCAAATCAGGGGAATTCATTTTCACACTATTTAATATTTGCAATGAATATGTCGGGTAAACGGAAAAACAGCATGTTCATAGTCCTATTTCATTTTCATCGGAACATCTCCGCACATCGATCTAAATCCAATGCATTAGACCAGTGATACACAAACTAATGCTCTGGGCCGCGGGTCATATCCGGTTAGTAACTTAGTATAGGCCTATAAATAACCACACATTAAAAAGAACACCAGAAAGTGTTTTGTGTCAACAATCTACTACTTCTTAAACCACCAACTGATAAGTTGTCCAAGGTTCATGAACTTAGCGCCCCTTTCAGACCTTGTGATCTATCGGGCACATGATGCAAAGATTAAGATCATCTGTTTCTATGTCTCACGGACATGTCATGAAATGTATAATCCGACATGCAACACCAATATATGCATCTCCATTGCTTGAGATAACACTGCCTAAATAGGTTAACTTTACTATTTGTTCAAGATCTGTATGACCAATGTTGATAAGAAAGTGGATAACCTAGATCCTATATGCATAACCTTGAGGGCGTCTTTATCCGTCACCTCATGTATTCATGTAATTGTATTTCAAAGTAATGTTATGTCGTCTGCAAAATCTAGCCTCGGTTTGGTTTACACTATAGGAACTCGAATGCAAGCTATTTAATGTTTTTCTTTGACAACGTCGATGGCTACATGAATGAGAAATGGCCTACCAAGATAATGTTACCAATAGAGAAATCTTTTTTCCCGGACAGGTATTCACGGTCTAAGGGGAGAATCTCACTGAACAATTGTGAGACCTATCATTAGACAAGACGAAACACGTTTACTAAAGTCAACCTTAACATGAAAGCCGAAAAGAGGAAATAAAAAAAAACAAACATTGGTCGTTCACGTCTAACCTGACCTCTGACCTTTGAAACGTCCTGAACTTCGTGAGCACCTGCTGAGAGGTGGATATGAAAGTCACCATAGACAGATTTCTGTGGAGAGAGATTGCAGCCTTATGGCGAATGGCGTGCGAGGGGTTCACCTCTATGTGTTTCACAACATATTACAATAACTAATGTTACGCTCGCCACTCAACTAGTCAGATAAGATGTATTTCTGAGCTTCAGAAACTCTTTCTCCTGGGATCTACAACGCAAAATAAAGTCAAACAGAATGAAATTAAAAGGTCTGGGACATATTAATATTTAATTTTGAGGGACATTTGAGTCATGATTTTAGGGGCCCAGAAAGGGGAAAAGACGCTATTGGTTTTGTGTGGCCTGTCTGTCCGTCTGTCTGTCCGTCCGTCCGTCTCGTTTAGATCTCGTAAACTAGAAATGATAGTGAAAATCCGACATCACGATATTTTAGACGATTTAAAGTTCTGATGCAACGGCTACTTTTTTCTTTTCTGAACGCGAAAAATCTAATTTTTAAAATCACTGATGCAAGCAGTTTTTTTCATAAAAAAACACAACTTTTACAATATTAACTATTAATAGTAACAAACACTTGAGGCTCTATATTAGAGGAGCCAAACATCCACCATATTTTTAACACATTTATGCAAACGGTTGTAGATTTTTTGTCAAACATTTTTTTTAATAATTGTATTGTTAAGTTATGTAAGTTCTGTTTTACTAAGCACTATATTTACACACAAAAAATGTTTATTTTTTTTAAAGAGAAAAAATCTATATAGCATGCATATAAGTCAGACATAATTTAAAACAACAATTAATAAGTAGCTTTTCATTTTAACGCGTAAACTGCGATGTTCAATTTCACACCAATCAATTTACCAAAGCAAAATAATATTAATTTTTTTTACAAAAATGTTTTATTCTTTGTAACATTGTTATTTTTAATAAGTTGCATTATGGAAAAGTGCATTTTTCTTACTTGAGTGTCACCCCCTGGTGGGTGTCACCCGGTGTGGCCCGCAACCCTAGTGACACCACTAAGTTGATGTAAAGTTACAGTTGATGTTATGTTGCAGTTTATGTAAAAAGTAAATTATTTATAGTTCGTTCAATGGTTGACATTGCATTCAGGACTAAATGATTGTTACATTTAATGCCACATACACGCTGATCACATTTTGTAGAGTTTTCTACCATTTGTTTTTCATAGAGAGTTTGTTGACTTTATCCTGCACAATCAGACGTCTAAAGATCTGCTCGAGTGGGTGAAGACGACAGACGTTCCTGACGAGACGTTCTTTGCCACTTTAAACCACAACCCTCAGCTAGGAATCAAAGGCACCTACAGAGGTACACACTTAGAATTAATGTACACACTTAGTATTTATGTACACACTTAGAATTTATGTACACAACCCAAGTCTTAAGAATACACACAACTGTTTTCAGTCCTAATTTTACTCCCCCCCCCCATCGCCATCACATTAACCGCAGCTTCTTTAATTACCCACCGGCGACTTTTTAAACTTTTTCACAAATGTTTTTCCATTACCCCCTCTACCCCCCTAGTCTTACGATAAATCAGTCCGCCCTGAAATGTTATACAATTAACCCCGACCGCCATCCGATTACTCCCAACTGTCATCCGACTACCCTGACCATCATCAGAGTATTCGAAGTGTCTTCAGCCTCACTTTACCCTAACCCTAACCTTCAGGCTCACTTTACCCTAACATTCAGGCTCACTTTACCCTAACCTTCAGGCTCACTTTACCCTAACCTTCAGGCTCACTTAACCTAACCCTAACCTTCAGGCTCACTTTACCTAACCCTAACCTTCAGGCTCACTTTACCCTAACCTTCAGGCTCACTCAACCTAACCCTAACCTCCAGGCTGACTTTACCCTAACCATAACTTTCAGGCTCCTTTTACCCTAACCCTAACCTTCAGGCTCCTTTTACCCTAACCCTAACCTTCAGGCTCACTTTAACCTAACCCTAACCTTCAGGCTCACTTTACTCTAACCCTTATCTTTAGGCTCACTTTACTCTAACCCTAACATTCAGGCTCACTTTACTCTAACCCTAACCTTCAAGCTAACTTTACTCTAACCCTAACATTCAGGCTCACTTTACCCTAACCGTCTTTCGATTACTCACATTCGTACTAACCCCAACGTCATCTAATCATTTTTAAACTGTACGCAGGCTTCTATAACCTTTATCTGTACGCAGGCTTCTATAACCTTTATCTGTACGCAGGCTTCTATAACGTTCTTTAACTGTGCACATGCTTCTATAACCTTCTTTAACTGTGCGCAGGCTTCTATAACCTTCGTTAACTGTATGCAGGCCTCTATAACCTACTTTAACTGTGCACAGGCTTCTATAACCTTCATTAACTTTGCGCAGGCTTCTATAACCTTCTTTAACTGTGCACAGGCTTCTATAACCTACTTTAACTGTGCACAGGCTTCTATAACCTTCTTTAACTGTATGCAGGCTTCTATAACCTAATTTAACTGTGCACAGGCTTCTATAACCTTCTTTAACTGTATGCAGGCTTCTATAACCTTCTTTAACTGTGCACATGCTTCTATAACCTTCTTTAACTGTGCACAGGCTTCTATAACCTTCTTTAACTGTATGCAGGCTTCTTTAACCTTCTTTAACTGTGCACAGGCTTCTATAACCTTCTTTAACTGTGCACATGCTTCTATAACATTCTTTAACTGTGCGCAGGCTTCTATAACCTTCTTTAACTGTATGCAGGCTTCTATAACCTACTTTAACTGTACGCAGGGTTTTATAACCTTCTTTAACTGAAAGCAGGATTCTATAACCTTCTTTAACTGTACGCAGGGTTCTATAACCTACTTTAACTGTACGCAGGGTTCTATAACCTTCTTTAACTGAAAGCAGGGTTCTATAACCCTCTTTAACTGTACGCAGGGTTCTATAACCTACTTTAACTGTACGCAGGGTTCTTTAACCTACTTTAACTGTACGCAGGTTCTATAACCTTCTTTAACTGTACGCAGGGTTCTATAACCTTCTTTAACTGTACGCAGGGTTCTATAACCTTCTTTAACTGTACGCAGGTTCTATAACCTACTTTAACTGTACGCAGGGTTCTATAACCTTCTTTAACTGAAAGCAGGCTTCTATAACCTTCTTTAACTTTACGCAGGGTTCTATAACCTACTTTAACTGTACGTAGGGTTCTATAACCTACTTTAACTGTACGCAGGGTTCTATACTCTTCTTTAACTGTACGCAGGGTTCTATAACCTTCTTTAACTGTATGCAGGGTTCTATAACCTACTTTAACTGTACGCAGGGTTCTATAAGCTACTTTAACTGTACGCAGGTTCTATAACCTTCTTTAACTGTACGCAGGGTTCTATAACCTAATTTAACTGTACGCAGGGTTCTATAACCTTCTTTAACTGTACGCAGGTTCTATAACCTTCTTTAACTGTACGCAGGTTCTATAACCTTGTTTAACATTCATTAGATTTTAAAAGTCAAGTTTAAGGAGAGAGGTTATTATGTATATCACTTATTTTTTGTTGTTGTGGCTGCGTAGCCACTGAAAATACTGCATTCATCATTAATCTTCGGACTCGAAGACAAGCCTTATTATTATTATTATTATTATTATTATTATTATTATTATTATTATTATTATGCAATTAGCCATTTTCTTTAAATTAAAGAGAAGTTAACTTCTATTTTACACCGTTATAAGTTGTTTTTTTTTTCTCATTACATTTCAACACCCTGGCATCAAACGTCTTTGCCCTTCAGAAGATCAATGGCTGCAGCTAGACGACAGTAAATGGTTTTCTCGTGTTCAGTGACTTCTGATATTAAATGAACATCTTTTAATGAACTGACTTGACGGGTTCATCGACGCTGCTGTCATGTTTTGTATTGTTTGCAATGCACAATCACTGCGCATGCCTCAGCAAATCTTATGTTCTTCCCGTGCGTATGTTTGCCATTGCAAACAAGAGCGTGAACAGAGACATACAATAGAGCTACACACTAGAACCGTATGATCAGGGAAGAATAGATAGAGAGCTCTGCATTAATGGTTGAAAGTTATTTTGAAATAACATCTCTAAATGCGCATTGCAATATCTTGTTGTGACAAATACGATATTAATGGACATAGACGAGGAAGGGGGAATAAAAGGCAGAAGGTTATTTAGAGTTAAGGGAGAAATAGAAAAAAGGAAGAGAGAGAGAGAGAGAAATGAGATAAAACAAAGAGACATAGACAATGTCAATAAAGTATGTCTAAGTCAAACAAACGGAAATGAAAGTACAAAGGAAACAAAAAAGGAAGTGAGTCAAGAGAAAGGAAGTGAGTCAAGAAAAAGGAAGTGAGTCAAGAGAAAGGAAGTGAGTCAAGAGAAAGGAAGTGAGTCAAGAGAAAGGAAGTGAGTCAAGAGAAAGGAAGTGAGTCAAGAGAAAGGAAGTGAGTCAAGAGAAAGGAAGTGAGTCAAGAGAAAGGAAGTGAGTCAAGAGAAAGGAAGTGAGTCAAGAGAAAGGAAGTGAGTCAAGAGAAAGGAAGTGAGTCAAGAGAAAGGAAGTGAGTCAAGAGAAAGGAAGTGAGTCAAGAGAAAGGAAGTGAGTCAAGAGAAAGGAAGTGAGTCAAGAGAAAGGAAGTGAGTCAAGAGAAAGGAAGTGAGTCAAGAGAAAGGAAGTGAGTCAAGATCAGCTAAATCTATGAACTAATGATAGTATAGTACCTGTGTGTCAATTTCTTTTTCATGTATTAAAATTGTGAGAAATATAACAAACAAAAAATACAGGATTATAATCTAAACACAATCTACCATATCTAGCACAAGTCTGCATCAATGACAGTTGTAATAAAAACTAAATTACATTTGTTTCATTTGGTTTCATCTGGTCTGATCGAAGGGATAGTAGGTTGTCCATGCATTAGGTCTCTGGCTAGACTTCTCTGGTCTGATCGAAGGGATAGTAGGTTGTCCATGCATTAGGTCTCTGGCTAGACTTCTCTGGTCTGATCGAAGGGATAGTAGGTTGTCCATGCATTAGGTCTCTGGCTAGAGAATGCTGGTGTGATGAAATTGGATAGTAGGTTGTCTACACATCATGTCTTCATCTCTCTGTTGTAATCCCAGAGAATGCTTTACATTACAATTGGCTTCAACTCTTTTGCTCAAGCTCTCGGAGAAATTAATATTGTTGATAGCGCCAAGGGATCCACTCTGAAGTTTCCTTGACGTTGACTCCTGGGCATCAATACATCAAGGCATCGGGTTTGAAATCAAAGTACCCTTCTTATGAATCGCTTTACTAGGCTGACAACATCAATCTGCCTTCAGCTTCCATATTTTTCAGGTATCAGCCTTTTAACATAATGGTAAATGCAGATTGACCGACTGGGCTTAGCGTTGAAGCCAAATATTAGGCCATGAAGTGGACGTGGTTGCCAGATGCTATTTGAGACTTACACTAAACAATACGAGCCTATCTCCATTGACACATTTGGCTTTGTGACTCTTTGATCGTGTGTATTCATCTCTGCTAGAAGCACACTGTTCACTATGATAACATTACTTCTGTTGAACCATGTTGCTATATATTCTGTTTACTTCATTAAGTTATCTTCTCATTGCTAGATTCCTGCTGTTTACTTATAAACTAAACTAGACATAATACTTTACAAACAGGCTCAGTCACTAAATTTAGTGCAATACTAAAGCATCTACTTAGGAACTTAGTGTACTTCTAATTTCCGAGCATGTCATACTCATGTACTTCACAGGTGTAAGAGTAGACAGTCAAACTAGGACTTGTCTTACCTGTCTTTTTGTCCCCAGGTGAACCGGAGACAGAATCCGCGGAGTCCATGGGCAAGCCGTTTTTATCCAGATTTAAAAACTGGGGCGGAGACCCCTTCAACTATCCCTGTGCCGGTCAGTTTGTTAGAAGCATTTGCATTCTATCAACAGGTAAGTCTACACTAAAACATTCCACCGTGTAAAACATGAAGTTGATTGATTTCACAAACTGTTCCTGAATAAGAGATTGACCTTGTACAAAACAATTAGATCAATTAGATAATCATCATATGACATCAGTGAGGCCAGGATCACATCTAACTTCAACTTCACTTTCACCTATCCCTTGGTCTGCTGGACCGTTGGGGCGCCACACACGATCTGTTAATATTCTTTCTCTATTCTTCTCTGTCATTTGTCTTTGATAGAATATCATTCTGATATTCTTTCTGAACATATTAAAACCTGCCTAATTACCTGCCTGGGTGGACCACTTCGGGGGCCGATTTTCAGATTGTGTTTCCCCACAAACGGTCTTTATAACCATGTTTCGTTACAGCTTTAAGATGACCAACTCTTTGTATTAACAGGTGACCTCCCTCAACTGTGGCGCGCGAGGCAACTCTTCGCCAACAAGTTCTACCTGTGGGAGGACCCAATCGCTATCGGCTGCTTGGAGGAAATGATCTACAACAATACCAGAGATGAGCTGAGCGGGGTCAAGGTTTTCAACTCAACTTACTACAGTCAGCTTGGGTTTGTACTCAACCAGGTCACGTAGACGCCTCACAAGATTTCTCATTGGATATTCTCACTTTATGAATTCTGTGTAATGATATTTTATTTATACAAACTTTTATGGAATTTCAGAAACATTCTTCTATTTTTTAGTGCTCTCATATTTATATTTTGTATATAATTAGGTTTCTGTGAAACCATAACTGTTTTAAACATTTGATGTTGCCTACTACACATAACTTAATTATTTAGGTGATGACAAGGGTAATAGACGTGTGATGCCCCTAGTCAAATTTGACTAAGAATAAATAGGGAGTTATTTTAAATTCTTTTACCATTGATTTTTTAAAAAGTTGTACAAAACTATAAAAAAAAAAATCTGTCTGGTGCAATTTTTTGTTCACGTTATTTCATCTATACCCGCTCCTCGGATCTACGGCAACATTTTTGTTGTACCCAAGAAAACATGAATCTATCAAACAATGGCAAAAAAAATAAAATAAAGATAATTAATTATTTCCTTTGGTAATGAACAAGAGAAATAAGTGCTACCTGAGAGATGCGGATGTATTGTTGGAGTAATTCCGCTTTTGCACAACGTTTTCTAAACCTTTCTCTCCGTGTATCCAATTGTGACATTTCGCAAAATTATTTCATAGTCGAGGACAATAGATGAATAAATAACAAATTATCCAATAAGTGGTAATACATTATTGTTTTCATATTGAGAAAAGGAAGCCTACTTATGCAGTATAAAGATCTATGGCATATTTTTTTGCGGTTCTTCTCCTTAATAAGCTTAAACATTAATTGAATCTTTAAAAAAAAAATCTTAAATTCTATAACAAGAGAACTATAAATGTTCAACTGATCTAGAATACATCCAAATTGAACAAAAGCTTTCAATCGTTCAAAACATCGTAACTAACGTTTCATAAAAGTGAACGGCAAGCTTACCCACACCTTCAATTCTTTCATCCAAGTTCCTAGCAGACCTCTACAGATCTAGATTTAGATAACATTTTATTTACAATTTATTTACAATACAGAAAAGAGATTTATAAAAAAACAGGTTTTAAATTGTGAAATTTTAAAGTTCACAACAAGATTTAAACATATTGTATTGACGCGTTATTTTTTTTCACAGTTTTTTTGCGGCCCCCGAAAGGGGAAAAGACGCTATTAGTTTTGTGTGGCCTGTCTGTCCATCCCGTTTAGATCTCAGAAACTAGAAGAGAAAATGAAAATCAGACATCATGATATTTTAGATCATTCAAAGTTCTGCTGCAACGGTTACTGTTTGTCTTTTCTGAAAGCGAAAAATCTAATTTTTTAAATCAATTATGCAAGCTGTTTTTTTTTTTCATGAAAATACACAATTTTTATAACTATTCACTATTAATACTAAAAAACACAGGAGACTTTTTAGTAAGGGAGATAACTATTCATCATTTTTTAACACATTTATGCAAATGGATTTACATTTTTGATTAAAAAAATTTTTTTACAATTGTATTGCTAAGTTATGTTAGTACTGTCACATTTTATACTACATTTACAACAAAAAATGTTAACTTTTTTTTAAAGAGAAAAAATTTATTTACTATGCAAATAAGTTGACATAATTTAAAACAACAATTTATGAGTAGTTTTTCATATTATCGGTGAACTGCACAAAGGCACACCACTCCTTTACACAAAAGTAATGGAATTTTTTTTTATTTTACGGAAATGTTTTTTCCTTGAGGCTTTGAATTAGAGATTGACCCTTTACAAAACAATTACATCAATTAGATATTCATTATAAGACATCAGTTAGGCCAGGTTCACATCCAACTCCACATTCACTTTCACCTATCCCTTGTTCTGCTGGACCTTTGGGGCACCACACAGGATCTGTCAACCTTCTTTCTTCATTCTGCTCTGTCATTTGCATTTGATAGAATTTCATTATGATATTCTTTCTGAAAATATTGAAACCTGCCTTTTTACCTGCCTGGGTGGACCACTTCTGATAGAATTTAATACCGATATTCTGCTGAAAATATTGAAACCTTCCTTTTTTCCTGCCTGGGTGGACCACTTCGGGGGCCGATTTTGAGTTTGTATTTCCACACAAACTGTCTTTGAAACCTTGTTTCAATTCAATTTTTTGTCTGTTTTCAATACTAATTCAATACTACTAAAAGAGACAGTCATGTGTTCATCCATAATTCACTCGTTCAACAACAATGACAGTTAATCTAATTAATGTCCTTTTAGATCTAAATCTATTTTCGACACTTTTCAAAAAATTATTATTTTTTCTCTGAGGTGAAATTCTCTGTAAATCTTATGTCTAGGTCTGAATCAAGTCTTCATTAACGGTTTCCCCCTATGTTTATATTTTATCTCTGCTAATTCGCGTAAGTAATTATCTTCTTCTGATGTAACAAAAACAGTTTATGAACTGAAACTATTTAATTAATGTACTGTTTATTTTTTTGATCGATGTCTGTTTTGTTAGAACCATTGAATAATTGTGTGCACAGTTTCAACGTGATCTGAGAAGTGGGAGAAATAACGTCTTCCAAATTTGTACCAGACAGACAGAGTGTGTCCAAATTTGTACAAGACAGACAGTGTGTTCAAATTTGTACCAGACAGACAGAGTGTGTTCAAATTTGTACCAGACAGACAGAGTGTGTTGAAATTTGTACCAGACAGACAGAGTGTGTTGAAATTTGTACCAGACAGACAGAGTGTGTCCAAATTTGTACCAGACAGACAGAGTGTGTTGACTTTAGATTTGTTAAAAATTAAATATACATAGACTACTTCAATTCTTTAGATTTTGTAAAACCATGACATAAAAATTTTTTGCTATTTAATAGACAACTTCAGTTCTTTAGATTTTTTAAAACCATATTTTGCTATTTAAATTAAATTTACAGATAAATGTATGAAGCTAAACTGTTTATTTCCATGATCAATATACATTTTTCTTGTTCAAATTTATATTTTTTTAGATGTTGAAAATACATTTCTTGATTTTGTAATTCTTTATTTCACATTCAGAAACTTGTGCCTTTCCGATTGTTAAAGAATGTAGAAATAAGAGTTACGCGCTCTTGACAAGATGGCTGCTCCCTGTTTACAGTTATCATAGATGAGTTAAATTTTCGTTTTGTTGTATATAAACCAAATAAAATTCCTTTAAAAAGCTATTCAACTAATAAACTAATATCTTTAAATTATAGATTTAACTTAATTTAGCATTATTTCCACTAATTAATTCAAATTAACAACTCTTAGTTTAGGTATTTTTATATTCTTAGATTTTAGATCTAGTCAGTCTTAGACTTAGACTTTAATTAAGGCCTTAGATCTACTAATCATCTACAAATACTACTAATTATAAACTAATAGTAATACTCTATATAGTTAGTTAAAGTTAGTTAAACACATAAATATATTGATCTACAATTAGATCTAGATCTTGAATTAGATCTGGATCTAGTCTAGGTCTATATTTTGAATAAACCATTTGATTGTCATTGTAAATTAGCTATCACTTTAGACTTAGCTTAGGCCATCTTAGGCATTTTTAACCTTAAACTATTTTAGACTAGACCTTTTAAAACTAAAATCAACAACAGTCATCATGAAATTGCTCTGGCTATTTATCCTAATAATTACTAAATACACACTAGCTGAACACAGAACTAGATCTACCTCAGTCAACACTAAACTTAAAAATGAAACAACAGTCATAATCAATCATCACACTTTAGATCAATGCAACTTCAAAAATAACCTAACATACACATCAATAACATTAAAGAAGATTACCCATCACAAATGGAAGTTCTCAATCAGACACAGTAGAAATAAATACCTTTCACTGTTAATATTAATAGCAGGAGATGTAGAGTCAAATCCAGGGCCTAGATCTAAAGATAGATGCAACATCTGCAAAAAAGTATGCACCATGAAACAGAAAGCCATTCAATGTGACACCTGCGATGAATGGTACCATGCATCATGTCTCCATATGAATACACCTGTGTATTATGCCTTAGGCAACAAAGATGCATCATGGCACTGTGTACCGTGTGGGTTACCTCAGTTTACATCAGGACTGTTTGATTCCTTTGATGCGGACACTTCTAACCCATACAACATCTTAAACACCATCCCAAAACCAACTCACCAACCACTAGCCAGATCCACTCCTGTTAAACCTAAATCTACTAAAATTAATACAACAGCCTCACTAAACAAACCTCCTAAAGAAGTAATACCAAAATACCTTAAAACCTTAGTAATAAATTTTCAAAGTATTAGGAACAAAACAGCAGACTTAGAAATTTTATTAGAATGTGAGAAACCAGACATAATTGCAGGAACAGAAACTTGGCTACATCCTGAAATTTATAATGCAGAAATTTTCAATAGTAATTATGAAATTTTTAGAAAAGATAGGGCTGATAATCATGGAGGAGTTCTTTTAGCAATAAAAAACACTCTTATAGCTGAAGAAATTACCTTACCTAACTCAAAAAACATAGAATCTACATTTTGTAAAATTAATACCACCTCAACATCCCTTATAATAGGCAGCATTTACAGACCACCAAATTCTAGTTTAGAATACATGCAGGAACTATGTAATCAGATTACTACACTTAAAGAGACAAATAAAAATGCAGTTTTTTGGATTATGGGTGACTTCAACCTACCTGATATAAATTGGAAAACACTAACCATAGATAAACACCAAAACCTTAAGGACATAAATGAGCTTTTCATAGAAACTTTACACAACCTAAGTTTAGATCAAATCATTAAAAAGCCAACTAGATTAAACAACACATTAGATCTCTTCTTAACCAACAGACCTGGATTAGTAGTTGATTATGATATTATCCCTGGTCTATCAGACCATGAGATCATAAAAATACACAGTCAGATAAAAGCAGTAGCCAATACAAAAACCAAAAGAAAAATCTTACTCTGGAATAAATGTAACCTAACACAACTACACCAAGCTGCATTAAACTTTCAACAAACATTCTTATTAGAAAAAGACATTAACCAACCAGTCGATGACCTCTGGAATTTCATTAAAAACCATCTTAAAAGCATTATAGAAAATCATATACCAACTAAATACACATCAAACAAAATAAATAAATGCTGGTTTAATAATAGACTAAAGAAGCTTTGTAAACAGAAGGAAAACCTATATAGAAAATTTAAAGAAACCAAGGCAGAAAGAGTTTACAAAAAGTATATAAAAATTAAACACCTAACCCAAAAAGTAAGCAGACAGCTGCAGAGTGAATACATAAACAATGTAATATCTAAAGATAACAACAAAAACCTATGGTCATACATTAAGTCTAAGAAAATGGAAACAACAGGCATAGCGCCATTAAAAGATGAACATAACATAATACATAATGATAATGAAACTAAAGCAAACATCCTAAACAAATACTTTGCATCAGCATTCTCAGCCCCAGGAGACAAAGACATATTTCTTAATTTGAACCAAGTAGACAACATAGAAGATTTAGTAGTACAAGAAAATGGAATTAAAAAACTATTAGCCAACACCAAACCAAATAAAGCGTCTGGACCTGATGGTATTCCAGCTAGATTACTCAAAGAACTAAGCAATGAGCTAGCCCCAGTGTTCAAAATACTCTTTCAGGCATCGCTTAACCAGGGCAGAGTACCAAGGGACTGGAAAGAAGCTAATGTCACCCCCCTATTTAAAAAAGGAGAAAAATCTGATCCAGGAAACTACAGACCAGTATCACTTACCAGCATCACATGTAAAATACTAGAACACATAATATGTAGCAACATCATAAACCACTTAGACAAACATAATGTCCTCACCCCATACCAACATGGCTTTAGGAAATATAGATCATGTGAAACACAACTAATAGGACTAATTGATGATTTCTCAAAAGGTTTAGATAATAGTGAACAAATAGATGCTATCTTACTAGATTTTTCCAAGGCTTTTGACAAAGTTCACCACCATAGTTTGCTTAAAAAATTAAAATATTTCGGCATTAACGGTCCACTGCATCAGTGGATTAAAGATTTTCTGATAGGGAGAGAACAAACTGTAATAATAAATGGCTCTAAATCAACACCAATAACAGTAAACTCAGGTGTACCTCAAGGAACAGTCTTGGGTCCACTACTATTTTTAATTTACATAAATGATTTACCAAATTGCATTAGTTCAGGAACAAAAGTCAGATTATTTGCAGACGACTGCATAATATATAGAACAATAAAAACAAAACAAGACACAGATATTTTACAAAGAGAATTAGATGAATTACAGAAATGGGAATCAAATTGGAGCATGTCTTTCCACCCAGAAAAATGTCAGTTGTTAAGAGTAACAAAAAAAATTAAACAAATTAATTCCACTTATCTTATTCATGGCAAACCAGTAACACAGACTAAAAACTCAAAATACCTAGGTGTTATAATAAATGAAAAACTGTCATGGAATCCACATATTGATGAAACTATAAAAAAATCCAACAAAGCATTAGGGTTTATTAAAAGAAATTTCTATAAATCAAATAAGAACATAAAACTAAAATGTTATTTAACCTTGGTTAGGCCAATAATAGAATATGCATCCACCGTGTGGGACCCCTCAACTCAAGAAAACATTAAGAAACTGGAACAAACACAAAATAGAGCAGTGAGATTCATAACAAACGAATATTCACATTTGACTAGGGTAACACCATTAGTAAAATCACTAAATTTAGAAAGCCTTCAGGACAGAAGACTCAAAAGTAAAGTAGCAATTATACATAAAACACTGAACCATAATCTTCAAATACAAAAACAAAATTTAATAAAATACTCTGAAAGACACAAAAATAAAGGCACATTCCTCGTCCCATATGCTAGGACAAATTTGTACAAATACTCCTTCTTCCCTAGTGCTATTAGAGCATGGAATGGGTTGCCTGAGCTAGCCAGAAAAACCAGTGACTTGGCAGAATTTAAGTCATTGGTTAATATGCATGACTAAATGCATGACGCGTAGGACGTAATCATCTTCTTTTTTGAAGTAACGTCTGTATTATATAAGATAAGAAGATAAGAATGTAACACACGAATGTGATATCGCCTCTATTTGTTGATCATATCATGGAGTTTATTCATTCAATGATAAATTACTTGTAATAATTATTTGATGTTAATATTTAATTCATACGAAAAACAAACATTCCATCTTTTGTTACATATTTTACTCAGCATTCCCTGTTTCTTACTAAACGTCCTGAGCCATGCGTTGACAGTAAGAATTGAATTGTACAGACTGTCAGCACTTCTTGGTTCATCATCCCAGGCTACAGTCTTCTGGCCACTCCGAGACATGTAAAGCTCACAGCTAGATTCTCTTAGCTCTGACTTGCTCTTCCGGACGTCAGAAATATGCAAGTTTAGTAAAGAGCTATTATCTAAAATCCATTGATAAAATAGAAAGTTGATTTCTTGATAAATAAAATATATCGATACACAACTATATTTTTAAAATTTATATAATTTTTTCATATACGCTTTTTCAAAAAAGTAAATTTGCGTCATAGGAAAAGGCATGATAACGAATTTGTTGGTTACACTGTAATTTTACTAGACCTTTTCTCGTATGAGGCCGTAACCAAATAGATGACAGTAGTTCATACAAATGGCACGCTGCCTGAGTGGATAAGCGTTTTGCGTCCGAACCTGGGCTTCTGGGTTCGAATCTCGGTAACGACTGGGATTTTGATTTTCGGGATTTTTAGGGCGCCCCTGAGTCCACCTAACTTTATTGGGTACCTGACTTTAGTTGGGAAAAGTAAAGGTGGTTGGTCCTTGCGCTGGCCACATAACACACTGCTCGTTAACCGTTGGCCAAAGAAACATTACATGCATTGAATTTTTTAATTTTTTAAATATTTTTTTTCGGAAAGACGTGAGGTCTTTTTTTTTTCAGTAGAAGATTACTTTTTAGCTCATACATTGGAATGTATTTTCTAAATGTACACTTATTTATGCCTGATTATTCCATTGTTTGGTTACACTTTGAGTATTGAAGAAACGATGCTACCACCATATTTGTAAACCAGGTTTTAAAATGTAACTTTTTGTACATCATTGACACTTCAGATTAATTAACAATCCTGAAAGGAATTATGCATAACTTAAAGATAATCTCCCTTCAAAGGCCTAGAACTTCCCGTTTATATATATATATATATATTTTAGTTTTAATGGAATTGTTTTGTATGGAGAGTTTTATCTTTACTAGGAACAACGAAGTACACCAGTGTGTGTGTGAGTGTGTGTGTGTGTTGCCTATTTATGTTGAACTGGTTGCTTCTGTTTCAATAAAAGTATTGCCACACAATAACGCCAGTGTGTACGTTAGCTATGCTAAATATTTGTACTGGATTTTTTCTTCCTGCTTGAAATTGTTTTTATTGTTAACATAGCACACAAAAGACAATTACAATATATTTTAGCAGGCGCCGTAGAGAGAACCGCTAATGTTTCGTCAGTTTCGTATCTGGACAAAACTAATTGTAGTTAAAAATAATTCAGCTTCGTTTCGGACAAGCAAGGCGCTGGCGGACTGGCTTCCTTTCTTGATTCAGGATCTATAGGTTTCCTATACCTATGGAATTAGCTGGTTAATGCCTCCCGAGTACGTTATCCTACCTCAACGTGGCGCTCGGGTGGAAACGATCGCTAGAGGAAGTAATTAGGCTAAATGAATAGCAAATCAAGACTCCTGTGGGAGTGTCCAAGGGAATGTGAGAGCTTTCCCATTGCACAGTGCGGAGTTGAAAGAGAGCTTCCACATCCCTGTCGATAATCCATGCGCCGTTTCTCAATGGACCGTTACACTAATGGAGAGTCCTGCACGGCTTGCTTGGTAAGACATAGGAAGATGACACGGGTTCCCGGTGTGCTCGGTCTTCGGCTATGTATACTAGTCCATGCGTCGAAGTGTCAGAAATATTGGAAATAGTATTATATTATATATAGACATTGACTAGGACCTCCTCGAGAAAAGAGCGGTTTGTTCAAGCAGACTTGCAGCGCTTCGGCTCAACTCTCTTGACAATCTCACTGTTAATACCTCTTAGTATTTTTAGAAGATAAATCTAAAATATATAGTATTGTTCTGTTGCCGGAATTATTTCGTTTAGATGAAGAAGCCAAAATCCTCTTTACGAACAAAAACTTTTTCATTCTCCTAGTTGAAATTACAACAAAATAAAACATACAATCGAATTGCATCAATAGATTGAAATAAGTAGACTTTACATGAAGCTTGAAACTCATTGAATCAATCACTTTTTATGGGTCTTCGAGCAGAACCCTCTCGAATGGGAAATAAAGCAAACACTTTTTATTTCTAATTAACCCCCTTTCATAATTCAATATCCTTTATAAAACTGACACATATTTTCGAGAAACTAATGTTTCAGTAAACTTTCATTTGTTTCGAAGATAACATCACGTGATATATCTAAATCTATAAGTAGTAAAAAGATTTTTAAATTAAAAAAAAAAAGAACTTGTGAGACGATTCATGAAATTTCTCAGCACGCATTGGTAAAGCTCTGTGACTCGGGTGTTCTATTGGAGGCATACAAGACAAGATGTCTTCGAAAAGTAGTGAGCAATTTTCTGGCAAGACTTGCTTTACAAATAAGTTCAAATAACTTTCTGCTGCAGGACATTATTTACTTTACCTCAGAGACAAAAGTATTTAAACAGTTAAAACAATGAATTATTTGCATTTTTCTAAAAAGAAAAATACATTTCATTTCTATAGTAAAAAAAAAATATCTGGAAGAAATATAATTTCAATAAACTTGGATCCCAAACACAATTAGACATGTTTCACGCTAAGTTATTCTGTCAGAAACATTTTATTGGACATGAGAAACTACGTGACCTTGTTAAGCACAAATCCCAGCTGACTGTAGTAAGTAGAGTTGAAAACCTTGACCCTGCTCATCTCATCTCTGGTGTTATTGTAGATCATTTCCTCCAAGCAGCCGATGACTATTGGATCCTCCCCCAGGTAGAACTTGTTGGCGAACATGTGTTTAGCGCGTCCAAGTAGCGGCAGGTCTCCTGTTCAAAGATGTTATATAATGAAAATCTATCGTCTAATCAAAAAATAAAACTATGTCGAGATGTCAGATTTGTATCCACCTAATCAACACACTGAAATATCGTGTAACAAACAAAGAATAAGATATCCTAGTTCTAGACTAAATCGAATTTGAAAAAAAAATCTTAGAGACTTAGACTGCTATAAATTTGAACTTATTTTGTCATGTGCATCTAATTTAAATACAAAATTCTCTGGACTCATGATGAATATGTAATTAAATCTGTTAGACCTTCATTTCAATTCTAGTCACTGAACTACAGCTAGCCTTCATTTAAATTCTAGTCACTGAACTACAGCTAGCCTTCATTTCAATTCTAGTCACTGAACTACAGCTAGCCCTCATTTCAATTCTAATAACTGAACTACAGCTAGCCTTCATTTCAATTCTAGTCACTGAACTACAGCTAGCCTTCATTTCAATTCTAGTCACTGAACTACAGTTAGCCTTCATTTCAATTCTAGTCACTGAACTACAGTTAGCCTTCATTTAAATTCTAGTCACTGAACTACAGTTAGCCTTCATTTAAATTCTAGTCACTGAACTACAGTAAGTCATTCATTTCAATTCTAGTCACTGAACTACAGTTAGCCTTCATTTCAATTCTAGTCACTGAACTACAGTTAGCCTTCATTTCAATTCTAGTCACTGAACTACAGTTAGCCTTCATTTCAATTCTAGTCACTGAACTACAGTTAGCCTTCATTTCAATTCTAGTCACTGAACTACAGTTAGCCTTCATTTAAATTCTAGTCACTGAACTACAGTTAGCCTTCATTTAAATTCTAGTCACTGAACTACAGTTAGCCTTTATTTCAATTCTAGTCACTGAACTACAGTTAGCCTTCATTTCAATTCTAGTCACTGAACTACAGTTAGCCTTCATTTAAATTCTAGTCACTGAACTACAGTTAGCCTTCATTTCAATTCTAGTCACTGAACTACAGCTAGCCTTCATTTAAATTCTAGTCACTGAACTACAGTTAGCCTTCATTTAAATTCTAGTCACTGAACTACAGTTAGCCTTCATTTCAATTCTAGTCACTGAACTACAGTAAGTCATTCATTTCAATTCTAGTCACTGAACTACAGTAAGTCATTCATTTCAATTCTAGTCACTGAACTACAGCTAGCCTTCATTTCAATTCTAGTCACTGAACTACAGTTAGCCTTCATTTCAATTCTAGTCACTGAACTACAGTTAGCCTTCATTTCAATTCTAGTCACTGAACTACAGTTAGCCCTTATTTCAATTCTAGTCACTGAACTACAGTTAGCCTTCATTTCAATTCTAGTCACTGAACTACAGTTAGCCTTCATTTCAATTCTAGTCACTGAACTACAGTTAGCCTTCATTTCAATTCTAGTCCCTGAACTACAGTTAAGCCCTCATTTCAATTCTAGTCACTGAACTACAGTTAGCCTTCATTTCAATTCTAGTCACTGAACTACAGCTAGCCCTCATTTCAATTCTAGTCACTGAACTACAGCTAGCCCACATTTCAATTCTAGTCACTGAACTACAGTTATCCTTCATTTCAATTCTAGTCACTGAACTACAGCTAGCCCTCATTTCAATTCTAGTCAATAAACTACAGCTAGCCCTCATTTCAATTCTAGTCACTGAACTACAGTTAGCCCTCATTTCAATTCTAGTCACTGAACTACAGCTAGCCTTCATTTCAATTTTAGTCACTGAACTACAGCTGGCCCTCATTTCAATTCTAGTCACTGAACTACAGTTAGCCTTCATTTCAATTCTAGTCACTGAACTACAGTTAAGCCCTTATTTCAATTCTAGTCACTGAACTACAGTTAGCCTTCATTTCAATTCTAGTCACTGAACTACAGCTAGCCCTCATTTCAATTCTAGTCACTGAACTACAGCTAGCCCTCATTTCAATTCTAGTCACTGAACTACAGTTATCCTTAATTTCAATTCTAGTCACTGAACTACAGTTAAGCCCTCATTTCAATTCTAGTCACTGAACTACAGTTAGCCTTCATTTCAATTCTAGTCACTGAACTACAGCTAGCCCTCATTTCAATTCTAGTCACTGAACTACAGTTAGCCTTCATTTCAATTCTAGTCACTGAACTACAGTTAGCCTTCATTTCAATTCTAGTCACTAAACTACAGCTAGCCCTCATTTCAATTCTAGTCACTGAACTAAAGCTAGCCCTAATTTCAATTCTAGTCACTGAACTACAGCTAGCCCTCATTTCAATTCTAGTCACTGAACTACAGTTAGCCTTAATTTCAATTCTAGTCACTGAACTACAGTTAAGCCCTCATTTCAATTCTAGTCTGTGAACTACAGTTAGCCTTCATTTCAATTCTAGTCACTGAACTACAGCTAGCCCTCATTTCAATTCTAGTCACTGAACTACAGCTAGCCCTCATTTCAATTCTAGTCACTGAACTACAATTAGCCTTCATTTCAATTCTAGTCACTGAACTAAAGTTAAGCCCTTATTTCAATTCTAGTCACTGAACTACAGTTAGCCCTCATTTCAATTCTAGTCACTGAACTACAGCTAGCCCTCATTTCAATTCTAGTCACTGAACTACAGCTAGCCCTCATTTCAATTCTAGTCACTGAACTACAGTTATCCTTAATTTCAATTCTAGTCACTGAACTACAGCTAGCCCTCATTTCAATTCTAGTCACTGAACTACAGTTATCCTTAATTTCAATTCTAGTCACTGAACTACAGCTAGCCCTCATTTCAATTCTAGTCACTGAACTACAGTTAAGCCCTCATTTCAATTCTAGTCACTGAACTACAGTTAGCCTTCATTTCAATTCTAGTCACTGAACTACAGCTAGCCCTCATTTCAATTCTAGTCACTGAACTACAGTTAGCCTTCATTTCAATTCTAGTCACTGAACTACAGTTAGCCTTCATTTCAATTCTAGTCACTAAACTACAGCTAGCCCTCATTTCAATTCTAGTCACTGAACTAAAGCTAGCCCTAATTTCAATTCTAGTCACTGAACTACAGCTAGCCCTCATTTCAATTCTAGTCACTGAACTACAATTAGCCTTCATTTCAATTCTAGTCACTGAACTAAAGTTAAGCCCTCATTTCAATTCTAGTCACTGAACTACAGCTAGCCTTCATTTCAATTCTAGTCACTGAACTACAGCTAGCCCTCATTTCAATTCTAGTCACTGAACTACAGCTAGCCCTCATTTCAATTCTAGTCACTGAACTAAAGCTAGCCCTTATTTCAATTCTAGTCACTGAACTACAATTAGCCTTCATTTCAATTCTAGTCACTGAACTAAAGTTAAGCCCTCATTTCAATTCTAGTCACTGAACTACATCTAGCCTTCATTTCAATTCTAGTCACTAAACTACAGTTAGCCTTTATTTCAATTCTAGTCACTGAACTACAGCTAGCCCTCATTTCAATTCTAGTCACTGAACTACAGTTAGTTATTCATTTCAATTCTAGTCACTGAACTACAGCTAGCTCTCATTTCAATTCTAGTCACTAAACTACAGCTAGCCCTCATTTCAATTCTAGTCACTGAACTACAGTTAGCCCTCATTTCAATTCTAGTCACTGAACTACAGCTAGCCCTCTTTTCAATTCTAGTCAATGAACTACAGTTAGCCCTCTTTTCAATTCTAGTCACTGAACTACAGTTAGCCTTTATTTCATTTCTAGTCACTGAACTACAGCTAGACTTCATTTCAATTATAGTCACTGAACTACAGCTAGCCCTCATTTCAATTCTAGTCACTGAACTACAGCTAGCCCTCATTTCAATTCTAGTCACTGAACTACAGCTAGCCCTCATTTCAATTCTAGTCACTGAACTACAGTTAGCCTTCAATTCAATTCTAGTCACTGAACTACAGCTAGCCCTCATTTCAATTCTAGTCACTGAACTACAGTTAGTTATTCATTACAATTCTAGTCACTGAACTACAGCTAGCCCTCATTTCAATTCTAGTCACTAAACTACAGCTAGCCCTCATTTCAGTTCTAGTCACTGAACTACAGTTAGCCCTCATTTCAATTCTAGTCACTGAACTACAGCTAGCCCTCTTTTCAATTCTAGTCACTGAACTACAGTTAGCCCTCATTTCAATTCTAGTCACTGAACTACAGTTAGCCTACATTTCAATTCTAGTCACTAAACTACAGTTAGCCTTTATTTCAATTCTCGTCACTGAACTACAGCTGGACCTCATTTCAATTCTAGTCACTGAACTACAGTTAGTTATTTATTTCAATTCTAGTCACTGAACTACAGCTAGCCCTCATTTCAATTCTAGTCATTAAACTACAGCTAGCCCTCATTTCAATTCTAGTCACTGAACTACAGTTAGCCCTCATTTCAATTGTAGAGAGATAACCTCCCAACATGACTAAGTGATGCATAACTTTTTTGTCAGCTCTTTATGAAGGTATTTCAGTCACAAACTAATTTACTATTTGAATGTAATAAAAAGAGTGTCAAACTTGGTCCTAACCTTTGTTGAGAATAAAGTTTTCATATGTAGATAATACATTTCATTAATTATATTCTTTTGGACCAGCTCACATCCCAGTTACAAGAAGAAGGAAGCCTATTATAAGCTATCTCGACATGACCAACACATATTTTTTCAACTCAGAACCGGACATAACTTGAATGAGACAACATATGTTCTGGAAGCTAAAAGCGAACCCTGCCCTTTGGAGCATCACCAGAGCATGCTGACCATGTCCTCCAAAGCTGCAAAATATATCAAGAGCCCCGAACAAGACTCTCGCCCCAAAACCTACCTATAGAAGAAAAACTATAAGAACTGGCTGATCTAGAAACTACTGCACAGTTCATCTCAGATATAGGATTTCTGATCTTGAAACTACTGCATAGTTCATCTCAGATATAGGATTTCTGATCTTGAAACCAGTGTGCAGTTCATCTCAGATATATGATTTCTGATCTTGAAACCAGTGTGCAGTTCATCTCAGATATAGGATTTCTGATCTTGAAACCAGTGTGCAGTTCATCTCAGATATAGGATTTCTGATCTAGAAACTACTGCATAGTTCATCTCAGATATAGGATTTCTGATCTAGAAACTACTGCACAGTTCATCTCAGATATAGGATTTCTGATCTAGAAACTACTGCATAGTTCATCTCAGATATAGGATTTCTGATCTAGAAACTACTGCATAGTTCATCTCAGATATAGGATTTCTGATCTAGAAACTACTGCATAGTTCATCTCAGATATAGGATTTCTGATCTAGAAACTACTGCATAGTTCATCTCAGATATAGGATTTCTGATCTAGAAACTACTGCATAGTTCATCTCAGATATAGGATTTCTGATCTAGAAACTACTGCACAGTTCATCTCAGATATAGGATTTCTGATCTAGAAACTACTGCACAATTCATCTCAGATATAGGATTTCTGATCTTGAAACCACTGTGCAGTTCATCTCAGATATAGGATTTCTGATCTTGAAACCACTGTGCAGTTCATCTCAGATATAGGATTTCTGATCTAGAAACTACTGCATAGTTCATCTCAGATATAGGATTTCTGATCTAGAAACTACTGCACAGTTTATCTCAGATATAGGATTTCTGATCTAGAAACTACTGCACAGTTCATCTCAGATATAGGATTTCTGATCTAGAAACTACTGCACAGTTTATCTCAGATATAGGATTTCTGATCTAGAAACTACTGCACAGTTCATCTCAGATATAGGATTTCTGATCTAGAAACTACTGCATAGTTCATCTCAGATATAGGATTTCTGATCTAGAAACTACTGCATAGTTCATCTCAGATATAGGATTTCTGATCTAGAAACTACTGCATAGTTCATCTCAGATATATGATTTCTGATCTAGAAACTACTGCACAGTTCATCTCAGATATAGGATTTCTGATCTAGAAACTACTGCATAGTTCATCTCAGATATATGATTTCTGATCTAGAAACTACTGCACAGTTCATCTCAGATATAGGATTTCTGATCTTGAAACCACTGTGCAGTTCATCTAAGATATAGTATTTCTGATCTAGAAACTACTGCATAGTTCATCTCAGATATAGGATTTCTGATCTAGAAACTACTGCATAGTTCATCTCAGATATAGGATTTCTGATCTAGAAACTACTGCATAGTTCATCTCAGATATAGGATTTCTGATCTAGAAACTACTGCACAGTTTATCTCAGATATATGATTTCTGATCTAGAAACTACTGCACAGTTCATCTCAGATATAGGATTTCTGATCTTGAAACTACTGCACAGTTCATCTCAGATATAGGATTTCTGATCTAGAAACTACTGCGCAGTTCATCTCAGATATAGGATTTCTGATCTAGAAACTACTGTGCAGTTCATCTCAGATATAGGATTTCTGATCTAGAAACTACTGCGCAGTTCATCTCAGATATAGGATTTCTGATCTTGAAACCACTGTGCAGTTCATCTCAGATATAGGATTTCTGATCTAGAAACTACTGCGCAGTTCATCTCAGATATAGGATTTCTGATCTTGAAACCACTGTGCAGTTCATCTCAGATATAGGATTTCTGATCTAGAAACTACTGCATAGTTCATCTCAGATATAGGATTTCTGATCTAGAAACTACTGCACAGTTCATCTCAGATATAGGATTTCTGATCTAGAAACTACTGCGCAGTTCATCTCAGATATAGGATTTCTGATCTAGAAACTACTGCACAGTTCATCTCAGATATAGGATTTCTGATCTTGAAACCACTGTGCAGTTCATCTCAGATATAGGATTTCTGATCTTGAAACCACTGTGCAGCTCATGTCAGATATAGAATTACTGATCTTGAAACCACTGTGCAGCTCATGTCAGATATAGAATTACTGATCTTGAAACCAGTGTGCAGTTCATCTCATATAAAGGATTACTGATCTTGAAACCAGTGTGCAGTTCATCTCATATATAGGATTACTGATCTGAACTCTCCAACATGTAAAATGAGAACAAATAAGAAGTTAATTCAATTCTGGACTAGATATTTCCAAGACTTACCTGTTGATAGTATACAAATGGCTCTAACCCAATGACCAGCGCAGGGTTTTTGTCCCCAATTTTTGAATCTGGTTAAAAATGGTTTGATCATGGAGTCATCGTTGTCCGTCTCTGGAACACCTAGAGATGAATGTGATGAGATAACTTCGTTTTGAACCAGCTCTAGAAACATTTCAATTTTGGCCTTAACTAGTACAGATAAACGCAATTGTCTGAAAGATAAATATTTGGTACAAATGTGTTTTAAAGGTAAAGAACTAGAAGAAAAAGTGACAAATGTACTTTGATTTGCACATTTATTTTAGCCACCTGTCACAAATATTTCAGGTCTTCTTTAAAATGGTCTAGCAGAACTAATTGTCGCGTCGAGTAATGCCCCCTTTATTGATCCCCTTCTTCTGAACCTCATCTTGGCTGTTCCTATCTATACCAGATTGAGGAAACAGAGATGACCTTTCTTTCACTATACTCGGGGATCTCGGTGGTTGACGGCCGCATCATTGTCAGACATTGATGAGATAAGCTGGTCTTAAAAATAGGTTTCCTGATTCTTTGGCCAATCTGAAGTGGCCAGTTAAAATTTTTAAATAGCTATTTTATGTGTGTCTAATTATCTCTTAGGCGCGTCTTTCTTTTTGTATTGTCCATCTTTAAGGCTCAGTGCGTAAAGGTCCAATCTCTTTTAAGGACATGGGGGTGTTGGGGATGTTGGACATGTTGGAGGTGTTGGAGGTGTTGGGGATGTTGGACATGTTGGAGGTGTTGGGGATATTGGAGATGTTGGAGGTGTTGGAGATGTTGGAGGTGTTGGAGGTGTTGGGGATGTTGGAGGTGTTGGAGGTGTTGGAGGTGTTGGAGATGTTGGAGGTGTTGGAGGTGTTGGGGGTGTTGGAGATGTTGGAGATGTTGGAGATGTTGGAGGTGTTGAGTATGTTGGAGATGTTGGAGGTGTTGGAGGTGTTGGGGATGTTGGAGATGTTGGAGGTTTTGGAGATGTTGGAGGTGTTGGAAAATCGTTGGAGGTGTTGGAGATGTTGGAGGTGTTAGGGATGTTGGAGGTGTTGGAGATGTTGGAGATGTTGGAGGTGTTGGGGATTTTGAAGATGTTGGAGATGTTGGTGGTGTTGGAGATTTTGGGGGTGTTGGAGGTGTTGGACATATTGGAGGTGTTGGAGGTGTTGGAGATTTTGGAGATGTTGGAGATGTTGGAGTTGTTGGAGATGTTGAAGATGTTGGAGTTGTTGGAGATGTTGAAGGTGTTGGAGATGTTGGAGGTGTTGGATGTTTTGGAGGTGTTGGAGATGTTGGAGATGTTGGAGGTGTTGGAGATGTTAGGGATGTTGGAGATGTTGGAGGTGTTGGAGATGTTGGAGTTGTTGGAGGTGTTAGGGGTGTTGGTGGTGTTGGAGATGTTGGAGGTGTTGGATGTGTTGGGGGTGTTGGAGGCTGTTAGAGGTGTTGGAGGTGTTGGAGATGTTGGAGGTGTTGGATGTGTTGGGGGTGTTGGAGATGTTGGAGGTGTTGGAGATGTTGGAGGTGGATATGTTGGAGGTGTTGGGGGTGTTGGAGATGTTGGAGATGTTGGAAGTGTTGGGGGTGTTGGACATGTTGGAGGTGTTGGAGGTGTTGGGGATGTTGGGGATGTTGGAGGTGTTGGGGATATTGGAGATGTTGGAGGTGTTGTAATGTGTTGGGGATGTTGGAGATGTTGGAGGTATGGGGATGTTGGAGGTGTTGGGGATGTTGGAGATGTTGGAGATGTTGGGGATGTTGGAGATGTTGGAGATGTTGGAGGTGTTAAGGATGTTGGAGATGTTGGAGGTGTTGGAGGTGTTGGAGATGTTGGAGGTGTTGTGGATGTTGGAGATGTTGGAGATGTTGGAGGTGTTGGAGGTGTTGGGGATGTTGGAGATGTTGGAGGTGTTGGAGATTATGGAGATTTTTTCTAGGTTTTGGAGGTGTTGGTGATGTTGGAGATGTTAAAGATGTTGGAGGTGTTGGGGATGTTGGAGATGTTGGAGATGTTGGAGATGTTAGAGAATCGTTGGAGGTGTTGGAGATGTTGGAGATGTTGGTGATGTTGGAGGTGTTGGAGATGTTGGAGATGTTGGATTTGTTGTGGATTTTGAAGATGTTGGAGATGTTGGGGGTGTTGGAGATTTTGGGGGTGTTGGAGGTGTTGGACATATTTGAGGTGTTGGAGGTGTTTGAGATTTTGGAGGTGTTGGGGATGTTGGAGATGTTGGAGGTGTTGGAGGTTTTGAAGATGTTCGAGATGTTGAGGTGTTGGAGGTGTTGGAGGTGTTAGGGGTGTTGGGCTTGTTGGAGATGTTGAAGGTGTTGGAAGTGTTGGAGATGTTGGACATGTTTGAGCTGTTGGATGTGTTGGGGGTGTTTGAGATGTTGGAGGTGTTGGAGGTGTTGGATATGTTGGGGGTGTTGGGTGTGTTGGAGAAGTAGGAGGTAGTAAGGGTGTTGGAAGTGTTGGAGGTGTTAGGGTTGTTGGCGGTGTTGGGGGTGTTGGGGGTGTTGGGGATGTTGATGTTTGAGATGTTGGAGGTGTTGGAGTTGTTGGAGGTGTTGGAGATGTTAGAGGTGTTGGAGGTGTTGGGGATGTTGGAGATGTTAAAGATGTTGTGGGTGTTGGGGGTGTTAGAGGTGTTGGAGGTGTTGAAGATGTTGGAGGTGTTGGAGATGTTGGAGGCATTGGAGATGTTGGAGGTGTATGAGATGTAGGAGGTGTTGGGGGTGTTGGAGATGTTGATGATGTTGACGGTGTTGGAGGTGTTGGAGGATTTGGGTGTTTTTAGAGGTGTTGGAGGTGTTGGAGGTGTTGGAGATGTTGGAGAAGTTGGAGGTGTTGGATGTGTTGGGGGTGTTAGAGATGTTGGAGGTGTTGGGGGCATTGGAGGTGTTGGATGTGTTGGAGGTGTTGGGGGTGTTGGAAATGTTGGAGATGTTGGAGGTGTTCGAGTTGTTGGGGATGTTGGACATGTTGGAGGTGTTGGAGGTGTTGGTTATGTTGGAGATGTTGGAGGTGTTGGAGATGTTGGAGATGTTGGTAATGTAGAAGGTGTTGGGTGTTTTTAGAGGTGTTGGAGGTGTTGGAGGTGTTGGAGATGTTGGAGGTGTTGGATGTGTTGGGGGTGTTAGAGATCTTGGAGGTGTTGGGGGTGTTTGAGGTGTTGGAGATGTTGGAGATGTTGGAGGTGTTAAAGGTGTTGGAGGTGTTGGGGGTTGTTAGAGGTGTTGGAGGTGTTGGAGGTGTTGGATGTGTTGGGGGTGTTGGAGGCTGTTAGAGGTGTTGGAGGTGTTGGAGGTGTTGGAGATGTTGGAGGTGTTGGATGTGTTGGGGGTGTTGGAGATGTTGGGGGTGTTGGAGATGTTGGAGGTGTTGGATATGTTGGAGGTGTTGGGGGTGTTGGAGATGTTGGAGATGTTGGAAGTGTTGTGGGTGTTGGAGATTTTGGGGATGTTGGAGATGTTGGAGATGTTGGGGATGTTGGAGGTTTTGGGGGTGTTAGAGATGTTGGAGGTGTTGGAAATGTTGGGGATGTTAGAAGTGTTAGGGGTGTTGGAGATGTTGGAGATGTTGGAGTTGTTGGGGATTTTGGAGATGTTGGAGTTGTTGGGGATGTTGGAGGTCTTGGGGGTGTTGGAGGTGTTGTAGATGTTGGAGGTGTTGGGGGTGTTGGAGATGTTGTGGATGTTTTAGATGTTGGAGTTGTTGGAGATGTTGGAGTTGTTGGAGATGCTTGAGGTGTTTGAGGTGTTTGAGGTGTTGGAGGTGTTGGGGGTGTTTGAGTTGTTGGGGGTGTTGGAGGTGTTAGAGATGTTGGAGGTGTTGGAGGTTCTGGGGGTGTTGGGTTGTTGGAGGTGTTGGGGGTTGTTGGAGGTATGGGGGGTGTTGGGGTATCTCGGAGAATGTTTTTCTTTTGTTTTTGAAGTGCTCAACAAACACACTAGTCGAGTCGGAATTTAAGAGCCATTGAAAGTCAAATAACGCTACGCAGCCACAGCTAATCAATTTTATTGGATTGATCTGATTTTATTCCTTTTTTAAAACAACCTCTTAAATAACAGTGGGAGTAGTTTTAGAGCAAAGATATTGGTTAACATAAAAAACAATACACAGTGGATTACTTTTTTTTTTGTTGATGTTCTTACTATAGAGTTTTTACATTCTTTATGCTATTGTCTGCACTGAGGAAAGCTTATTAATCAATTGTACTCACAAATATATATATATCAAACTATATATAGGCCAAGTACATAGATAGATTCCAAGCCTTGGTATTGTAGCACAACTTATTGTTCCAAGCAAAGTTACCTTTATATGTTCCTCGAATTCCCAACTGCGGATTGTGGTTTAAGGTGCTGAAGAATGTCTCGTCTGGAAAGCTTGTGTTTTTGACCCAGTCCAGCAAATCTTTAGCCGTTTGATGATGTAGTATGTAATCTACAAAATCTCTGAAAAATGGACAACGTAAATATTGGCTCGAATTGCACAGTCCACGGCAGCACTTTGAAAACTTAAAATAATATGGAAAGACAAAGGCTTAGCCAAAATCAGACTAATGCGCTCCCTGGTTATGGCCACATTCTTATATGCTCGTGAGTCTTGGACGCTGACTGCAGAGCTAGAGAGAAGAATCCTAGCAGTGGAGTTGAGATGCGACAGAAGGGCACTAGATATCACAATCAAAGACCGCATTACAAACCAAGAGATTAGAGACAGGAATACTGTAGCCATTAGACCCCATGATAATATGCAAACTGTCGTAAAAAATTACAACATTTTTGAAAATCGCAAAGACCTTCCTCCTGGGAACAGTACCAGGAAAAAGAATACGAGGCAGAAAGAGAAAGTGATGGGAGGAAAGCATAAAAGAGTGGCGGCCTGCCATTGAAAGAGGTTCTAACTAAAGAAAACGACAGAGAGGAATGGAGAAAGGCAGTCGACGAATCTTGAATGGTGCCTCAATGGCAAGCAGATAGATTACTGGGGTGAAAAATTTAAAATTCAAATGTTGATATAAAGAGTGGTTTACGAATGTTTCATATGGTCAGCACATCATACCCATTGTAATATTCCCCTTTCCCATATCTACTTTTGGTCTTCCTGATACCCTACTTCTTGGATAAGGTATCTATCTACTTCTTGGATAAGGTATCTACTTCTTGGATAAGGTATCTACTTCTTGGATAAGGTATCTACTTCTTGGATAAGGTATCTACTTCTTGGATAAGGTATCTACTTCTTGGATAAGGTATCTACTTCTTGGATAAGGTATCTACTTCTTGGATAAGATATCTACTTCTTGGATAAGGTATCTACTTTTGGATAAGGTATCTACTTCTTGGATAAGGTATCTACTTCTTGGATAAGGTATCTACTTCTTGGATAAGGTATCTACTTCTTGGATAAGGTATCTACTTCTTGGATAAGGTATCTACTTCTTGGATAAGGTATCTACTTCTTGGATAAGATATCTACTTCTTGGATAAGGTATCTACTTCTTGGATAAGGTATCTACTTCTTGGATAAGGTATCTACTTCTTGGATAAGGTATCTACTTCTTGGATAAGGTATCTACTTCTTGGATAAGGTATCTACTTTTGGATAAGGTATCTACTTCTTGGATAAGGTATCTACTTCTTGGATAAGGTATCTACTTCTTGGATAAGGTATCTACTTCTTGGATAAGGTATCTACTTCTTGGATAAGGTATCTACTTCTTGGATAAGGTATCTACTTCTTGGATAAGGTATCTACTTTTGGATAAGGTATCTACTTCTTGGATAAGGTATCTACTTCTTGGATAAGGTATCTACTTCTTGGATAAGGTATCTACTTCTTGGATATGGTATCTACTTATTGGATAAGGTATCTACTTCTTGGATATGGTATCTACTTCTTGGATAAGGTATCTACTTCTTGGATAAGGTCTCTACTTCTTGGATAAGGTCTCTACTTCTTGGATAAGGTATCTACTTTTGGATAAGGTATCTACTTTTGGATAAGGTATCTACTTCTTGGATAAGGTATCTACTTTTGGATAAGGTATCTACTTTTGGATAAGGTATCTACTTCTTGGATAAGGTCTCTACTTCTTGGATAAGGTATCTACTTTTGGATAAGGTATCTACTTTTGGATAAGGTATCTACTTCTTGGATAAGGTATCTACTTCTTGGATAAGGTATCTACTTTTGGATAAGGTATCTACTTTTGGATAAGGTATCTACTTCTTGGATAAGGTATCTACTTCTTGGATAAGGTATCTACTTCTTGGATAAGGTATCTACTTCTTGGATATGGTATCTACTTCTTGGATAAGGTATTTACTTCTTGGATAAGGTCTCTACTTCTTGGATAAGGTATCTACTTCTTGGATAAGGTATCTACTTCTTGGATAAGGTATCTATTTCTTGGATAAGGTATCTACTTCTTGGATAAGGTATCTACTTCTTGGATAAGGTATCTACTTCTTGGATAAGGTATCTACTTCTTGGATAAGATATCTACTTCTTGGATAAGGTATCTACTTCTTGGATAAGGTATCTACTTCTTGGATAAGGTATCTACTTCTTGGATAAGGTATCTACTTCTTGGATAAGGTATCTACTTCTTGGATAAGGTATCTACTTTTTGGATAAGGTATCTACTTCTTGGATAAGGTATCTACTTCTTGGATACGGTATCTACTTCTTGGATAAGGTTTCTACTTCTTGGATAAGGTATCTACTTCTTGGATAAGATATCTACTTCTTGGATAAGGTATCTACTTCTTGGATAAGGTATCTACTTTTTGGATAAGGTATCTACTTCTTGGATAAGGTATCTACTTCTTGGATACGGTATCTACTTCTTGGATAAGGTTTCTACTTCTTGGATAAGGTATCTACTTCTTGGATAAGGTATCTACTTCTTGGATAAGGTATCTACTTTTTGGATAAGGTATCTACTTCTTGGATAAGGTATCTACTTCTTGGATAAGGTATCTACTTCTTGGATAAGGTATCTACTTCTTGGATAAGGTATCTATTTCTTGGATAAGGTATCTACTTCTTGGATAAGGTCTCTCTTTTTTTTTCCTATATGGTCGAAGGCCCCCTCCCCTTTCTTTTGCACTTCTAATATACGTCACGCATGATTGACTCTGTGCCACAAATACTTTTGGCCAGTAAATTAAAGTATCTCTTACTTTGAATTCAACCTCCCTCTTTGAAACGCGCTCTCCCCCTTTTAAACTCGATAACACACTAACAATGTATGCATTAATCAAACCACCTTGAGCAATATTAATATTCAACTCACTTATTAGAGAATATAAATTGTTGAGTATTTTTTTTACATCGATCCCCAGGGGCAATAGAGACGCCCGAATAATGGAGACGCAGACCTAAAGTACTCTACCATAAACTTTTGCTTTACATCTACTGATAAACAAAAAAAAAAAACCACTAAATATCCTATAGAACATTACAATGTCTTGGTTTCTAATACGACATTAGCATTGTTGGTATAAAGTCCCCGATCTACTTATTATACCTAACGGATATAAAAGCAAAGGATACATAGTTAATGTTTTGGAGAACTATGAATAGGTATTGTGTCAATTTTATTGTGTTTTTGTTGGTTTGAAAACACGATTTGACATCGAAGGTATTTATTTCAATAGTTGTTGTAACGGCAATTTTACTTACCTGTTGACTGCAATGTGAACTGACCCTTTAATGGCTGTTATGTTATGCGGTGGATCATTAGGCCATCGATCGTGATTTATTCTGTAGAAAGTCAGAGAAATGCAAGTTCGAAATAAATTTAGATAATAGGGCCAAATAGGGGTCATACTAAATGGTTGTCCCAATGCTGACCCACACATGCGAGACGTGGAAGACATCGTAACTACATCGGATCATTTTTGTATTTTCGCAGCTCCAAACGACAGTCTATAAAACGAACTAAAGTAAGTAAGTAGATAGCCCTCTCCCATGACATGAACGTCAATCGAGTAAACCTGGAGCCTCAGAGCCTCTGGAGACTCAGGGCCCAAACGTAATTGAAGTTTGTGCTTCTTAGAAATAATACGGGCTTGTGATTAGTCTGAAGATGAAACCTTACGACTGGATTTTGATGACGAATACAATGGCCAAGCCCTCTCTTTCAATGATCTAGCACTTATGTTCCCTTGACAGCAGCTTCCAACTCTTAACGGGATGCAAGACACCATTCATGCTCTGGCTAAGGATAGCGGAGATCCCTTTGTCGGAAACATCGGTCTGTAGGCAATATGGCAATGAAGAATCAGGCAAATGAGGAATGGGAAAAAATAAATGCCATCAGAAAGGGAATTTTGTTCCCTGTGGCAAATTCATATATTATATTCTTTTGCTCGTTAAGACAGATCATCAATTTGAGTGTCAGAAAAGCTTATAGTTTTAGGAAAAAAAAAAGAAAGCATGTGCAATTATGGCAGTTAATTAATGATAAGAGACTTTTTCAATCATCTAAACAACATCGGAAACAAAGAAATCATTACCGTTTTATTGTTCCTTCCAAATCATTAGCTCCTCTATATGACTTTAAGATTTGAACCAATTCCCAGTTTGTCCTGAGCGGAAATTCCTGACCTGTCAAATTAATAAAATACTTCCATTTTCGAAACCTCCAGAGTTTCTGCATACAGACAAGTTCTGGCTCCAGTACAGTGTACGTTCCCCAATGAACCGCAAGACGGTCAGTTGCGATAAAAACGTTCTCAAAGCATTTGGCTATGGCCGAAACAGCAATCAAGAAATTTTGGTCGGATTTCTTATCCACGTGAATGCAGTAGTAGTTTTGAGGCCTGTAAATGGCTCTGAGAAGCCTCTCCACCATCTCAACATCTTTGTAGATTATAAGTGAGTACGCTATTGGGAAGTCCTCCTCTTCTTGAGTCAACTTGCAAGTGACGTATCCTCGGGACTGTTTGAATCTCGGGCAGTCAGTTGTGAGCTTAATGTAGTATTCGTTAGATAGCATTGTCCAGTTTGTTCGTTTGATTAGGTTTAGGGTGTGATTCATGAATTCTTTGTCGGCTGAGAAAAGTTTGCTACACTGAATGTTCTTGAGATGAAGGATGCTGTCCATGGTGTCCTCTAGCGATCCTTGGCAGTTCTCAGCCTTTGTGAACCATCTTGACTCAAAAGTTTTTGAAATCCTATTTATCAAAGAAGAGGAGGCGATGGCTTGCAACATTTCCAGAATTGACGCGTTTTTGGTTAGGTATGACCATTTTTTATCATTGCCAAGGCTTGTGCTTGAAAAAAAAGTACGCCATAAAATGTTTTGTAGAAATACAATCACAGCGATCGTCAAAACAAGAATAAAAAAGATCTTTTTCATTATAAAAACGAATTGCTCTTATTCTTCCAACGGAAATCTAGTCTTCTATCGTACCTGGAACTGAGATAAAACAAATATTTATTCATTGCAGATTTTGACGTTGAATTTTAAACACATTGATCTTCCCTTTGCATTTTGATGTTTAAGATCCATTGTGCATACTTTGAGCAATAAAAAAAACAAAGACAAAGAAGACAATACGATATAGAGAAATGTGCTGTAGGGGTGGGGATCTTAAGAATCCTATAAGAAAATAAAAGAAGTAGAAGGAAAGAGATTTTAAAAACCTATAGGCGAACTAAACAATGCCAAAGACGCTCTAAAGGAAGTGCAGTGTTGCTAAGTCATAAACAGTATTGGTGCTAGAAGCCAAAAGTAAACTTTGAAGTTCGATCTTTTCAATTCTGATATGTTTATTACAATCTTTTATACACCGGATACACTGGTAGCCTTGTGGTAGTGCCTGCAGTTCACGAAAAACTACTAATTAATTTTTGTTTAAATTATGTTCAACTTTTTTTTACAAAGTAAATATTTTTTTCTCTTTAAAAAAATTTATTTAAAATTTTTTTTTCTAAATTTAAGGATTTAGCATGACAGAACTTACATAACTTAGCAATAAAATTGTAAAAAAAAATATTTGTATAAAAAATCTAAAACCATTGGCATAAATTTGTTAAAAAATTGTTAAATTATCATCTTTCTTACTAAAAAGCCTCCAGTGTTTATTATTATTAATAGTGAATAGTTATAAAATGGTGTATTTTTATGAAAAAACTGATTGCTTAAAATTGATTTTAAAAATTACATTTTTTTTGCTTTTCGAAAAGAAAAAAGTAGCTGTTGCATCAGAACTTTGAATGATCTAAAATATCATGATGTTCGATTTTCATTTCCTTTTCTAGTTTCTGAGATCTAAACGGGACGGACAGACAGACGAGCAGACAGGCCACACAAAACTAATAGCGTCTTTTCCCCTTTCGGGGGCCGCTAAAAATGTTTCAACCAAGAACTAGTGAATGAAACTTTCACTAATTAACTAACAAAACAAATTTATCCTAATTAACTCACGAAACACATTTTCGCTACTCAACTAACAAAACAAATTTTCGCTAATAAACTAAAGAAACAAATCTTCAGTAATAGCCGTAGACAATATTTTCACTAAGAGTAAATGAAAGAAATTTAAATATATAACAAAGACAAATTAAATGCACATTTGAAATAATTCACCACCACTAATGACTTCTTGTATGAACATTGCAATGCGAAATTGATATCAAAGAGCATTTAACAAACTGATCACGTTTTTCATTGAGCTCAACACTATTTGGAATGTCGACTGTTTGAGAGTCGAGGAATAAGACAGGGTAGGGAGGTAGAGGCAATGTTAAAAATATGTCATTTCAATAAACGCAATCAGAAAGTCTATCTCCGCCCATTAGATTGTCTACACCCCTCCCCCACCCCCACCCCCAACTTCTTAACCAAATGCTCCCTCAACAAGTTCAAAAAGAGAAAAAGGTCTGCACTTAATGATGTTTATCTTAAAGCTTTATTGCTGTTATAGGTATCCAACAAAAATGATTTATATTACTGATTTTTAGCGGCCTCTGAAAAGGAATAGCAGTTATTACTTTTGTGTGGGATGTTGTGCGACTATCACGTCCGTCTGTCTGTCTGTCTGTTTCTCCCATTTAGATAGCAAAAACTAGAAAAAGATTTTGAAAATCATATATCATGTTTTTTTAGATTTTTAAAAAGTTTTGCTTCAACGGCTAATTATTACTTTTATGAAAGACGAAATGTTTAATATAAAAAATTCAATTTTTTAAATAAAAATACAGCAATTCATCATAAATAATAATAAAAAAGGGAGACTTTATTAATAAATTTATAATCTTTCTGTATATTTTAAAAACATGTGAACAGGTGTTTTTATTTGTAAAATAATATACAAAATTGTATTACTATTTTTTTTTTCTGTTATTCAAGCTACTTACATTATAAATAGCGTATTTAATTTGGTTTCAAAAGAGAAATAATAATGCGTTTAGTTATGTGCGAAATCCGGCTTTATATAGACGTAGAACTAGCCATTCCATAGAATGCCGAGACGATAACACCGGAATAGCAGAACACTTCTCAGTCACCTACTTTGTCTAGACATACTACAGAATGACTGAAGCTGCTTGAGACTAAATCTACAATGTTGATTTGAAGTATTTCATTAATAATACAACTTTCTTGGAATAATATTTTAATCGCCAATAATTTGTTAGATTTGTATTTAAGAAGAAACACATATATTGTAAAATAATGAGCAGCCTAAAAGGATTATAAATTACTTGATATTTTATAGCTATTGCATGCAGTTTTACCTGCTCAGTATGTACAGTATCTGGTACTTTTTCTTTCATTTCTTCAAGAAGACTGCTTGACTTATGAGAACTGCTATTTTAAAATTTAAAGAAATATTTGATTATTTGAAAATTGAGACTGCACTCAGTATAGGCGTATAGACTAAAGAAATATGAAACTACAAATGTACAAATGTCTTATAGTAATTGAACATCGAAAAAAAAAGCACTCTTGTCTCATAATTATTATTTTGCAATTTTTATAATACATAATTTTAAAAGATCTAGGTAATTAATCTATTTAAATGTACATAGGATAAGTAAAATCAACAAACGTAAAGTATTTCGATGTCGGATTTTCGAAACATTATTTCAATGGAAACTAAAGGGAAAAGGCTTTATTTCATATATATGCTGAATATATAGTTCTGTGATTAATAGCTAAATTTATAAAAAATCCGAAAAAAGGTATTGCATTATTTCTAAACTTTGAAAACTAAAGATCATTACCTTTCTAAGACGGAAAAGATTGGCGCGACTTCCATAACAACTTGAAAAATAGTTACGTACATAAAAATGTTTATAAATAGATCTGTGATCTGATCAATATCGGATAATAATTTGTTTCCTTTTTCCAGTCTAGGTATAACATATATGTATATATAGGTCTGTTGCTTAGAAATTTGATTCTGCAGTGCTAAAAATTGCACATTAATTATTCTAATTCTTAAAAAAAAATACATAGCGTATCAATACTTGCATTATTTTGTACACCGGATACACCAAAAAGCTTGCTATTTATAGTTTTTTAGCCCTGTATGAAATCACCAATATAGCAAAGGACGCGTTAATTTTATTCTTACAGTGGATGAGAAACGCTAGTAGAGTGTAGTTTTCATAAAGAGTCTGCAGTACGATCTCAACAGCCAAAGTCAAAGTGGGAGATTAACAATGCTGTGCGGTGTAGATGTGTCTAAGATAAAAGGAATGAGTGCTGTAGACAAATGTTATGGATCAATATCTACCATGATAAACTTGTGTACAATAAATCTTTGATTCCCATTATATATGATGCTAGTTCTGTACATATGTTATGTGTATATATTTAAGCAGAGGTGGCCCTTGGGGGGGGGGGCTGCGTAGTGGGGCAACAGCCCAAGACTAAATGTTTATGATTCATTATTTACGTTGATTAAAGACCACTAAATCCAAATATTAGAGGTATGGAGACAAAGTTTTACAAGCGAAATCTTACATGTAGAATAATTACTATTTCAGCACGTAATGAAGTCAGGCGGTCAAGAGTTACATTACATGTTACATAGGTTAGGGTTGAAAAAAAAAACACTTAACTTTTCATAACTACTTTACAAAACAACTTTGGTTTAGCTTTTTTTGTGTGGAAATTTTCACATTTGTTTAATAGTGTTAAAAGATTTCCATGTCCAATCTAGATATAATATATAGGTCTGTGTTCTAAACTCTTTTGATTGTTGTGCAAACTAGGAGTAGTGTGATTGTAAAGTTCAAATTACAGCTTATTGAGATGGGCAACACCTGTATATAATATTGCATTTTAAAACTATAAGCTAGTGCATTTCATTACAAAATGACACTTAGAATTTTAGCTATGACATTGTTAGGTTTACTTTGAAAATCTCTAACAGTACTAAAATTATCTGCATATGTTCTATTTTGTTTTTGTACAAAATCGGCTGTTGCTTCAAACGTTTTTCTGCATGTATAATCGTCTGTTGTTTCATTGGCCAGTTTCTCCTCGAAGCAGCCAATCACCACACTGTCTTGATGAATGAGAAACTTCTTGCTAAACAGATGCGTGTAGAAGAACAATGGTTTGATGCGGACTTCTGGAATATATCAAATGCTCTTGTGAGGAATTTGAAGACTTAGAAACCCAAGCTTGTGATTGTATGTGCCAGTTTATTGTTGTTTCTACTTTATTATGACTACATAAAATAAAGGATGTTTGTATGAAAATGTCTGTTCGAAATGTAATTATTTTATTTTTTTTAGTCCTTGATAAATACATATATTCTAAAAGAAAAAATGTATCTTTTCTCCAGTACGAGCTTTTACAGCAGTGTTAGGAACTTCTTTAAACCATTAAAGTTTTATCCTTAAGGGAATCGCCCAAAGATGGCTCCGAGAATCTCTGTTAATGGTAACATAAACTTTAATAGATCACTGAAGGGGTACGATAGTTATATGGGACAAAAAATAAGCTCCAACATTGACTCTAACCACGAATCTGCGACTTGGGAACATTGATTACTTTATCAGTCATAATTAATTAATTTCGATTTATATAGAGATATTACTAGTTAAAGGAAGATAAGCCTTGTGTAGAGAATCAAGCCGTCGCCTAATATCTTTGTAACTAATAATACATAAGTATAAAACCATCTATTTTCATAAGCACTTCATTCGCTCAGTGGCTAATCTGTTAGCTCGAGGAGGCTTAAAGCCTCGAGTTAGAAATAAGTGAAACAACTTTTTTTAAATTTGCTTTTAAAAAGCCATAACGAAACTGTCCTCTCAGATATATCCTCCCACCCTATACTAGACCACACAAATAATCAAACTATAGCGCATTGAGCAAGCTAAAGCATACAACTGCGCTAGACAAAAACAATTGTTAAACAACTTTTACAGTTGCACAGATTTATTATTGTTAGTCTAGATGACTAGATCTATTACAGATTAATTACAAGATTGAGTCAAAATGATTGATACAATGACACTTAATATTCGCTTAATTATTTAAAAAGTATTTTTATATTTGACTTTATTTTCCTTTTTGTTTTTGTTTTTTTCGCGAAGATTACAAATTACATTACAAATATATTTATTGTTTAGAAATAGTTTCCAATGAATCCTTTAAAAAGTTATCAAGAAAACCCTGATATCAAATATTTAAATTAATTAAAATACAATTTATAGAGTAACTAGACATATGTTACTCGCGACCCGCGGGTCTTTATTCGCGCATTACTGTCGATATAGTCACAATTAAACGAAATAATAATGTAATAAGTAAAGCAAATGTGACAATGTAAAAATAGTGTGAATGAAGCTATCAAATCAAAATAGCTAATAGGCTTAAATCCATTTTTTCAAATTAAAATATTTCTTATCTTATCTTATCTTATATAATACAGGCGTTACTTCAAAAAAGAAGATGATTACGTCCTACGCGTCATGCATTTAGTCATGCATATTAACCAATGACTTAAATTCTGCCAAGTCACTGTTTTTTTTTGGCTAGACTTAATTGTATATGTTCATGTGTTAAAGTATAAAGTAGATCTTGAGGTAGACATATATCTAAATCTACACTAATCTTGAGTTAAAAATTGGCCTTTATACAGTTCATTCTGTGTTGCGCATGCGTGACCTTTTTTCATGAATGAATATAGGCCTATCTCAACACGCAAAACAACTTTAGCGAACAGCGAACGAATGTATTAAAAATGCTTTAGAAAATTAAATTTGAATGTTAAATTGATTAAAATATCAAATGAATGGACAATAATTAGTATGTTTATGTGTTAAAGCACAAAACTATCTTTGCGAAAAGAAGTTTTATCATCTTAGAGTTCAATAAGAGTTTTAGACCTAGACCTAGGAATAGACTCAGTAGAGAGATGTGTTAATGTGTAACCAATTAGTAATGTCTAATGAAAGAATGTTCGCCAGGAAATCTGTAGTCACAGATATCAGGAACTAATTTATGTAAAAAATGCTTTTGAAACACAAAATTTAAGGTTAATTTTATTATATAATGAAATCAATGGATCTTCTTCTGTATTTTCATGTGTCCAATTAAAAAACTATGTGCGCAAAGTGTATTTCTTAAAATTAGATCTAGGCCTAAATCCTTTCGATCTTTTCTCATGTCAACATTGTTAACCATGGACTAGATCCATAAAATACTATAGCTGTAATAGAGTAGGACAACTTTATTTTTTTTGAGGGTCTTAAGTTTGTTTTAGGGCTACTATACATACACTACGGTCTAAGTTAGTACCCAAGAAACATTCCTGCCTAGTTTTATCAAGATTGGTCAAGCGGTTTTGATGTCTATAAGTAACATACATACATACATACATACATACATACATACATACATACATACATACATACACCTCACATTCTACTTTATAATATAGATATAATTTTTTTCCGGCTGGATGACCCCTGACCTTTTAACCTTTTACCTTTACATATTTTGTTCAAACTACAACTAGTTCAAGAACGTTTACAATTAGGATAGAAACACCTGAAAGAAAGACAAAAGGTCAAATTCGAAATTTAATTTTTCCTTTTTTACAATATCCAGCCAATGTACTTATTTACCAAGTCTGCAGTGCCAGACATTTGCCTTCTATTTTTTTTTTATATATTGTAGTTATACTAAGGAAAGACTCAACAAAAAGAGACAACAGTAGACAATGTATTTATTTACAGTTATAAAAGACACAGAGAGACATGGACTTCAGCTGTCAAGTCACAGGAAGTCTTGTCTTAAGTTTTACAAGTTACTTTTCTACCTAAACAGCTTAGACTCCCATAAGCTGCAAATCACTTCAGCCGTATCTAAAACAGTTCTTCCTCTCACCTGCAGATCACTTTAGCCGGATCTAAAACAGTCCTTCCTCTCCCCTGCAGATCACTTCTGCCGTATCTAAAACAGTCCTTCCTCTCACCTGCAGATCACTTTAGCCGGATCTAAAACAGTCCTTCCTCTAACCTGCAGATCACTTTAGCCGGATCTAAAACAGTCCTTCCTCTCACCTGCAGATCACTTTAGCCGGATCTAAAACAGTCCTTCCTCTAACCTGCAAATCACTTCAGCCGTATCTAAAACAGTCCTTCCTCTAACCTGCAGATCACTTTAGCCGGATCTAAAACAATCCTTCCTCTAACCTGCAGATCACTTTAGCCGGATCTAAAACAGTCCTTTCTCTAACCTGCAGATCAGTTCAGCCTGATCTAAAACAGTCCTTCCTCTAGAATCAATATGTCGTCTATTCCTCGTGTTTAACAGTGTGCTGGTGCGCACCATCTGCGTCGGCGCGGGAGCAGGGTTATAACAATATATATGGAATATGATTATATATACATGAAAATTATTTCTAGTTCTCGTTAATTCTATTGTTTTATTCATTAATTTTAGATGTAAACTTGTTTTAGATGCTCAAAAATACATTTAAATTTTGCACTTTAAAATTTTCTAAAAAAAAACTTATTTCTATATTAGAAAAATATCTTCAAGAAATAAAATTTCTTAAAACTAATCTAGGATCCCAAAAACAATATTTTACGTCTAACTTGTTCTTTTGTTCTTGTAGACTGAATACAAAAACATTTCTTTAGTCATGAGAAACCACGTGACCTGGTTGAGTACAAACCCCAGCTGGCTGTAGTAAGTTGAGTTGAAAACCTTGACCCCGCTCAGCTCATCTCTGGTGTTGTTGTAAATCATTTCCTCCAAGCAGCCGACATCGATTGGGTCCTCCCACAGGTAGAACTAGTTGGCAAATATATTTTTTAGCTACTCAGATCTACTGTTCAAAGATCTTATGTAGACAAAATAAGCTATGTTCTATTTTTCAAGATGTTGCATGTCAGATCTGTCTACACCTGTTTAATCCACACCTCACCACAGTATTCATAATCACCCACTCTCACATTATTTACATGGCAGGGTCTTTGGGGCAATACTTCAGACTCTTAATGAACACTTCACTCTTGCTTTGATTCTGACCCTGCAATCTAGTACTAAAAATGTTCTCCATAGGTTCTAATTTGTCTTTGTACAAAGTCCAGTCGGCTGTACCATGTTGCATCAAACATTTTTCGGCATGCGTACTCGTCTCTTGTTTCATTGGCCAGTTTTTCCTCGAGGCAACCATCACTACGCTGTCTTCGTGATATTCTTTCAGAGTTGAAGGTAGTTTACTTCCTAGCCCAAACATCCCGCTGGACGACGGGGCATGGCAGTGGGCAGGGTATGAACACGGAACCATCGATAAGTTTGATATTAATAACTAATGAATGATTGATTTTAAAAAAAGAAGGTGACCGGTAGTTCTACTATTATTGTTTAAAATATTGGCCTAGATCTAGTAATTTTGAGATTAAATTAATAATTCTAGTCTTCATCTATAATATCTAGATATTTGATCTAGTCTAGATTCTAGATCTAGTCTTCTTATCTTCTTATCTTATATAGTACAGACGTTACTTCAAAAAAGAAGATGATTACGTCCTACGCGTCATGCATTTAGTCATGCATATTAACCAATGACTTAAAATTCTTGATCTAGTCTGGATTCTAGATTTAATCTAAATAAATCTAGTCTAGATCTAGATCTATTATATTTTCTAAATCTAGTCTAGATCTATAAAGTAGGCCTATTTCTAGATCTACTCTAAGTCTAAACCCATTCAGCAAAGCTACCTATTCAGGCTGAGTTAGGGGCCCGTAAGGCAAAACGGTTAGTTGTGCTAGCTCGTTTGTTTTTTTTTTGTCTAAATTCCTAGCCAATCTACTCCAATATATTAATCCAATTTGTTGTGGAGAGGTACGTATCTGGGGACATCGGCGTCACTGGGGGAGGGGTGAGAGGGATGCGGTCCGCATCCATTTGGGGTGACACCCAAGTTGAAAAAAAATATTTTAGCAAAAAGAGAAACATTGGAGAAGAATTTAATAATAATATCTCTAGATATATGTCCAAATTAGCCTAGACACTTCTAGATGGTAGTTTTAGTTTAGATGATACAGCATAACGTTATACTATTTCTGTCTCAAAGTAAACAAAGGAAACCTGTTCAGATGATGTTTAGTCTTTTTCTAATTTAAATTAAATTTCATTGTTAAATTTGCAATAAAAATTGAGTAAATGTCATAAACCGTGGGATTCTATAATATAATTGACACTCATTTTACATTGAGTAACAATCAATAAAAGTAGGTAATCAGCTCACTGTATTGGTTAAACATAAAGAACTAACAATAGTATTTACTGGAACATATTTTAAGAAAGTTGATGAGGGGTTGTTACACTGAGCTAACCAAATAAGTAGACACCGACAAGGGTGTTGTCACTTTCTGGGAGGTTTCCATGCTGTTCTTTGGGGATCAATTAATGATGATTTATGGAGCTTTTTTATCCTTATTCCAGAAGAATTATAAGTCTCTCCATTGACTACTATTTGTCCTGTTTGCTTTGAAGTGAAAAATATCGCCAAAATATTTTTGAAATTTTATTACCTTAAACAATCAAAACAAGACTATGGCTTGAATTGTTCTGGTCTATTAGTGAATTTGATGAGGGCCGCCTTATGTGATAACACAAAATCTCGTTGTAATCTTGTTTTATTTCTGGTTTCGCTCTGTAATTAATTTAACAAGCATATTTATTTATTTCTTATGACATGTAACATAATAGCAGCAGTTGGGCACAACTCAAAACAGCGACCCAGCTAACAGTCTTGATCAATCATATCGTGTGGTTAAAGAGATCCACCTAGAGCCCTAAGAGATAATATAAGAGTCAAAAGATATCTTAACGAGGGGGTTTCTTCCAAACTTTTATTTAAAATGGACTTATCTTTCTCTAACATCTAAGGGGACTACATAAATACACTTACATTAAATAGCTTCAGAAGTAGTAGTAATTAAACTAATCAAACAAACAAAGGGATTATGTGATGAATAATTATGACCTATATCATTTAATATAACAGCAATAAGGGACAAAAGTTACTGAGAGCAGAAAGTGAAGAAAATTGAGTGAAACGGATAAATGATGAATAATTATGCCATGGAACATAAAAAGCAGCATAAAGGTATTTAAGAAAGAGGTAAACAAAAAGTATAGTGGTACGTGGTTAGTGTCTTAGTGCTACGATTATTCATCATTATTTTCACCAGTTCAATTATTCATCATTATTTTCACCAGTTAAGTCTCAAAATAAATGTTTCAAGTTTCTTTAAGTACTTAGATTTCAATAAATGGAACAAAATGTAGCATTATAAATGAAAATTTTCAAGTCAATAATGTAAAAAAATGCATTGCTTAGTGAAAGAAAAAAAAAGAATCGTACTTTTCCCTCTAGTCCTAGCATATATATATATATATATATATATATATATATATATATATATATATATATATATGTGTGTTTGTGTGTCAAAGGTAAATGACAGAGAAGGATGGAGAAAGAAGGTTGACAGATCATGTGTGGTGCCCCAACGGTCTTATAATAAGTATCTAATTGATCTAATTGTTTTGTAAAGCCTCAAGAAAAAGAAAATTCCTTTCAAACAAATCCTTTAGTTTAGTGTGACATAACAGCATGGAGTCTAGGCAGTTCACGGGATTATATGAAAAACAACTTATTAATTGTTCTTTTAAATTATGTTTTATTTATATACATAGCAAATAGATTTTTTCTGTTTTATAAAAAAGTAAACATTTTGTTTTTTTTAAATGTAGTAGTTAGTATGACAGAACTTACATAACTTAGCAATACAAACAATTTTTTATTTACCAAAAATCTTATACCATTTGTATAAATGTGCTAAACAAATTTTAATTAGTCATCTCCCTTACTAAAAAGCCTCCCATGTTTGTTACTATTAATCGTGAATAATTGTAAAAAATTGTGTATTTTTTATGAAAAAACTGCTTGCACAATTGATTTTTAAAATTAGATTTTTCACTTTCAGAAAAGAAAAAAGTAGCTAATGGTCTAAAATATTATGATATCGGATTTTCACTACATTTTTTAGTTTACGAGCTCCAAACGGGACGAACGGACGAAAAGACACTCTACACAAAACTAATAGCGTCTTTTCCTCTTTTGGGGCCCACTTCAAAGAAATAGTGTGAAGAAGTGAAAACGTTTCGAAATGTAAAATAAGTAATTGAAAAAAAAAAAGATTGTGTCCTTCAGAAAATATGTACTGAGCATACAGACACACACACACACACATATTACAATAGACATGTAGGTAAACAAGAATCGATACAACGTCAAATATTTAACTACATAGAAATGGAAGCAATACAAAACAGACTTTACATAAAAGTTTCCATTTATAAGGAATGTAAAAGGGTTGAAACGAATAAAATAAATTTAATCTTTTTTGTATTTGTTGAGTTTTTAAGGAACACTTCTTGTTATTTAGGAAACGTTTGTCATTAATTGTCATGTTGACTTAGTCTTCAAAAAAATGTTATTCTTCAGAAGGCAACAGCTAGCTGCACCTTTGGACTGTGTCAGAGTAAAACATTTTTTAAAATAATGTTTTAATTGTACAAAATACTTCTGAAACACTATTTCAAAAATATTTAACAAAAAAAACAACATACACAATACTTTTTAAACAAGTGTAATTGTATCAATTAGTTTGGATCAATCATGAGTTATGTCAGTGTATCAAATAGAAAATAGGTTAATATTAATTTGGGCCTCTCATCATTGCCAGAGTTCGTTTTTTTCTTGAAAGCTTGTCCTCTTTTAAGATTCTCCACTTGCGATAAGGATTTATCTAAAATAGCCATTTTACTTGGTCCGGCAGGGTGACATATATACATGTTTTTTTGTATTTTCTATACAGTCGTTTACCCTTGCAGCAGTAAATCTTTGTTTTTTTTAGTTATTGTATCAAATAGTTTGGATCAGTCATGAGTTATGTCATTGTATCAACTAGTTTAAATCAGTCATGAGTCATGTCATTGTATTAGTATTTGATCTAGACCAGCAGTAATAAATCTGTACTACGATTTGAACGAATTTTACCCAATGTCTTTGTTTAGCGCTATTTCATGCTTTGATTTGAGCTTTCTCACTGCCCTATGATCCCATCACTTTCTCACTGCCCTATGATCCCATCACTTTCTCACTGCCCTATGATCCCATCACTTTCTCACTGCCCTATGATCCCATCACTTTCTCACTGCCCTATGATCCCATCACTTTCTCACTGCCCTATGATCCCATCACTTTCTCACTGCCCTATGATCCCATCACTTTCTCACTGCCCTATGATCCCATCACTTTCTCACTGCCCTATGATCCCATCACTTTCTCACTGCCCTATGGTCCCATCACTTTCTCACTGCCCTATGATCCCATCACTTTCTCACTGCCCTATGATCCCATCACTTTCTCACTGCCCTATGATCCCATCACTTTCTCACTGCCCTATGATCCCATCACTTTCTCACTGCCCTATGGTCCCATCACTTTCTCACTGCCCTATGGTCCCATCACTTTCTCACTGCCCTATGATCCCATCACTTTCTCACTGCCCTATGGTCCCATCACTTTCTCACTGCCCTATGATCCCATCACTTTCTCACTGCCCTATGGTCCCATCACTTTCTCACTGCCCTATGATCCCATCACTTTCTCACTGCCCTATGGTCCCATCACTTTCTCACTGCCCTATGATCCCATCACTTTCTCACTGCCCTATGATCCCATCACTTTCTCACTGCCCTATGATCCCATCACTTTCTCACTGCCCTATGATCCCATCACTTTCTCACTGCCCTATGATCCCATCACTTTCTCACTGCCCTATGATCCCATCACTTTCTCACTGCCCTATGATCCCATCACTTTCTCACTGCCCTATGATCCCATCACTTTCTCACTGCCCTATGGTCCCATCACTTTCTCACTGCCCTATGATCCCATCACTTTCTCACTGCCCTATGATCCCATCACTTTCTCACTGCCCTATGATCCCATCACTTTCTCACTGCCCTATGATCCCATCACTTTCTCACTGCCCTATGGTCCCATCACTTTCTCACTGCCCTATGGTCCCATCACTTTCTCACTGCCCTATGATCCCATCACTTTCTCACTGCCCTATGGTCCCATCACTTTCTCACTGCCCTATGATCCCATCACTTTCTCACTGCCCTATGATCCCATCACTTTCTCACTGCCCTATGATCCCATCACTTTCTCACTGCCCTATGATCCCATCACTTTCTCACTGCCCTATGGTCCCATCACTTTCTCACTGCCCTATGATCCCATCACTTTCTCACTGCCCAATGGTCCCATCACTTTCTCACTGCCCTATGATCCCATCACTTTCTCACTGCCCTATGGTCCCATCACTTTCTCACTGCCCTATGATCCCATCACTTTCTCACTGCCCTATGGTCCCATCACTTTCTCACTGCCCTATGATCCCATCACTTTCTCACTGCCCTATGGTCCCATCACTTTCTCACTGCCCTATGATCCCATCACTTTCTCACTGCCCTATGGTCCCATCACTTTCTCACTGCACAATGATCCCATCACTTTCTCACTGCCCTTTGATCCCATCACTTTCTCACTGCCCTATGATCCCATCACTTTCTCACTGCCCTATGATCCCATCACTTTCTCACTGCCCTATGATCCCATCACTTTCTCACTGCCCTATGGTCCCATCACTTTCTCACTGCCCTATGATCCCATCACTTTCTCACTGCCCTATGGTCCCATCACTTTCTCACTGCCCTATGGTCCCATCACTTTCTCACTGCCCTATGGTCCCATCACTTTCTCACTGCCCTATGATCCCATCACTTTCTCACTGCCCTATGGTCCCATCACTTTCTCACTGCCCTATGGTCCCATCACTTTCTCACTGCCCTATGATCCCATCACTTTCTCACTGCCCTATGGTCCCATCACTTTCTCACTGCCCTATGGTCCCATCACTTTCTCACTGCCCTATGATCCCATCACTTTCTCACTGCCCTATGGTCCCATCACTTTCTCACTGCCCTATGGTCCCATCACTTTCTCACTGCCCTATGATCCCATCACTTTCTCACTGCCCTATGATCCCATCACTTTCTCACTGCCCTATGATCCCATCACTTTCTCACTGCCCTATGATCCCATCACTTTCTCACTGCCCTATGGTCCCATCACTTTCTCACTGCCCTATGATCCCATCACTTTCTCACTGCCCTATGATCCCATCACTTTCTCACTGCCCTATGGTCCCATCACTTTCTCACTGCCCTATGGTCCCATCACTTTCTCACTGCCCTATGATCCCATCACTTTCTCACTGCCCTATGATCCCATCACTTTCTCACTGCCCTATGATCCCATCACTTTCTCACTGCCCTATGATCCCATCACTTTCTCACTGCCCTATGGTCCCATCACTTTCTCACTGCCCTATGATCCCATCACTTTCTCACTGCCCTATGATCCCATCACTTTCTCACTGCCCTATGATCCCATCACTTTCTCACTGCCCTATGATCCCATCACTTTCTCACTGCCCTATGGTCCCATCACTTTCTCACTGCCCTATGATCCCATCACTTTCTCACTGCCCTATGATCCCATCACTTTCTCACTGCCCTATGGTCCCATCACTTTCTCACTGCCCTATGATCCCATCACTTTCTCACTGCCCTATGATCCCATCACTTTCTCACTGCCCTATGATCCCATCACTTTCTCACTGCCCTATGATCCCATCACTTTCTCACTGCCCTATGATCCCATCACTTTCTCACTGCCCTATGATCCCATCACTTTCTCACTGCCCTATGGTCCCATCACTTTCTCACTGCCCTATGATCCCATCACTTTCTCACTGCCCTCTGATCCCATCACTTTCTCACTGCCCTATGATCCCATCACTTTCTCACTGCCCTATGATCCCATCACTTTCTCACTGCCCTATGATCCCATCACTTTCTCACTGCCCTATGATCCCATCACTTTCTCACTGCCCTATGGTCCCATCACTTTCTCACTGCCCTATGATCCCATCACTTTTTCACTGCCCTATGATCCCATCACTTTCTCACTGCCCTATGATCCCATCACTTTCTCACTGCCCTATGATCCCATCACTTTCTCACTGCCCTATGGTCCCATCACTTTCTCACTGCCCTATGATCCCATCACTTTCTCACTGCCCTATGGTCCCATCACTTTCTCACTGCCCTATGATCCCATCACTTTCTCACTGCCCTATGATCCCATCACTTTCTCACTGCCCTATGATCCCATCACTTTCTCACTGCCCTATGGTCCCATCACTTTCTCACTGCCCTATGATCCCATCACTTTCTCACTGCCCTATGATCCCATCACTTTCTCACTGCCCTATGGTCCCATCACTTTCTCACTGCCCTATGATCCCATCACTTTCTCACTGCCCTATGATCCCATCACTTTCTCACTGCCCTATGATCCCATCACTTTCTCACTGCCCTATGATCCCATCACTTTCTCACTGCCCTATGGTCCCATCACTTTCTCACTGCCCTATGATCCCATCACTTTCTCACTGCCCTATGGTCCCATCACTTTCTCACTGCCCTATGATCCCATCACTTTCTCACTGCCCTATGATCCCATCACTTTCTCACTGCCCTATGGTCCCATCACTTTCTCACTGCCCTATGATCCCATCACTTTCTCACTGCCCTCTGATCCCATCACTTTCTCACTGCCCTATGATCCCATCACTTTCTCACTGCCCTATGATCCCATCACTTTCTCACTGCCCTATGATCCCATCACTTTCTCACTGCCCTATGATCCCATCACTTTCTCACTGCCCTATGGTCCCATCACTTTCTCACTGCCCTATGATCCCATCACTTTTTCACTGCCCTATGATCCCATCACTTTCTCACTGCCCTATGATCCCATCACTTTCTCACTGCCCTATGATCCCATCACTTTCTCACTGCCCTATGGTCCCATCACTTTCTCACTGCCCTATGATCCCATCACTTTCTCACTGCCCTATGGTCCCATCACTTTCTCACTGCCCTATGATCCCATCACTTTCTCACTGCCCTATGATCCCATCACTTTCTCACTGCCCTATGATCCCATCACTTTCTCACTGCCCTATGGTCCCATCACTTTCTCACTGCCCTATGATCCCATCACTTTCTCACTGCCCTATGATCCCATCACTTTCTCACTGCCCTATGGTCCCATCACTTTCTCACTGCCCTATGATCCCATCACTTTCTCACTGCCCTATGATCCCATCACTTTCTCACTGCCCTATGATCCCATCACTTTCTCACTGCCCTATGATCCCATCACTTTCTCACTGCCCTATGGTCCCATCACTTTCTCACTGCCCTATGATCCCATCACTTTCTCACTGCCCTATGGTCCCATCACTTTCTCACTGCCCTATGATCCCATCACTTTCTCACTGCCCTATGGTCCCATCACTTTCTCACTGCCCTATGATCCCATCACTTTCTCACTGCCCTATGGTCCCATCACTTTCTCACTGCCCTATGATCCCATCACTTTCTCACTGCCCTATGGTCCCATCACTTTCTCACTGCCCTATGATCCCATCACTTTCTCACCGCCCTATGGTCCCATCACTTTCTCACTGCCCTATGATCCCATCACTTTCTCACTGCCCTATGATCCCATCACTTTCTCACTGCCCTATGGTCCCATCACTTTCTCACTGCCCTATGATCCCATCACTTTCTCACTGCCCTATGATCCCATCACTTTCTCACTGCCCTATGATCCCATCACTTTCTCACTGCCCTATGATCCCATCACTTTCTCACTGCCCTATGATCCCATCACTTTCTCACTGCCCTATGATCCCATCACTTGTCTGGACCACTTGGGAAAATGGGGGGGGGGGGAGAAGAAAGGGATATCTTGGTGAATGGTACAGTAAGAGCTTTTTAAAAATATTTACCCCCCCCCCCCTTTCCAAAAAAAAAAAAAGTGGGGAGAATAACCACCTGAATTGGAACTAATGTCTCACGTATCCTCAGGCCGACACACTAACAACTCTGCTAGTTATATGTTGTCGAGAATTTGTTTGTTTATTTCAAATTGTCTCTCCTAGTGTTTGTTTTTATTTGTGAATTCCCGTGAGATTGTGTACTGACCGTATTCCGTGTCTTGACCTTTGCTATGTGAGTATTTATTTTCGTCATTCTGTGTTATAATAGTTTAGATGTTAACACGGATTTTTTTTTTTATTAAGGTAAGACAATTTATTACACTGAACCTATGAAATGGGTTCCATGACAATTCCCCACATCAGTCAATTCCCCACATTCCCAACTCCCCACAATTACAATTCCCCACATCACAATTCCCCACATTGCAATTCCCCAAATTCACAATTCCCCACGTTTACAACTCCCCACATTGGGATAATATTTATTATAACCATAGACTAATGTACTATATAAGACAGTCCATATAATGATACAAAAGCGTGCCCTCCGTTTCCCCACATCGAGCATTATTTTAGAAAAGTATTTGAGAAAATTGGCCAACATGCAGTTTCCAAAGTAACCTTTGTGTTTAGTAGTTTCTGTTTACTTTAGTCATTCTTGTCAATTATTAATAGTTTTTGTACTGTACATTTAGTTTAATGATTTTTCTTTTATTAGATAATAGGACCTTATCTAATTCATTATTTTGTACCAAGCATATTTTGTATTAAACTCATTTGTTCATTTGTGTATATCAGTTACTTGTATTTTGTAATCAGTAATGCATTTCAATAAATTGTCATGATATTAACTTTTGGAGATTAATTAATACTATTTGCATTTTAGAATTCCTTCATTATATTATTAATTTAGTGCAATTTATATTATCCCAATGTGGGGAGTTGTAAACGTGGGGAATTGTGAATTTGGGGAATTGCAATGTGGGGAATTGTGATGTGGGGAATTGTAATTGTGGGGAGTTGGGAATGTGGGGAATTGACTGATGTGGGGAATTGTCTGGCCACCTATGAAATGTGGTATTGATTCTAAACAGGGATACACTGTATCGACCGGAAAGTGTTTTTTTTATGTTACTGTAGAAAACATTGATAACAAGAGGTTATTAATAGACTACATGTCGCCATTGTTGTATTCGAGATGAGAAGTGACAAAGAAACGTAGTTAGAAACAATGTAGTCACTAAATAATATTTGCATTCAGCCTAGGAATGAAGTCTTTGCAAGTCACAAGTTGGCCTTGTGTAGACAGGAACAGGGTCAAAGTAGTTACATTTCTTCAAAAGCTCCGTCGTCTATCTAAGAACTGCAATTTCAAAGCCGTGACAGCTGAGCAGCATCGTGATAAGTCCATACGCGATGCATTCATCACAGGGATTGCCTCCAACAGCATTAGAAAACGTCTCCTAGAGCAAACATATCTAAAATTGAAGGATGCGTTTAAGGAAGCTAGAGTACTTAAACACGCCTATCAACATTCGTTGTTGTACGAGTCACAGCCAGAAACCACTTGTGGGGCTACTACAAATGCTGTAAGAGTACACTCTGCTGATTTTGTCGATCCCCAGTTGCCTGATCTACGAGACTCAGTTACAACGGCTCAAGCAAAACAAGAGGTAAACGCTTTATCTAGCAAGTGTTACTTCTGCGGCAGAGGAAGACATTCTCGTAATGAGTGCCCCGCACGTGAAACAACATGTAATCTGTGTGGCAAGAACTTACATAGTGTCAGAGATCCTGCAAGTCAAGAAAATCTACAGCATTCGCCCTCGTTACGTTTCATTCTTTAGGACTAGGAAAATCAACTTCCTGGATTCTCCTTAATGAAGTGCCAGTAAAAGCCCTGATAGACACTGGAAGTTGTGAGAGTTATGTATCATCACGAGTTGCCAGAAGTAAAAAATGGCCGATAAAAACCTCCGTGGACAGAATATTTATGACCTCTACTCACTTGTCTCGAGTTATTGAAGGCCATATCTTTGCTACCATTCGACTCAAAGATGAAACATATGAAAATATTAAACTGTTGCTTTTAGATGTGCAGATGTAATTCCAGGGTTAGATTTCCTAAGCATAAACGAGAACCTATAGATTCCCTTTAGTGGAAAGAGACCACTTCTGTTTGTAGGTACTCTAAGACCAGCTAAAGTAGAGGCACCTAGTCGTTTTGCTAACTTATATTCTAACTGCAATCCAATGGAAACAATATCGCGCAGACACTCATTACAGGAATCTAACTTTATTAATGCTGGCATTCAGAGGCTACTCAAAGAAGAAGTAATAGAACGTTCAAAGTCCCCCTGGCGGGCACAGGTTCTAATAACAGCCAATGAGAGGCGCAAAAGACGAATGTTAATTGACTATGGCCAGAAAATCAACAGATTTTTGCCGTTCGACGACTATCTCATGCCAAGAATGGATGAATTAGCAGAGAAGATAGCACAATTGTCTGTCTTCAGCACTCTGGACCTCAAGAATGCCTATCATCAGATCCCGATTAAAGAAGAAGAAAGGCCATATACAGCTTTCGAGGCTGGGGGGTAGACTTTACCAGTCTCGAAGAACTCCAGTTGGAGTTACAAATGGAGTGGCTTATAAAAGAAGCGAAGACGAGCAAATAGAAAATACATTTGCATATGTAGACAATGTGACCATCTGGATTTTGGGATACAAAATTCAAAAGGTCAGCTCAAGCCTGACCCAAAAAGATTCAGGGCCTTGAGGGAATTAAATGCTCCATTGAACCTGCGAGAACAGCAACGAATAGTTGACCTGCTGGCTTATTATTCGCAACGGATTCCTTATTTCTCAAACAAAATCAGTTTGATAGCTTGAAATAAACGATTTCTTGTACCTGAGGAGGTCAAAGAAGCATTTAAGGACCTAAAGGACGAACTTGAGAATTCCACTGTTTACACCATAGATTACACTAGTCCAATAACAGTTTAGACAGAAGCTTATGACATAGCTATAGCAGCTACACTCAACCAAGATGGCCGGCCTGTGGCCTTCTTTTCCCGGACACTATCGCAAAGCGAAAGGAGACACTCTTCAGTTTTTTTGTTGGTAATGAACAATGGAAATAAATGCTAATTGAGAGATATGGATGCATAATTCCCCTAAGTACATTTTGTACAACCATTCTCTTATCAAATTTGAGATTTCGCATTGTTATTCAAAGTCGATGACAATACATGAGTAGTAAAAGTAAGTAGTTTCCCTTTAAGACCTGGTGGTATATAGGGCAGATGATGTAAAGGTCATCTGATTATGTGGCCAACGGTCAAGGAGGTTGTCATGTGGCCAGCTCAACGACCAACCGCTTTTGCTTTCCTCCAACTAATGTTGGGTACCCATTAGAGCTGGGTGGACTCAGAGTTAAAAATCTCAGTCTTCACCAGGATTCAAACCCGGGACCCTCGGTTTAGAAGCCAAGCGCTTTACCGTTCAACCACCGCGCTTCCACAATACATGAATAAAAAAAACATTTAGTTAAGCAATAAATGATAATACATTATTTTTAGTGGCCCCCGAAAAGGGAAAAGACGCTATTAGTTTTGCGTGGTCTTTCTGTCCGTCCGTCCATCCATCCCATTTAGATCTCAATGAGAAGAGGAAATTAAATTCTGGCTTCTGTCACAGTCTCAGTTGACATTGCCTTATTTAATGTTCACCTCTGGATTTAGAGAGTAATGTAGTAACAGTGTTGCGGACGTTACTTGTGATTTATTCTGTAAATAATCGTCTTGGATATTCAATACCACTGTTATTCGGACGTAATTCACAGCCTGGTATGGCAATCTGAGCATTAAAAATAAAAATAAACTTTTTAGAATCCTAAATGCTGCTGGTAAAATCATTGGTAAAAAACAAACCCCATTTGGGCAGTTGCTAGAGACAAACATCTATAAAAAAAGCTAACAAGATCCTCCAAATAAAGAATCACCCTTTGTGTCAGGATTTTGTGATTTTACCATCACAAAAGAGATACAAGACACCTATAGCAAAGACAAACAGACACAAACACTCTTTTGTTCCCCTGGCAATCAAATCATTAAATAAGAACAATCTGGTATAAACTTTGTCACATGTAAATTATGTTATAGTTAGAATGTTTTTTGTTTGGTGTAATGCACAAATTGTGAGACAAATTCCCATACGGACAATAAAGATTATTATTATTATTATTATTATTATAATACTACGTCAAGGCACAATAGAACCTTTTACAGCTTCATGATATTTTAAATAAGCCGTTCTCAACCTTTCTTGTGTTTTGACCCTCTAATACGATTCCCACCTAGGCAACGATCACCAACATTAATTTTGTTTTGACAATATAAATATGTAAATGGAAATTTGCTAATGTTATAAAGTGATTATCAAAATCTTTATTTCTGATTTATGACGCATCTATTTTCATTGGTAAAATTTGAAAACAGAAAAAGCTAATTGGAATAAGTGTAAAATAAATAAGTTTTTTAATTAAATTGCTAACAAAAAGTTTATCTTTGTGACCTGCATTTATTAACTTTTTAATTGCGTATTTACCTTTTCCACGTGTCTACAATTTAAAAAGCATGGCGAAACTTGGAGGATGATATTAAATATGTAAACTACATTGCTACGAAATTGCAAATACGCCAACGTTGGTGAGAAGGTTGGACTCTTGTGGGAGTCTTTGTAAAAGCACAATGAATGTCATCCTCAGCATGGAGTCAACTTCTCTATTTAGACTTGATAACTAGTAGGCTGGGAAACCTTGCTCCGCAAAGATATAAGCCTACTGTTAGAAATGGACGAAGAAGGTGCAACACAATCTCAAAATGGAATATAGTTGCAAACACTTGGTCTAGAATTGTGTCAAGGACATTGAAAAGCAAACATTTTGAGCTGCATTGCTTTTGATGAGCTCAGTAAACTCTGTCTGTCTCCGGAACATCTTCTACTTTCACTTTTAGAAAGTGTTAGCAGGATGTCATACACATTTGGACGCTTGAACGAATGTTAAATTACCATTGTAGTCGGTCTGTCAGATTCATTGTCTATTTTCCTCATAGAAAGCAGATAAAGTTGACAACCTAAAAGTTTTAATTTCATCCAGTTTTATTTTCCAAAGTTGAAGTTTCATTTCGACAAACGGATATTTTCAAACAAATCGAGGAATAATGTATTTTATATTTACATTGAAACATTTAATTATTCAAGATGATAAAGATGTTTACCAGTTCAACTATTTTCTGTATTTTTGCTTTCTGGTAAAAAAACAACACAAAAACTTCTTCTCGAAGTTTAAAAAATTTTTTTAGAACTTCGCCTCTCAACAATTAAGTCAAATCAGTGTTGCATAGCAGAAAACGCGAATTTCCGATGGTCTTATGCGACCCCTGACAAATAGTCAGTCGACCTCAAAAAAGGTCGAGACCCACAGGTTGAGAACCTTTGTTTTATATCAGACAAAGTTCTGATGCAACACCTACTTTATTCTTTTCCAAACGTGAATTATCTTATTTTTTAAATAATCTAAGTAATTTAAAAAAAAAAATACACCACTTTTAAAAGAAAAGTTTCAGGGGAGGTTTATTTTTTAAAATTATATCACAGACTTCTACATTAATAACTATAGCTTCATTCATAGATTAGCACATTGGTAAAAAAAAATCTATGGTCACAATGGAAACAGTATCAATGTATTATTATAAAATATATATATATATAAATATTATAAAATATACTCATTGAATGAAATACTGAATGAAATGTTGTTTTTAAAAAAGAATTTTGATATGAACTTTGCTTTAGCTGTAAGTTTAAAAAATGAACTTCTTTTATAGCGCGCGGTTTTCTCATATCCTTATTATACACTTGACAGTCTAAATAGGACTAACAAATGCCCAGATCTAGATATATTTATATTATATATTTTTAATTATCAAAGCAATAGCTTATCTTCTGACAGTTTAGGGGTGTAGATTTTATTATTATGTAAACAGTAGTATCACAATAAGAAGTGATTTGGACACGAACAGCTTAGTATACCATTACTTTGTACCGAGAGGCCTACTATTCCTGATCATAATATTGGCCTAGGTTTAGTTATTTCAAAATTAAACGTGTATATTCATATGAATTCTAGTCTTGATCTAGATTCTATATCAAGATTCTAGATCTAATCTAGATTTTATATCTAGATCTAGTTCTAGCTCTAGATTTAGTTATAATAATAATAATATAAGTGTATGCTAAATGAATATATCAAGCCTTGGTGGTGGAGTGGCAAAGCGCTTGGCTTCGGAGCTAGGGTTCCTGGGCTCGAATTCTGGTGAAGTCTGGGATTTCTACATTCGGGATCTTCATGGCACCTCTGAGTCCAGCCAGCTCTAATTGGTACCTGACAATAGTTAGAAAAAAATAAAGGTGGCTAGTCGTTATGCTGGCCACATGACACCCTCGTTAAGCGTGGACGATATAAAAAAATACATTTATTATCATCTGCCCTTAGATCACAAGGTCTGAAAGGGAAGCTTTACTTAATGAATATAAAAAACAACTACTAGTAACGGAAAAAATAATTATGTTTGATACAAATTCATTTGAAAGATTTAAACTTTAAAATAGAAAAATAAATTTCATTATTATTATTATTATTTTAGTGCCCAATGATTTTGAAAATGTTATTACTTTCAACGATCAAAACAAGACTATGGCGTGAATATTACTGGTCCATTGGTGAATTCGCTGGGAGCCACCTCTTAGTATGTGTTATCACACAAATTCTCTTTGTAATCTTGTTTTCATATTCATGCAATATTAAGATATCTGGCAGAAATGTTTCCTGTCCTTTTCCATAATAAGCTTAAACATAGATTGAGACATTAAACAAAATTCTAAGTAACGGAAAAGTATTCTATAGGAAGATAACTATGAATTAGGAGTTGATCTAGAATACTTCCGAAATTGAGCAACTGTTCATCCACAAGTCAGTTGGTCAACTAATGCGATTAATGTAAAGGGATTTTTTCCTGATAAAAAATGACAGTTTATCAAAGTAATTATTCTAAATGTACTCCAAGATATCTATTTTCTGTTTAAGACATGAATAGGTAAAGAATTCTTTTAAGATGTTAATCTTATTGTTTTGAAATTCTTATGTCTAGGTCTCCACCAAGCGTATACGATTTTCCCCTATGTTTGTATTTATTTCTTCTAATTCGCTATCACACAGACGTAATTAGCTTCTATTTTGAAGTAACAAACATAATTTATTAATTAAATATTTGTTATTTTAGGAGCAAACAATTATTGTGCTCAGTTTTAAGTTGTTCTGAGATGGGAATTTGGAGCAATGCTGTGTTCAATAATTGTACTAGACCAGTGGTTCCCAAACTTGTTTTTATCTCGTAGACCCCTTGCCATGTTTTCTGCTTTCCGGTAGACCCCCTGCCAGTGGCGTAGCAAGGTACCCGTGGGCCCGGGTTCAAGAACATCTTGGTGGGCCCGGGTTCAATAACATTTTGGTGGGCCCCCTCCAGCCAATAAGACAAATTTGGTGTATGACAAAAATGAGTAATCTAAATGCAAAGACATTCCAATGTAAAGATCGTACCTTTTTAAAAAAAAAAAAGTTATTCGAATGGCCGGTTTAAGGTCATACGATGAGAATGTGTGGGCATTGCATCCTGTAGGTTTCAAAATCAACCACCGCAAGAAAACAAAGAAATAAACAAACTTCGAATGGATGGTTTTGAGGTCATACGATGAGAATGTATGAGCATTGGCATCGTATTGGTTTCAAAATCAACCACCGCTGGAATCCGCTATCAGAATAATTTAAATAGGCACTCGCTGAACCTCCAAGAAAACATTTAACATCTATATTTCATTAAGTATTGGGATCCAACCCAGGACTTGTGTGACAGGCTCGGGCTGCTAAATGGGAGATGGCATAAACACGGCTTGGTGTTGGACCGAATTGATGTTGGACATCAAGTGCCAGTGCTTCTTGTGACTGAATTAGAGACAGTATTATAAGTGCACATTCTTAAAAGCACGGGATAAAACGATATTATTAATTAATATCTATTCGTTTTAAGACACATTAGGAAGTAATATGTAAGAATGTAGTTTAAATATTGGACTATTAGTGTTAAGTTAAATTTTAATTTAGGTGATGGCCAGATGTATACGACATAACCACTGCCTGCTACATAAGTAAATATCACACCAGTACTGCGAGGACTATAGGACGTAACCACTGCCTGCTACACAAGTAAATATCACACTAGTACTGCGAGGACTATAGGACGTAACCACTGCCTGCTACACAAGTAAATATCACACCAGTACTGCGAGGACTATAGGACGTAACCACGCCTGCTACACAAGTAAATATCACACCAGTACTGCAAGGACTATAGGACGTAACTACTGCCTGCTACACAAGTAAATATCACACTAGTACTGCGAGGACTATAGGACGTATCCACTAGCTGCTACACAAGTAAATATCACACTAGTACTGCAAGGACTATAGGACGTAACCACTACCTGCTACACAAGTAAATATCACACTAGTACTGCGAGAACTATAGGACGTAACCACTGCCTGCTACACAAGTAAATATCACACCAGTACTGCGAGGACTATAGGACGTAACCACTGCCTGCTACACAAGTAAATATCACACCAGTACTGCGAGGACTATAGGACGTAACCACTGCCTGCTACACAAGTAAATATCACACCAGTACTGCGAGGACTATAGGGCCTAACCACTGCCTGCTACACAAGTAAATATCACACCAGTACTGCGAGGACTATAGGACGTAACCACTGCCTGTTACACAAGTAAATATCACACTAGTACTCCGGGTTCAAGAACATCTTGATGGGCTCCGCTCCAGCCAATAAGACAAATTTAGTGTGTGACAAAAAATGAGTAAACTAAATGTAAAGACATCCCAATGTAAAGATCGTACCTTTTTCTTAAAAAAAGTAATTATGTCATAACGTTTGATTCAGTTAGGGCTGCATATAAGTAATAGTGTCTTAAAAGTCAATGTTTTTACAACTTCTTAACAGAGTTAAACTACTTAAAAGTGTGTCAAATGAACAAACAAATGTTCTTCCTAAGTTCTAATGTGGGCTCCAACTGGCCTTGAGGCATGGGCCCAATCGTAATGAGCTCCTTTGCGCCATGGTTGCTACCCGACAGCTGTGGGCCCCTATTGCTTGTGGGCCCGGGTTCATTGAACCCCTTCGAAACATGGATGCTACGCCACTGCCCCCTGCTTAACTTATATTTGCATTTTTGCAAATTCATCAACTCCATTTTTTAAAACTAATTTCTAACTGTAGTGAGTGTAGAATGAAAAATAGAGATTTATCTTTTTTTATTCATAAAATTCAAATTTAAACCAATTAAAATAACAATTCATATTTATGACTGGAATCACCGAAACACACACTGGGAAATGTCTTTTGTGCACGTCTATTACCCGTTGCTATGGATATTATGTTTCATATAGGAATTTGTTGTTCTACGATGTTATCATCAAACATTAAAAATTAATTAATCAATTAATTTGTCTTATGTATCATTGTAAACGTTTTCGCAAAGCGCAGTTTCTCGTGTATTTCTTGATCTTTCACGTGTGGCTCAAATATTGGATATACAGAACTGTTTTCTTCACTAACAGCAGAAGGGGCGAAGCTGAATAACCGGTGCCTAAACCAGTAACTTTGAGCAGGAAGGGCTCATTAGCCTTGGCTTGCTGCCCACCTAGCAGAAGGAAAACTGAATTCAAACCTCTGCTGCGTGCAGCTTTACCCAAACGCTGGAAACTTTCGTGGGGCGACCCTGTTAAAAATAAGTAGCCGGCGGCCCTTAACCAGTTTGAAGCACACAGCATTACATTCTGTCAGAGCCTGTGATACCGCTGATCCAAAACACTGAATGTATGTCGTATACAAAGCATTACATAAGAAGCCTTCAATTCTATAACTCATGCCACCAATGTGCCATTGAACTGTATTGTTGCTTAAAGACATTTTTTGAATAATATCAGATGTAGGTTTGTGTAAAACAGTTTTTAAAATTTCAACGGCTGATAAAATCAACCGGTTTTTGCTATAAGTAAAGAGATATTGTAAGTCGCCTACAAACCATCATCTTCTCTATCTGATATCGAAGAGGGATTTTGTGGTTCTGTTCCGAACTTTATCTTTGAGTGTTCGAAATTTTTTAAAAATCTTTATCTATTTTGTCATGGTGGCATCGTCTCAAACGATCCTCCAGCGTAATTGGTTTCATATCGTCATAAAACCGCTTATTTGACAAAGAAGGAATGTATCCCAATTTTAACTAATCAACGCTGTACAGTCTTTCTTTTTGTTAAACATTAGTTACATGGAGACAAAATTAAGCTAGTGAAATTAAATGCTACAATTTTTCGTTTGAATAGCAAGATACATATTTAAAGGATTAACTAAGGTACAAATCATAGATTAGTTTAATAAATAATTACATTAGTGGGATGTGAAAATTAAAGTCGCAATCTGATTAAATGTAATTTATTATCGTAGACCCCGTGGACATCTCATGGACCCACAATTTATTTTTTCACTTTTGTAGACCCCTTGGAAGTCTTCGTAGACCCCTGGGGGTCTATATAGACCACTTTGGGAATCACTGTACTAGACGGACGGAATGAGTTGATTTCAGCTTTGCACAAAATTTAAATATACATATGTGACAGCCCTCGTGTATAAGTGGCTTGTTTGGTGTCTAGGGGATGATTATTTTGAGTTTGCCACACACTGGGCCATCAGAGATATATTGGGAGCAGGCACGCAACAAAACAAACAGTGGAGAAAATGGACCAAAACTTTAAAGAATTGATGGAAATTTATTTACTTAAAATGTACAAAGCAGAATGAAAGGGGGGGGGGTTGCATCTATCTCTTAGTAATATTGTATCATGGCACTTTATGTGAGAGTATGTCGCTTTGCCTCTGAACTTATCTGGTTGTCCTATCGATGTTGTAGTTGGTTGTGCTCCTGGGTGGAGGTCTCGCAGTTGGAGGTGGCGTTCAAATGGTTAGATGGTTGCCGGTGACTCAGTTCTTGTGGAGCATCAATCCAAAGTCCTGTGGTCTGTTGTGGGCACAGTAGGGCGGGTGGCCGGCTACCGTGAGCACAAGCGTGCTGCGGGCAGAGCTGATCTGCCGGGGGCAGCGTTGTTAACAGGATAGGTCCAAAAAGTCGCGGTGAGTAGGCGAGGTTATGACGTCTCGCATAGACACGTGGTCTAATAGGTATGCATTATCCAGAAGGCACGTAATGCCAAAATAGGCAGGTAGCGCAAAACAGATTAATTAGTAGGTAGTAAAATAGTATCAATTAGGCATACACCTGAGGGAGGCATCAGGTATTCCTCTAAAAGTAAGAATGAAAGATATAGTCAAGACTCGACTATCAGCGAGACGGAGAAAATGACAGAGTGTGTCCATTCCGACTTAGTCTAGCTTATAAAGGTCTGGAAGAGAGGGGCGGAAACGGGATGGACCTAAGGATGATCTCCCACGTGGATGAATCTGACCCGAGAATGGAGTCGCACCTAGACATGTCAAGAGGTGTGTCGACACCGGATTATCTCCTTGGTTAAAGAGAGACGTTGGTAGGGGTGGAGGAAAGAATGAAGTATATTCCAGCCCAGGTGGTGTTGACCGTGAACGTCAGACTACCGGCGCCAATGACCAACGGCCGTGCTAGTACAGTTTATCTTTCCCCGGATCAAAGGGAGATAAGTGAAAAGTGGTGGCCTTGTTGTCGCCAAGGTGGTGGAGTGAGAAGAGGAAAAGGTGGGGTTTGGTGGTGAAATCGGTAAAATCAGGCCTAGGAGTAAGAAATAATTGAGATAAAATAAATAAATAAAAATTAGTGCTGTGATAAAATTGAGTGACACTGTCAGCAAGATTTTGGCCTGTGACAACATAGCATACTTCAGTTCTGTGCATTTTTTAAACCATGGCATAACATTTTTGGCTGTTTAAATTACATTTGCAGACGAATTTATCAAGCAATATTGTTTATTCACATGTTTTATATAAAAAAATGTGTTCAAATTTGTATTATAAAGAGGTTTGTAAAGAATTCCTAGATGTAAATTCTTTTTTTTACATTCAGAAACTTGTGCCTTTCCTATTTTTAACGAAGTTATCACATTTATGTGATATCGACTCGATTTGTTGATAGTATTATTGAGTTTATTCATTCAATAATAAATTATCCATCCATTACTCTGGTAATAAATATCTGATGTTAATTTATCCTGAGTCATGCGTTGACAGTAAGAATTGAATTGTATATAATTTCAACTTATTTGTTCAGCATCTCATGTTTTGTGTTTCATAACTCTCTCCACTCAGAAATCAAAACCTAAGAACTAGATACTCTAATATCTCTGACTTGCTTTTTGGGAGGTCAGAAAAATGCCATTGATAAAATAGAACGTTTATTTGCTGATCAATAATAGATCGATGCACAACTAAATGTTGTGTATGTATAACTTTTTTTTACATTCGCTTTTTCGAAAAGTAAATTTGCGTTATAGGAAAAGATTTGTAAACAAACTTGTTAGTTACTGTGAGACTTGTGAAGACCATTTGCTACTTTAAAATAAATTCACAAATACCAAATGTTAGTAGACCTCTTCTCGTATGATGTCGTAACCAAAAAGATGACAGTAGCTCATACATTGGAATGAATTTTCTAAATGAACGCCTACATGCCTGATTGCTCAATTGTTTAGTTACACTTCGAGTTTTTAAGAAACGATGGTACCATCATATTTGTAAACCAGTTTAAAAAGTACGTCATTGACACTTACGATTAATTAACAATCATGAAAGGAATTATTCTTGACTTGAAGATGATCTACTTTAATATGGGTCTACAACTTCTCGTTTAGATTTCTTCTTTTGGCTTAATTGAATTGTTTTGTATGGAGAATTTTATTTTAACTAGGGACAACGAGGTACTCCAGTGTGTGTGTTTGTGTGTGCGCGTGCGTGCGTGCGTGTGTGTGTGTGTGTGTGTGTGTGTAATGTGTGTGTTGCCTATTTATGTTGAGCTTGTTGCTTTCATTTCAATAGATTATTGAGACAATAATGCCAATGTTTACATTATGCTAAATATTTGTACTGTATTTTTTCTTATGCTTGAAATTGTTTTTAATGTAAACATAGTACACAAAAGACTAACACAATATATTTAGCAGGCTCCTTAAAGAGATCTGCTAATGTTTTTATGTTGTTTGATTGTCAGTTTCGTATCTGGTCAAAGCAAATCGTTGTTTAAAATATTTTAGCGTCGTTTCGAACATGCAAGACGCTGAGAAGTGATTTTCTTTTTCAGATCTATAAATTTCTTGTACCGATGGAATTATCTGGTTAATACCACCGCAGTACATGATCCTGACTCAACGTGGCAATCGGATGAAAATGATCGCAAGAGGAAGTGATTAGGCTATATGAATAACAAAACAAGACTCCTGTGACAGTATCTATGGGAAAGCGAGAGTTTTCCCATTGCACAGTGAGGAGTTGAAAGAGAGCTTCCACTTTCTTGTTGATCATCCAAACGCTGTTTCTCAAGGGACCGCTACACTAATGGCGAGTCCTGCACGATTGGCTTGGTAACATAAAAGATGATGGCGGGGTTCCCGTTGTTCTCGGCCAGAGTGTCAGATACATATATTATAAAGACATTGACTTTGACATCTTCCATGCTAACCTTTTTGTTCAATTAACACGTCTAGAGTTGAAGTTCGAATAGCCTACGGAGTAACTCTTTTGACCATCTCACTGTTAATATCGCTTTGTATTTGTGGATTATATATCTAAAGTCAACTCTGTTGCCAGAGTGGGACTCAGAGCTATTTATTTTAGATAAAGAACGCGAACTCCTCTTTTTGAACTCAACTTTTTCCATTCTCTAATTTAAAAATAGGAAAAGACACAAAATTGAATTGCATCAATAGATTATTCAAATAAGTAGACTTGACTTGAAACTTATTAAATCATTCACTTTTATGGGTCTTTGAGTAGAACCATGTCAAACAGGAGATAGAGCAAAACCTTTTCACTTTCATTCTCCATAATCTTTTAAAAAATTGAATGTTCGAGAAAGTAATGTGTCAGTAAACTTTCTGTTCTTTTAAAGGTAACACCACGTGATTTATTGAAATCGATACACATTTAAAAGATTTTAAAAAATCAACTCGTAAGTGAGACGATTTATGAAATGTCTCAGCACGCATTTGTAAGGCTCTGTAACTTTTGGATGCATAAAAGGCTTCCGAAGGCTTTGAAAAAAAGATGTCTTTGGACCGTAGTGAGCAATACTCTGGCAAGACTACCTCACCAATAAGTAAAAATAACTTTATACTGCAAGAAATTTGTTTATGTTGGAGACAAAATTTTGTAACCAATTATGTAAAATTAAAACAAATGAGGTATTTCCATTTTTCTATTTAAAAAAATAATACTATTTTTATAGTAAAAAAATATCTAGAAGGAATAAATTGTCACAAAACTAAACTTGAATCCCATACACAATAAAAAGTGTTTCACGTCTAAGTTGTTATGTCAAAAACATTTATTGGGACATGTGAAACTACGTGACCTGATTAAGTACAAACCCTAGCTGACTGTAGTAAGTTGAGTTGAAAACCTTGACACCACTCAACTCATCTCTGGTATTATTGTAGATCATTTCCTCCAAGCAGCCGATGACTATTGGATCCTCCCACAGAAAAAACTTGTTTGCGAACATCTGTTTAGCGCGTCCAAGTAGTGGCAGGTCTCCTGTTAAAATGAAAATCTATAGTCTAATAACAAAATATAACTGTGTCGAGATGCCAGCTTTTTATCCACCCAATCACCACACACTGAAATATTGTGTAACCTACTAAGAATAAGAAATCTTAGTTCTAAACTAAATCGAACAAACTTACACAAGAAATCTTAAGACTATAAAACTATTAGACTAAACCGAAAGGACATTATTACTTTGCCAAAAATATACTAAAACTGTGTGGAGAAGTACTACTGTAACTATTAAACAAAATTACAAAGACAGTTTGTGTGGAAACACAAACTTAAAATCGGCCCCCGTAGTGGTCCACCTAGGCAGGCTTCAATATTTTCAGAAAGAACATCCAAATGAAATTATATCAAAGACAAATGAGAGATAAGAATGGAGAAAGAAGGTTGACAGATCTTGTGTAGTGCCCCAACGGTACAGCAGATCAAAGGATAGGTGCAAGTGAATGCTAAGTTAGATGTGAACCTGGCCTAACTAGTTCCCCTTTCAGACCTTGTGGTCTATAGGGCAGATGATGCAAAGTTCATCTGTTTTTTTTGTGTGGCCTACGGTTAACGAGGGTGTCATGTAGCCAGCACAACAACCAATCGCCTTTACTTTTCCCCAACTAATATCAGGTACCCATTGGAGCTGGGTGGACTCAGAGGCGCCTAAGGATTCCAAAGTTGAAAATCCCAGTCTTCACCAGGATTCGAACCCGGGGCCCCCGGTTCGGAAGTCAAGCGCTTTACCGCTCAGCTAACGCGCCTCTCCTGGCCTAACTGAAGTCTTGTAATTGATGTAATTGTTTTGAAAAGGCTCAATCTCTTATTCGAATGCTAATACATTCTAGCAATTAAAAAAATAATTAAAAAAATGAAGTTTACAAGATTACTATTCGTTTTAATTTATGTCTAACTTATAATGCATACTAATTAGCTTTTTCTCTTTAAAAAACTGCTTGCATAACTGATTTTAAAAATTAGATTTTTCGCTTTCAGAACAAAAAAGTAGCCGTTGCATCAGAACTTTAAATGGTCTAAAATATTGTGATGTCGGATTTTCAATATCTTTTCTAGTTTACGAGATCTAAACGGGACGGACGGACAGACGGACAGACATTTCGCACAAAACTAATAGCGTCTTTTCCCCTTTCGGGGGCCGCTAAAAATAAGAATTGTATTTTTATCTTTGAATATTAAAGAATTGTTTCTTAATCTCTAAATTTTACTTTTAGAGGGTTTGTAGTAAATCTTAAAGTATTTAGACCATTATTTGGACTCTACCCTTCTGACACTGCAAGAGAGAAAACAAGAGTGGGGGGAGACAGAATTTTGATTGATTTTTTTGTTTATGAACCCTATTCACAAATAGAAATGCACTATTAAATCAAAGTAGTAGTAGAACCGGACACAACAGAATGAGACAACATATGTTCCGGAAGCTAAAAGCGAAACCTACTCTTGAGGAGCATTACCAGAGAATGCTGACCATGTCCTTCAAAGCTGAAAACTATATTAAAAGTCCCGAACAAGACTCTGGCACCAAAATTCTACTCTAGAAGAAAAAATATACGGAGAACTCCCTGATCTGGAAACCACTGGGTAGTTCATCTCATATATAGGATTACTGATCTGAACCCTCCAACATGTAAAATGAGAACAAATAAGATGTTGATTTAATTCTGGACTAGATATTTCCAAGACTTACCTGTTGATAGTATACAAATGCCTCTAACCCAATGACCAGCGCAGGGTTTTTCTCCCCAATTTTTGAATCTGGTTAAAAATGGTTTGATCATGGAGTCATCGTTGTCCGTCTCTGGAACACCTAGAGATGAATGTGATGAGATAATTTGATCCAGCTCTAGAAACATTTCAATTTGGCCTTAACTAGTACAGATAAACGCAATTGTCTGAAAGATAAATATTTGGTTCAAATGTGTTTCAAAGATACAGAAATTGAAGAATTGTTACAAACAAACTTTACTTTACCCTTTTTATAGGCTGCCTGTCACAAAGAGGCTCCAGATATTGCCAATAACAGAAACATATCTGGATTGTTATTGTGCTTGTGGGCTATGGTAGGGCTGAATATATAGTTTCGCTCTACCATGTCTTGCACGATATAGTGATGTTTGGTCAAAAGTTCCACGTGATATTGTGTAAGGGTAGATGAGATGTGTGAATTTTGAGCTAGTAGAGAACTAGACTCAGAGAGAGTTAGTGGTGTACTCTTTAGTAAGAAACTCTATTTCCTATGGTAGATAAATGTTAGATAGTAAATGTTGGACGTTGTAGTTTCTTTGAGTTTATATTATTTTTCTACACGTGTATATAAGTTTTATTTGAATCGAGTTATTTATTCCTATAACTATGTGTCGAGTTTCTTAGGTGAGGATATTAGTGCTACATTACTATGCCTCTAAGGTTGAAATATATAAATATTGAACTGACTTTTGAAGTCGCTTCCCAGTGATTCAACCCTTAAACAACGACTATCACTACCAGTAAGGGCCATCTCCATATATAGGCGATTTGTTGCAACTTGAGGCTCGTTCAGGTTGAACTGTGGAACTCGATCAGGTTAAACTGTGGAGCTCGATCAGGTTAAACTGTGGAGCTCGTTCGGGTTGAACTGTGAAGCTTTTCCAGGTTAAACTGTGGAGCTCGTTCAGGTTTAACTGTTAAGCTCGTTCAGGTTGAGCTATGGAGCTCGTTCAGGTTGAACTGTAGAGCTTGTTTATGTTGAACTGTGGAGCATTTTCAGGTTGAACTGTGGAGCTTTTCCAGGTCGAACTGGTGACTACGTCTGACTACGTCCCACGTGACAGTGGAGACAGAACTAATTATTGCGCCTAATAATCCCACCGTTATTTTCTACCCTTCTACTGTTCCTCACCTTGGCTGACCATTCTTTCGTCAAACTCAATCATCTCCGTGGTTTACGGCCGCATTATTATTAGATGCGAGACCCTGCCAGACGTTGAAGAGATAAGCTAGTATTTAAATACTTTTCCTGATTTGTTGGCTAATCTAATATGGTTGGTTCCAATTTGAAAGTATTTATTTGGTGTGTTCTATTTGTTTTGTCCATCTTTGATGCTCAGTACGCTAAGGTCCAATTTCTTTTACGGACATGTGGGGGAAGGGGTATCTGGGATCAAGTTTCGTTTTGTGTTTAGGGGCTCAAGAAACAAAAACTTGGTCGGGATTTGAACTCGAGAGCCATTGATAAGTTGTCAAGCAATTAATGCTACACAGCCACAGCTAGTACATTTTTTGATTAGCCTTTATTTATTTGTTTTTTTTTAATAATAGGCCAGGCTGGTCAGCGCAGTTTTATCAGTTTAGCATCTTCATGTACCCCTAAGTCTGTTGGACAATTGAGGCAGCACGCAATATTTGTTTACCATTTTTCTCCATTGCTCTTTGTCTTTTGCCTTGCATAAAACCTCTTTCAATGGCAGGCACGTCCATTCTATTTTGTTGTCCTCCCATGGCTATCTCTGTCTGCCTTTTCTTCTTTTTACTGGTTCTTGTATACCAAACATAGAAATTTATAATTTATACCAAAGATATACCAATCGGAGATTTTTTTAGTTTTTTTTTTTTTCATGTTCTGGCCACAACTCTGTAGAGCTTTTACTTTTAAGAAAATGTAATTGTTTCAATCAAGGAAAACACATTTTAATCAATCATATATATATTTATATTATACTAAAATACTTCCGACTCATAAAGCACATTGGGCAGTAGGAAACAACTCGTGTCCACTGTTTCAAGATTTTCATGAAAGCGATGCAATGTTATGCACGGACTTCACATTATTTTAGTAGTCACCGTTATGACTATCGAGTTATTGCTCTTTTTTATGTACGAGGCGAATTCGTTCCGAAAACGAGTATCAGAAAATAGGAAGATTTCCGTCTATTATCAAACTATCTGTAGGACAAGAACATAGATTGATTCCAAGCATTTATGTTATCGCACAGCTTGTTGTTCCCAGCGTATTTACCTTTATATGTTCCTCGAATTCCCAACTGTGGATTGTGATTTAAAGTGGTGAAGAATGTCTCGTCTGGAATGCTTGTGTTTTTGACCCAATCCAGCAAATCTTTAGCCGTCCGATGGTGTAGTATGTAATCTACAAACTCTCTGAAACACAACGTCAAATATTATTTCCATATGACCTGTGACAGTTGAGCTAGTTTGGGGTGAAGGATTTAAAATGCACATGCTGCTATACTATAGAGGGTTTACAAAGGTTTCATACAGTAACATCCTACCCAGTGGAATAGTCCCCCTTCCCATATAGACTTTTGTCAAGGGAATTCTAGTAACTCCGTCAGACGCAAAAGAAAAAAGGTCCCTCATAAATTGACTAAAGACTCCTATGTACTTTTGATCCGTGTACACCTGATACCCTGCTTCTCATCTTTTCTCGTGCACTTCTAATAAAAGGCACGCATGGTGACACTGCTGGACATATACTGTTGGCCAGTCAAGTATCTGCTACGTAGAATTGAAATCTACCTCTTTTAAAACTCACCCTCCCCTTTTAAACTTGATCACCAACCAATAAAATGTGTGCATCAATCAAACCCCATAGAGCAATAGTAATATATCATTGCACTTGTTACAGAATTACACAGTTTTTATAGCGGCCTCTGAAAGTGGAAATGACGCTATTAGTTTTGTGTGGAATGTCCCTCAGTTTGTCCGTCCGTGCCGTTTAGATCTCGTAAACTATAAAAGATAGTGAAAATCCGACATTATAATATTTTAGACCATTCAAAGTTCTGATGCAACGATTACTTTTTTCTTTTCTGAAAGCAAAAAATCTAATTGTAAAATCAATTAAGCAAGCAGTTTTTTTCATAACATTACACCATTTTTACATCTATTCACTACTAATAGTAACAAAGTAGTTTTTCATATAGTGAGCTGCAGAGCTTCCGTATCACCAGGAAGACAGATCGAATGGAATTTTTAAATGGAATTTTTGTTCTAGAGGCTTTGAATGAGAGATTGACCCTTTATAAAACAATTTTATTAATTAGATACTCATTATTAGTTAGGCCAGGTTTACATCTAACTCACCCTACCCTTTCACTTATCCCTTGGTCTTCTGGACCGTTGGGGCGCCACACAGAATCTGTCAAAAAATTTTCACCATTCTATCATTTGCATTTGATAGAATTTCATTCTGATATTCTTTCTGAAGTATTGAAACCTGCCTTTTTACCTGCCTAGATGGACCACTTCTGATAGAATTTAATTCTAATATTATTCTGAAAATATTGAAACCTGGCTTTTTACCTGCCTGGGGTGGACCACTTCGCGGGCCGATTTTGAGTTTGTGTTTCAACACCAACTGTCTTTATAACCTTGTTTTTTATTAGAACATTTATAAGTTAGCTCTAGGGGCAACAGAGTGGCCAGGGCAATAGAGACGCAGACCTGAAATAATCTACTTTAAACATTGGCATAGCATCTACCGGTAAACAAAAACAACACTAAATATCCAATTTAGCATTGCACTTTATTGTTTTTTAATTAGACAATAGCATTGTTGGTATAAAATCCCCTATCTACTACTCATGTATACGCAGAAGATACAAGAGCTGAAGTGTAGAAGATATAAGGATAGGCAATACTGTGTTCATTTTATTGTGTCTTTTGTTCGTTTGATGACACGATCTGACATGGTTTTTATTTGCAATAGTTGTTGTAACGGCAATTTACTTACCTGTTGACTGCAATGTGAACTGACCCTTTAATGGCTGTTATGTTATGTGGTGGATCTGTATGCAATCGGCTGCGAATTAATCTGTAGAAAGTCAGAGAAATACAACTTCCAAATAAATGTACGTAATAGGGGTCATACTAAATAGGTATCCCAATGCTGAGCCACATATGCAAAACGTGGAAGACATCGTAACGCCATCGAATAATTTGTTAATTGCGCAGCTCTAAACGACAGTTTATATTACTCTTAAACAAAGGTTAGCTAGCAGATAACCCTCTCCATGACACGAAAGTCATAATAGCAATTCTGAAGCCTCAGAGCCACTCTGGAGCCTCAGAACCCTAACTTTATTGAACTTTGTACTTCTTAGAAACAATAAGGGCTTTTGTTTAGTCTGAAACTTCACGCGGCTTTTTGATAGTACAATAGCCAAACCCTTTCTTCAAAGGATCTAGCCCTAATGTTTCCGTAACGCAACTTCGGGCCGACTGACATATTTGGCGGGATGCAAGACACCATTCACGCAATGGCTAAGGATATAGGAGATCCCTTTTTTCGAATGATCAGCTGTGTAGGACAAAAGAAACTGAAGAATCAGGCAAACGAAGAATAGGATATTTACACAGACACGTCTAAACCCTGACTAGTTCCTTTGCTTTGGAGATTTTTAGATAAAGAAATACACCAATTATTAGTTTTTTTTACATATACTCTTTCTGATAACTACGATTCAAGAGTGAAAATTAAACGCCTTCAGATGGGATTTTTTCCCTGTTGCAAATTCATATACTATATTCTTTATTTTTATTATTCTTATTATGCTCGATAAGACAGATGGTCCCTTTGAATGTCATGTAGTCTTTGAAAAATAAAAATATTTACATAGAAAGCATATGCGATTATAGCTAAGAAGTTAATTAATGATTACAGACTTTTTGCAAATCAGCAAAACAACATCAGAAACAAAAAAATCATTTACCCTTTTATTGTTCCTTCCAAATCATTAGCTCCTCTATATGATTTTAAGATTTGAACCAATTCCCAGTTTGTCCTGAGCGGAAATTCCTGACCTGTCAAATTAATGAAATACTTCCATTTTCGAAACCTCCAGAGTTGCTGCATACAGACAAGTTCTGGCTCCAGTACAGTGTACGTTCCCCAATGAACTGCAAGACGCTCAGGGGCAATAAAAACGTTCTCAAAGCATTTGGCTATGGCCGAAACAGCAATAAAGAAATTTTGGTCGGATTTCTTATCCACGTGAATGCAGTAGTAGTTTTGAGGCCTGTAAATGGCTCTGAGAAGCCTCTCCACCATCTCAACATCTTTGTAGATTATAAGTGAGTACGCTATTGGGAAGTCCTCCTCTTCTTGAGTCAACTTGCAAGTGACGTATCCTCGGGACTGTTTGAATCTCGGGCAGTCAGTTGTGAGATTAATGTAGTATTCGTTAGATAGCATTGTCCAGCTTGTTCGTTTGATTAGGTTTAGGGTGTGATTCATGAATTCTTTGTCAGCTGAGAAAAGTTTGCTACACTGAATGTTCTTGAGATGAAGGATGCTGTCCATAGTGTCCTCTAGCGATCCTTGGCAGTTCTCAGCCTTTGTGAACCATCTTGATTGAAAAGTTTTTGAAATCCCATTTAACAAAGAAGAGGAGGCGATGGCTTGCGACATTTCCAGAATTGACGCGTTTTTGGTTAGGTATGACCATTTTTGATCATTGCCAAGGCTTGTGCTTGAATAAAAAGTACGCCATAAAATGTTTTGTAGAAATACAATCACAGCGATCGCCAAAACAAGAATAAAAAAGATCTTTTTCATTATAAAAACGAATTGCTCTTATTCTTCCAACGGTATAAGACAAAAGGAAATCTAGTCTTTGAGCGTACCTGGAACTGAGATAAAACAAATATTTATACATTGGAGATTTTGACGATGAATTTTGTATTTTGATGTTTAAGATCTATTGTACATACTTTGAGCAATAAACTAACATACACAAAGAAGACAATACGATATAGAGAAATGTGCTGTAGGGGTGGGGATCTAAAGAATCCTATAAGAAAATAAAAGAAGTAGAAGGAAAGAGATTTTAAAAACCTATAGGCGAACTAAACAATGCCAAAGACGCTCTAAAGCAGGAGTGGGCAACCTTTTTCTAGAGAGGGCCGCATTAATTTTTTTGTAAAATTTTGGGGCCGCATATATATTTATATATATAATAATAATAATTAAGTATTACAACTTGGACAATAATAAAATTAATAATATTTTAAATAAAAAATAATATTTTTTTACACTCCTAATTGAGGGACAACAAGAGTTAGCAATTTATGAAACTAATTTTAAGAATATTAAAAAAAAAATTATTTTTTTTTACATCGCAACATACATCAAACGTAAAGTTGTACTTAATGTGAAGTATTTAACTGCTTACACCCGTGCATGATTTTCCGGACCTGTAAAACTAGCATACTAATTCTTATCCTTGTGACTGCTGTCAAATAACAGTCAGTCAGTATCAGTATCGAACTGTTCTTAGATTTGTTACAATACACAATGCTTATTCACAGTGAATGTGGACCCAAATATTGTAAAATTTCAGCAGCTAAGTTATTTCAAGTGTGGCAGTACAACTTTGGCACCCATAAAACTCATACGGATGAGCCGACTGCAATGGAACTCCAAGTCATAATTTGCTTCCAAGTATGTCCTCTCGAGCTAAATAAACGTTTGCCCTAAATGGTGAGCTGTAAGTTTTGAAAACTGTTCCAAGTTCTTGACGTCTTAAAATTTGCTTTCAAATTTCACAATCAAGGAATACAAATAAGTCTTGAACTTTTTAACCATTTCACTAGAAATAGTTTCATCTTTGTCAAATGAAAATGACAAAAGCTGTTTTCACTTGCCAGTCTGGAGAAATGAGGAAGCTTTGTTTGAAAAGGTTTAACATGCATACACGTGAAAACAATCCGTTGTAAAAGTGCCGATGGCTGCCTGGTCGTGCGGTTTTCGCGCTGGACTGTCGTTCGGATTTATCGACGGTCGAAAGTTCGAACCCTGCCCGCTCCCATTCCCCGTCGTCCTGCGGGAGGTTTGGACTAGGAAGTAAACTATCTTCAACTCTGAAGGAACATCCGAAACATGTAAAACATTTTACAAACAAACAAAAACATGAAGTCTGTTTTCCGCCATGAAGCCTGTTTTCCGCTCTTCATTAGAAATATTAGTACCAAGCTCACAGTCAATGCCCTTTAAGGGTCAATCAAATAAGAGATCTAATAATCCTCTCAATACCTTACCCAATGCTTAACCAGCAGATTCTATTGTGGTCTCGAACATCGGAAGGTTTAGTTTCCAAATCTTCAAGTAGGGTACTTCTTCTCGGAACTGCTTGTGTTAAAAAGAACCTGGCTCTGATAAATTTTATCACTGAGATAATTGAGTCAATAACAAGTTTGATAGTCAATGCAGCTTAACGCTAACTTTTCCTATTTAAAGTGTATGGTTGGGATAGTGTTCTTTCATTTACTTAAAATTATTTTCACTCTGTCAAAGCACGGGCTCCATCCATTGTTACACTTGCCATCTTGTTCCAACTCAACACTTTCAACCCAGTTCTTCATAAATGCTGGCTTGAGTTTGTGTCTATGACTGACGTAACGAGGTATTGCCGATAAGAATAGTCTTCGTTGACTTTCAACATTTTAGAATGACATGTAGAGAAATTGTTTCTTAGACTCTTCATCATAAATGATAAGAATCAGAAATTTCAATAATATAGATAAAGAAATATTTAAAATTATTTTATTTTTAGTATATTTGCTTTTTGTTATATATATAATTTGTGGGTACACCTGATTTCTGTAGGTGTTCGCGGGCCGCATAAAACAGTCCGGAAGGGCCGCATGTGGCCAGTGGGTCGTAATTTGTCCACCCCTGCTCTAAAGGAAGAGCACGGTTTACTAAGTTATAAACAGTATTTTGTGCTAGAAGCCAAAATTAAACTTTGAAGTTTGATCTTTTAAATTCTGATGTTTATTACAATCTTTTATACACCGGAAACACCGGTAGCCCAATGGTGTTGCCTGCAGTTTACGCGATAATATGAAAAACTACTAATTAATTGTTGTTTTAAATTATGTTCAACTTTTTTTACATGGTAAATATATTTTTTCTCTTTAAAAAAATTTATTTAACATTTTTTTGTAAATGTAGTATTTAGTATGACAGAACTTACATAACTTACAATGAAATTGTGAAAAAAAATTGTTAAATTGTCATCTCTCTTACTAAACAGCCTCCAGTGTTTATTATTATTAATAGTGAATGGTTGTAAAAATTGTGTGTTTTTATGAAAAAAATGATTGCATAAGTAATTTAAAATTTATTTTTTTTTCGTTTTCAGAAAATAAAAAAGTAGCCGTTGCATCAGAACTTTGAATGATCTAAAATATTATGATGTCCGATTTTCATTTTCTCTTCTAATTTCTGAGAACTAAATGGGACGGACGGACAGATGGACAGACAGGCCACACAAAACTAAAAGCGTCTTTTCCCCTTTCGGGGCCGCTAAAAATGTTTCGACCAAGAACTAGTGAATGAAATGTTCACTAAACAACTAACAAAACAAATTCTCACTAATAAACTCACGAAACATATTTTCCCTAATCAACTTACGAAAAACATTTTCACTAATCAAGTAACAAAACAATTTTTTGAAAATCAACTCACGAAATCCCTTTTTAACTAATCAACTCACGAAATCCCTTTTTAACTAATCAATTCACGAAAAACATTTTCACTACCAACTAACAAAACAAATTTTCACTACTCAACTAACAAAACAAATTTTCACTACTCAACTAACGAAACAATCAACTAACGAAACAAATGTTCACTAATCAACTAACGAAACCAATTTTCGCTAATAAACTAAAGAAACAAATCTTCACTAATAGCTGTGGACAATATTTTCACTAAGAGTAAATGAAAGAAATGTTCGTAAATTAAAGAAATTTAAATGTATAACAAAGACAAATTAAATACAAACTTGAAATAATTCACCAACCACTAATGACTTCTTCTATAAACATTGCAATACGAAATTGATATCAAAAAGCATTTAACAAACGGATCACGTTTTTCATTGAGCTCAACACTATTTGGAATGTCGACTGTTTGAGAGTCGAGGAATAAGACAGGGTAGGGAGGTAGAGGCAATGTTAAAAATATGTCATTTCAATGAACGCAATCAGAAAGTCTATCTCCGCCCATTAGATTGTCTACACCCCTTCACCCCGCCCCCCCAACTTCTTAACCCAATGCTCCCTCAACAAGTTCAAAAAGAGAAAAAGTTCTACACTTAATGATGTTTATCTTAAAGCTTTATTGCTGTTATAGGTATCCAACAAAAACGATCTACCTTACTGATAATTTCATGATTTTTAGTGGCCTCCGAACGGGCAATAGCAGTTTATTAGTTTTGTGTGGAGTGTATGTACGACTATCACATCCGTCCGTCTGTCTGTTTGTCCCATTTAGATATCAAAAACTAGAAAAGATTTTGAAAATCCTATATCATGTTATTTTAGATTTTTCAAAGTTTTGCTGCAACGGTTTATTTTTATCAAGACGAAATGTTTAATTAAAAAAATATATATATATAAAAAATACACCAATTTAACTATTCACTATAAATAATAATAAAAAGGGGAGACTATATTAATAAATGTATAATCTTTCTGTATATTTTTAAAACACATGTGAACAGTTGTTTTTATTTCTAAATTGTATTAATAAATTTTTTTCTGTTATTCAAGCTACTTACATTATAAATAGCGTATTTAAGTTGGTTTCAAAAGAGAAATAATAATGCGTTTAGTTATGTGCGAAATCCGGCTTTATATAGACGTAGAACTAGCCATTCCATAGAATGCCGAGACGATAACACCGGAATAGCAAAACACTTCTCAGTCACCTACTTTGTCTAGACATACTACAGAATGACTGAAGCTGCTTGAGACTAAATCTACAATGTTGATTTGAAGTATTTCATTAATAATACAACTTTCTTGGAATAATATTTTAATCGCCAATAATTTGTTAGATTTGTAAAAGAAATATGAAACTACAAATGTACAAATGTCTTATAGTAATTGAACATCGAAAAAAAAAGCACTCTAGTCTCCTAATTATTATTTTGCAATTTTTAGATACATAATTTAGAAAGATCTAGGTAATTAATCTATTTAAATGTACATAGGATGATTAAAAGCAAACGTAAAGTATTTCGATGTAGGATTTTCGAAACATTATCTTAATGGAAACTAAAGGGAAATGGCTTTATTTCATATATATGCTATTCTGTGATTAATAGCCAAATTTATTAAAAATCCGAAAAAGGGTATTGCATTATTTCTAAACTTTGAAAACTAAAGATCATTACCTTTCTAAGACAGAAAAGATTGGCGCGACTTCCATAACAACTTGAAAAAGAGTTACGTACATAAAAATCTTTATAAATAGATCTGTGATCTGATCAATATCGGATAATAATTTATTTCCTTTTTCCAGTCTAGGTATAACATATATGCATATATAGGTCTGTTGCTTAGAAATTTGATTCTGCAGTGCTAAAAATTGCACATTAATTATTCTAATTCTAAAAAAAATACATAGCGTATCAATACTTGCATTATTTTGTACACCGGATACACCAAAAAGCTTGATATTTATAGTTTTTCAGCCCTGTATGAAATCACCAATATAGCAAAGGACGCGTTAATTTTATTCTTACAGTGGATGAGAAACGCTAGAAGAGTGTAGTTTTCATAAAGAGTCTGCAGTACGATCTCAACAGCCCTGTTATTGACTAACGTCAAAGTGGGAGATTAACAATGCTGTGCGGTGTGGGTGTGTCTAAGATAAAAGGAATGAGTGCTGTAGACAAATGTTATGGATAAATATCTACCATGATAAACTTGTGTACAATAAATTATTATATATGATGTTAGTTCTGTATATATTTAAGCAGTGATGGCCCTGAGAGAGGGGGGCTGCATAGTGGGGCTACAGCCCAAAACTAAATCATAAAATCATAATTTACGTTGATTAAAGACCACTAAATCCAAATACTAGAGGTTTGGAGACAAAGTCTTACAAGCGAAATCTTACATGTAGAATAATTACTATTTCAGCACGTAATGAAGTCAGGCGGTCAATAATTACATTACATGTTACATAGGTTAGGGTTGAAAAAAAAATATTTTTTATAACTACTTTACAAAACAACTTTGGTTTAGCTTTTTTTTTGTGTGGAAATTTTCATTTTTTTTTTTTTTGTAGTGTTAAAAGATTTCCATGTCCAATCTAGATATAATATATAGGTCTGTGTTCTTAACTCTTCTGATTGTTGTGCAAACTAGGAGTAGTGTGATTGTAAAGTTTAAATTACAGCTTATTGAGATGGGCAACACCCGTATATAATATTGCTATTTAAAACTATAGGCTAGTACATTTCATTACAAAATGACACTTAGAATGTAAGCTATGACATTGTTCAGTGTATCTTGAACATCTTCAACAGTACTAGACATTATCTGCATATGTTTTATTTTGTTTTTGTTCAGGCTGTTGCTTCAAACGTTTTTCAGCATGTACAATCGTCTGTTGTTTCATTGGCCAGTTTCTCCTCGAGGCAGCCAATCACCACACTGTCTTGATGAATGAGAAACTTCTTGCTAAACAGATGCGTGTAGAAGAACAATGGTTTGATGCGGACTTACGGAATATATCAAAACGCTCTGTTGAGGAATTTGAAGACTTAGAAAGCCAAGCTTGTGATTGTATGTGCCAGTTTATTGTTGTTTCTACTTTATTATGACTACATAAAATAAAGGATGTTTGTAAGAAAATGTCTGTTCAAAATGTAATTATTTTATTTTTTTTAGTCCTTGATAAATACATATTTTCTAAAAGAAAAAATGTATCTTTTCTCCAGTACGAGCTTTTACAGCAATGTTAGGAACTTCTTTAAACCATTAAAGTTTTATCTTTAAGGGAATCGCCCCAAAGACGGCTCCGAGAATCTCTGTAATGGTAACATAAACTTTAAAAGATCACTGAAGGAGTACGAGAGTTATTGAGAGAAAGAAAGGTAATGAAAATATAGTGCAAAAAAATAAGCTCCAACATTGACTCTAACCACGAATCTGCGACTTGGGAACATTGATTTCTTTATCAGTCATAATTAATTAATTTCGATTTATATAGAGATAGTACTAGTTAAAGGGAGATAAGCCTTGTGTAGAGAATCATACAGTCGCCTAATATCTTTGTAACTAATAATACATAAGTATAAAACCATCTATTTTAATAAGCACCACATTTGCTCAGTGGTTGAACTACTTCCTTGAGGAGGCTTAAGACCTCAAGTTAGAACTAAGTCAAACAACTTTTTTTTTATTTGCTTTTAAAAAGCCATAACAAAATTGTCCTCCTAGATACACCCTCCCACCCTACTAGGCCACACAACTAACCAACCCGCAGTGCATTGAGCAAGCTAAAAGCATACAATTATGCTGAACAAAAACAATTGTTAAACAATTTTGACAGTTGCACTGATTTATTATTGTTGGTCTTGAGGACTAGATCTATTATAGATTATTTACATGATTGATTCAAAATGATAGATACAATGACACTTAATATTCGCTTAATTATTGACAAAAAGTATATTTATATTTTACTTTATTTTCCTTTCTTTTGTTTTGTTTTTCGCGAAGATTTGTTCAATTAAAAATAGCTTTATTGTTTAGAAATAGTTTTCAATGAATCCTTTTAAAAAAGTTATCAAGAAAAAACTGATATCAAATATATAAACTAATAAAAATACAATTTATAGAGTAATAAAAAAAAATTCCGGCTGGATGACCCCTGACCTTCTAACCTTTTACCTTTACATATTTTTTTTCAAACTACAACTAGTTCAAGAACGTTTACAATTAGGAATATTCAGCAAATGTACTTATTTATCAAGTCTGCAGTGCCAGACATTTGCTTTCTTTTTTTCTTACATATTGTAGTAAATCTAAAGTAAAGACTCGACGAAAAGAGATAACAGTAGACAATGTATTTATTTACAGTTATAAAAGACACAGAGAGACATGGACTTCAGCTATCAAGTCACAGGGAGTCTTGTCTTAAGTTTTTCAAGCTACTTTTCTACCTAAACATTAGTACCAACCACCGACACACTTCTCAGTATCGCTCCAGGTTCTCAATACAGTTTACAGGTAGCATTAAGGACGGTTCTTAGTTTCAAACAGCTCAGACTCCCATAACCTGCAGATCACTTCAGCAGGATCCAAAACAGTTCTTTCTCTCACCTGCAGATCACTTCAGCAGGATCCAAAACAGTCCTTCCTCTCACCTGCAGAACACTTTAGCCGGACATAAAACAGTCCTTCCTCTCATCTGCAGATCACTTCAGCCAGATCCAAAACAGTCCTTCCTCTCACCTGCGGATCACTTCAGCCGGATCCAAAACAGTCCTTCCTCTCACCTGCAGATCACTTCAGCCGGATCCAAAACAGTCCTTCCTCTCACCTGCAGATCACTTCAGCCGGATCCAAAACAGTCCTTTCTCTAACCTGCAGATCACTTCATCCGGATCCAAAACAGTCCTTCCTCTAACCTGAAGATCACTTCATCCGGATCCAAAACAGTCCTTCCTCTCACCTGCAGATCACTTCAGCCGGATCTAAAACAGTCCTTCCTCTCACCTGCAGATCACTTCAGCCGGATCTAAAACAGTCCTTCCTCTAACCTGCAGATCACTTCAGCCGGATCCAAAACAGTCATTCATCTAGAAGCAATATGTCGCCTATTCCTCGTGTTTAACAGTGTGCTGGTGCGCGCCATATGTGACGGCAGGAGCAGGGTTATAACAATATATATGGAATATGATTATATATACATGAAAAAAACTATTTCTAGTTCTCGTTAATTCTATTGTTTTATTCATTAATTTTAGATGTAAACTTGTTTTAGATGCTCAAAAATACATTTAAATTTTGCACTTTAAAAGATTGAAAAAAAAAAGTATTTTCTAAAAAAAAATTATTTCTATATTAGACAAATATCTTCAAGAAAAAAAATTTCTTAAAACTAATCTAGGATCCCAAAAACAATATTTTACGTCTAACTTGTTCTTTTGTTCTTGTAGACTGAATACAAAAACATTTCTTTAGTCATGAGAAACCACGTGACCTGGTTGAGTACAAACCCCAGCTGGCTGTAGTAAGTTGAGTTGAAAACCTTGACCCCGCTCAGCTCATCTCTGGTCATGTTGTAGATCATTTCCTTCAAGCAGCCGCTGGAGATTGTGTCATCCCCTAAGTAAAACTTGTTGGCAAATATTTATTTAGCGTGCCCAACTAGCGGCAGGTCTCCAAAGATGTTATGTAAACAAAATAAGCTATGTTCTTTTTTTCAAGATGTTGCATTACAGATTAAGTTATATACTACGAACTTCAAAGGGATCCATTGATAAAAAAACAGCACTTTTTTCTTCCACAAACAGACAGCAGACAAAAAGACACACTGACTGATAAACAAAAGTCCAGACGAAACAGAAAGATTACATTCAATTATTACGCTAGATAAATATAGATGAGAAATAACATAGGACAGAGATTTGAAGTCTTGAAACAAACTGGGTAGGGAAGTGGAGACATTTTGAAATAAAAGCAAGCAGAAAGCGTATCTCCAACCATTAAACTTGTGTATCCCCCCCCCCACACACTTCTAAACTGTTGTATACTTTTCCCTCATTAGGTTCAAAAGAAGACTACAACTAGACTATTGCAAATAGTCTCAGGTCAAATTGTTTCAGACTATATCGTAGTGTAGTGACAGGTAAGCATCTAACAAGTTGTTTTTTTCTTTATTTGACGTAACCTTCGAAAAAGTCGTTTAGAGTGTTAGTCCTTCGTAATAATTAACCCGTTGACCGTGAAAAAGGAGTTCTCCTGACTGCCAAGCGTGGACAAGGAGCTCGTCACCCCAAGTCTTGTCTAAAGGTTCCATAATGCTTACGACTATTACATTCGATTAGGTGGTGCTATATACCGTAGCGCGCAGTCTTCCGATCCTGGGCCTCGGTAACTACAGGCAGTGCCGGCCTTAGATAATTGGAAGCAACGTAAGTGATGGCCCCATATGAAATAGATAAATAAAAAATAAACAGCGACAAAAAAATACAATTAGTCAATTTATTTCAAACCTAATGTATTCAAAACCAAGAAAAACACGATGACGGCCTCCTACGTGGTCCCTTGGGTCCTAGTCAAACTGTGAGACATGAACTTCTAAACACTAACATGGTTGATATAGAGACTACAATATATGCACATAATAATATTCACATAAGCTAAGTGTAGCATTATAGATAACTAGACATATATTACCCGGTTTTTTTGTTTGCTCAAAACTGTCGATGAGTCACTGAGAGTGGGTTTTAAACAATTAAACGAAGTAATAATGTTATAAGTAAAGCGAATGCGTAAAAAAGTACAAATAGTATGAGTGAATGGTGATATCCAAAGAGCTAATTAATCGACTTAAATCCATTTGTTCAAATAAAAACATTTGCTTGTAGGCCTACATATATTTGATTAAAATTAAATGAATAGATTTAGTTTTGCATGTTACTGTGTTAAAGAATAAAGTAGATCTTGAGTTAGACAAATAGTCATAGATCTAGATCTAGAGTAATCTAGAGTTAAGTATTGGCTTTATTTTGCACGTGCGCATGCGTGACCTTTTAAATTAGATGTACGAGAATGAATGAAACTATTAGAATGTATCTTAACACGGCTTCGCAGCTTTAGGGCGAACAAATGCATGAAAAAGGTTTTAAAAAAAAATTTGAATGTTAATTTGATTAAAATATGAAATGAAAAGACTATAATTAGTATGTTCATGTGTTAAAGTATAAAACTATCTTTGCGAAGAGAAATTATAACATCTTAGAGTTTAATTAAAGTTTTAGACCTAGGAATAGAAAGATGTGTAACATTACGGTATTGTCTAATGAAAGAATGCTCATCAGGAAATCTACATTAGCAGATATGAGGAACGAATTTATGTAAAAAATGCTTTTGAAACACAAATTGGAAAGTTAATTTTATTAAATAATGAAATCAATGGACTATATTTTGCATTTTCATGTGTCAAAGTAAAAAACTATCTGCGCAAAGTGTAGTTCTTAAAATTAGATCTAGATCTAGATCTTTTCGATCTTTTCTCATGTAAACAGGGCCTAGATCGATGAAGTTATAATGCTTTCATAGAGCTGGTAAACTTTTTTTTCAGGGTCTTAAGTTTTTTTTAGGGCTACGTCAGGGTTCAAGTTAGTCCCCGAGGAACATTTGTGCAAAGTTTTATTAAGATTGGTCAAACGGTTTTCATTTCTATACGGCGACATACATACATATATACATACATATATACATACATACGCCTTACTTTCTGCTTTATATATTAGATGAGAATCGCATTTTTTAAAAATATCTTTATCATGGGAAATAGAGATCTAGACCATCTGTCTACACCTACACTCACCCACACCTCACCACTCATATTATTTACATGGCAGGGTGGTTGGGGCAATACTTCAGACTCTTAATGAAAACTTCACTTCACTCTTGCATTGATTCTGACCCTGCAATCTACTACTAAAAATTTTCTCCATAGGTTCTAATTTGTCTTTGTACAAAGTCCAGTCGGCTGTACCATGTTGCATCAAACATTTTTCGGCATGCGTACTCGTCTCTAGTTTCATTGGCCAGTTTTTCCTCGAGGCAACCAATCACTACGCTGTCTTCGTGAATGAGAAACTTATTGGCAAACAGATGTGTGGACTGGCCAAGTCGGGGTAAATCACCTGGGAGTAAATGAGAAATGACATGGAAAGATTATGTATTTATATCAAAAGTTTTATATACATATAACGAAACATTAGAAAACCAAGATTAGAATTTATGTGTTTGTTTGTCGTTATTTGTACAACAACAAGTACTATAAAAATGTTTTTAGAAATCAAATACAATTCCCCGTTTATATATAAGTTTGTAAAATGTTTTCCATGTTTCAGATGTTCTTTCAGAGTTGAAAATAATTTACTTTCTAGTCCAAACCTCCCGCAGGACGACGGGAAATGGCAGTAGGCAGGGAATGTGTGTTCAAGATAGTAAATATCTAGATCTCCAAACCAAATTTAATGTTCATATTATTACATTCTGGAAAAGGATTAACGGTATTACCTGTGGTATAATGTGTATTGTTTTTAAGGATATACAAAAACTGTCAAATTTCTAGTAAAAAGCCTTTCCGAGATCCGTATCCACTCAGGTTTAATCTATCAATTTGCAAGCTGATAAAGGAATTTTTATGGCCAAAGTACATGCTAAAAATGTAAGAATTTCATTTTTTTAAATCATTAAATTACAACTTTTTTTTTTTCGGTACAAGATTTTACCGCAGAGTTAAGGACCTTTGTCATCATTTTTTTTATTTCAGGAATTAGAACTAATAATGGATCTGTGCATCTCTGCTAACAGGGCCGGGCTTAGGTGAAGTGAATTTGGAGGCCCGTAATGAAATAAGAAATTAAGCGTTAACAACGAAAAAACAAAATCATGTGATTTATTGAAAGACTATCTGTATGAAAGACAGGAAGAAAAACGCACAATCCGAAAAACGGCCAGCTCCTCTACCACCGAAGCAAAAGCCACCTTAACCTGCTCTATCTGTGGACGGGAGTGTCTCTCCAAAATAGGGCTCCACAGTCACACGAGGAAGTGTGCTCTGAGATGAACCATAGTCGTCCTAAGACTGAAGGAGGCCAATGATGATCTGTATGATCATTAGCAAGGACCAAAGAAACTGGATTAGCGAATCAACTTAAAAAATGTTTTCCATTTTTGGTTCTTTTCTAGCCATTTTGGTTCGATTTATTTACTCAAAAGATTCTCGTCAGCAACTTCAGGCAATTGTAAGAGTTCATGTCGTTTGACATTGTACTGGTAGTGTACAAGGTGCAAGAGTTCATGTCGTTTGACATTGTACTGGTAGTGTACAATGTGCAAGAGTTCATGTCGTTTGACATTGTACTGGTAGTGTACAAGGTGCAAGAGTTCATGTCGTTTGACATTGTACTGGTAGTGTACAAGGTGCAAGAGTTCATGTCGTTTGACATTGTACTGGTAGTGTACAAGGTGCAAGAGTTCATGTCGTTTGACATTGTACTGGTAGTGTACAAGGTGCAAGAGTTCATGTCGTTTGACATTGTACTGGTAGTGTACAAGGTGCAAGAGTTCATGTCGTTTGACATTGTACTGGTAGTGTACAAGGTGCAAGAGTTCATGTCGTTTGACATTGTACTGGTAGTGTACAAGGTGCAAGAGTTCATGTCGTTTGACATTGTACTGGTAGTGTACAAGGTGCAAGAGTTCATGTCGTTTGACATTGTACTGGTAGTGTACAAGGTGCAAGAGTTCATGTCGTTTGACATTGTACTGGTAGTGTACAAGGTGCAAGAGTTTATGTCGTTTGACATTGTACTGGTAGTGTACAAGGTGCAAGAGTTCATGTCGTTTGACATTGTACTGGTAGTGTACAAGGTGCAAGAGTTCATGTCGTTTGACATTGTACTGGTAGTGTACAAGGTGCAAGAGTTCATGTCGTTTGACATTGTACTGGTAGTGTACAAGGTGCAAGAGTTCATGTCGTTTGACATTGTACTGGTAGTGTACAAGGTGCAAGAGTTCATGTCGTTTGACATTGTACTGGTAGTGTACAAGGTGCAAGAGTTCATGTCGTTTGACATTGTACTGGTAGTGTACAAGGTGCAAGAGTTCATGTCGTTTGACATTGTACTGGTAGTGTACAAGGTGCAAGAGTTCATGTCGTTTGGCATTGTACTGGTAGTGTACAAGGTGCAAGAGTTCATGTCGTTTGACATTGTACTGGTAGTGTACAAGGTGCAAGAGTTCATGAACAAAAAAAAATACAAAGAAAATGGATTTGAATCCTTTCAAATATCCACCAGATATCCACCAGTTCAAGAATTAGTTTAGAAATGGAACCAGGTGAAATCAATATTTCTAGCTATCAAAAGCTTGAGGTGACCGAAATTGCGCAAACAATTCGATTATGAAAGCAGGATTAATTATCGAGAACAGAGCCAAAAGAAAATATTTAGTGGAATAAATTGTTTTTGTACAACCTCCAGCTATGTCGTTGACTGCCACGTCACGAGTGAGTTGAACGTCGCTTTGGTCTTTTTGAAATACTGCACACACAATCCTCAAAAAATGTAAATTCGATCGAAACGATTTGATGAAATGTAGCACGGATTTTAATATTGCCCTTACTGAGCGATTCATGGTTTGAACAGTGCTGTTCACAAGTCGCAACAGCCTTTTGTAAAAACATTGACGATTTCGATCATTGTTAGATCGGGATAAAGAATTTTTTTTCCAAGTGGAATTACTAATTTTAAAAACTTTAGTTTAAAAACGACTAGAATGCAAGAACGCCTTAACAGGCTATGATCTCTATTGAACGAAATATAAGATAAGATAAGATACTTTTTATTGATCCAATCAAATGGAGATTCCTAGCGTTGACCACCTCAGCGTAACTACTGTACAATAACAATATAGATGCAAATACGAACAACATTCACACACGAAACACATACACACTCACAACCAGCGCTTTATAAATTAGACTTCTATGTACTTCTCGATGACGACAGATGATCTTGTAACACTCTGACCGAAAATGGGATAAAAAGTTTTAAATCTTTCTGTTTTAGTTTTATTGGAAAGGAGACGACCACTTCGTTCAGATCATATGTAACAGTAGTTTAATGGGTGCAGGTTATCTTTGAGAATCGTGAGTGTTTTGGAAAGGCATCTTTCATGAAAAAGCTCTTCAAGAGATGATATATGACTTTTTAAATTAGTCCATTTAGACATTTACTTGAATAGTTCACAATTTGAAGGTTTATGCCATCTGCACGAATATGTCTAAGAAGGTTAAGGAGTACATTAGAATTTATTAAGTTAGACATTATACTGGTTCTGTTTTAATAAAAATACGTGTTTTTTTTTTGGTGTTTGTGTTTTATTTTTCTATTTGAATTGGGGGCCTCCAAATTCACTTCGTCTAAGGCCTCCGATTAGCTAAGGCCGACTCTGGACTCAATAGCTAATTTACTCTAGTGCTGCTATTACAGATACATGTAATGATTATTCTTCATTTCTGTAAGTACTAAATGCTCAAACTTGAATTATTTCTGTTAGTGGAGGAGGCGTAGTAGGAGAGGGGGGGAGGGGGACATGATTCCCGGGCGCTGCCGTCAGGGGGGGGGGCGCAACACACGGAGAGGCACCTATTACTGTTCATGGAAAATGGGGGAGGGGCGCTAATAAAGTACCTTGCCCCGGGCGTACGTTTTTGGTCTCTACACCACTGGTTAGTGGTAAGGATAACTCAGTTATGATTTCCATATCACGTATTCAACATAGCCTCTGTTATTTAGGTCTAAACCCAAACATCCTTGCTATTTGTCTGACCTGTTGACAAGATACATATTCCACGCCTGAGGCGGCCCGCACAAATGTCCTGTGTATACCAGATTTTGTATCTGTTGATGAACTGCTGAATATCGTTCGGTGATCCTATACAGAAAATGTGAAAATATACACTTTTAAGGAACAAAACAAACTATCGTTTGACATACAGAGCATCATTTGATTTCAAATACTGACACTACAGACCTGAGTAAGAACCATTGATACTCAATTGGGGATTGAAGTTTAAAGTGGGGAAGAACGTTTCATCTGGAACTCTGGTTCTCTTGGTCCATTTCAGTAACTTGAGAGCGGCTTTAGTGTGTAAGATGAAGTCTACGTAGTACCTGTATAAAGGTAAGCACTTATGTAGATTGGTTTTCTGTAACGGTGGCTGTTTTTATATTATATTTAACAATGTAAGATCAATGCTTCAGATAGATTAAGTGTATATCGTCAATAAAGAATAAGTGGTCGAATTAAAACAACCAATCCCTAGATATATATATATATATTTATATTTTCCCTATTGACAGGTAGTATAACTATATCTAGATATATAAGTACCTAAAACTAGATCTAGATTTATAACTGCAAGTGACATTTTGGAGCAACCTTTTAGTCACGAGCCGATTTGGCGCAGGGGGAGGTCTTGGTTCGAGATATTCTGACACTAATTTAAGAAACACAGATTTTACAAAAAAAGTTTTGTCCACTCTACTATATGTATTATATACTTTCTATGAGTTCTAAATTGTCTTTTGATAAAAAGTTTTGATTATTTCATGAATATGTTCTGGGTCAGATTCCTACCTGAGACCATGCTAATGAAATGCGCCCCCCCCCCCCCAATTATAAAATGTGAGCTCTGCTAAGTGCACTGGATCAGGTGCACATCGATTTCTATTTTCCGAAAGACATAAACAAAAAGAGCAAGACCTACAATGGGCATACATTTATATTTACAGTTGTTGTTTTGTTAGGTACAAGAAATAATTGTTCACAATTTCAACTTGATCCGAGAATGGGTGTGTGAGAGGTAAAGTGTACAATCATTTAGGGGAGAAAACCCTACATATTTAGCAATCTCTGTGAAGATGAATTCCCCTTGTTGGTATTAAACAAAAAAATAAAGTACTAGTGATTAATTGACTGATTGTTTTTTTTTTTATTGATTCATGTATTGTTTATGCCAATGAATAATTGTAAAAAAATTTCAAATTGATTCTAGAATGGGAGAATAGCGTGTACAAGCTTTTTACCAGACAGACAGACAGAAACATGGATTGAATTACTATACGCTTTATAAGAATTAAAATGTTCCTCTTAATAAACACACATGCCCAAACCTAAATATGCAGGAAATGACGTCACGTTGATTAGTGATCATAGCTATAATGCACACAAAATTATGTTGCTAGCAGACATAGCAATAATGATTAATTATCACATTACATATATATGTATTTCCAAATCCAGTGAAAAAAATACTCTATTCTTTGACATAAAGTTAATAATAAACATCGTTGTTGTGTGCTCTTACTTTATCATATCACGTGATGTATACATTCGCCTCTCCACCACGTGACAAAGACGTTTGACTATTTTATGTATGCAGAGTGTGAACTGAGGACGGCTTCATGGTCGTATGGTATGCTCGGGATATGTGGTCTTAGAAGTCTTAAGTCCAAACCCTTCCCGACGCTATTCCTCGCCATCCTGTTTGAGGTTTGTGTTAGGGTGTTACAAACATTAATTCTGACGGAATATTCGAAACATGTGAAATATACAAAGTTTGAAATATCATATTACTACCAGGGAACATGTTATTATCAGGCTTCCCCTACCCCGTACATTTGAGATGAGGTGTTTCCAAACGCTTAGAATGACATTGATCAGTTCTCTTTTTCTTTAGTTGGGTCTACAATAAATAAAATAAATCAATTCCGTTTCTACTAAAAATTGCAACAACTTTTCCATCATTGTTTTATTTGGATTGGGATTGACACCCGCACTCACGTTAATATGTTCGTGGCTTAACAATAGTTACAAAACAAGCTGAAACACCATTAATGCCTTCAAGCCCAGTGCTATTTTTCCATATACTAATGGGTCGGCATTGATAGATTCTGGAAGAGCAGGCTATGGAGCCTACATCGACTTTCTTGGCTCTTACTCAGTAAAAATCTTTGGACCATGTGGTAGTGTTTGCAGTTTTGATGCGGAGATCATGGCAGTCTGTGAAGCCTTAAAGGTCATTGACTCTCAACTCGGCAAGGGACATTTGAGGACAACACAGGTTGTTGTGGCCACTGACTCAATATCTGTACTACAGGCTTTGCAAAGCCCTGGACCATGCCCCCCCCCCCCAATATCGACACTGTCATCATGGCCTCACACAACATAAAGCATTGCTATGGAACGAACCCCTGTAATAATGCAGTGGGTACTTAGTCACATAGGTATGACTGGCAACACTATTGCAGACTCCTTTCAACATGCCCTGGCTATAATTCAAAAAAACAAAAAATGGAAAAGTGGTTTGAGTGCTGGGAAAAGCCCGTGGAGTCTGGGAGCGCACTAGGCGCCCTGACCGCACTTCCCCGTGGTGGAGGCTGTCCAGGCCTAGAGAAAGCTATTATAGCACAGTGCAGGACAGGCCACTGTCCTGTCGGCTCATATTTCTCAAGGCTTTGGCCGAATTTCGATTCACGGTACCCCCGCTGTGGGGAAGAAGAGGAAACCGTGCCTCATATTCTGTTTGACTGCCCCAGACTTGCTGATCTCCACCTCGACAGGTCTGGGAAACCACAAATTCTCGACCTGTATGGTGACAGATACGCACTACGCAAGACAGCAGGGTTTCTGTCCAGGGCTTTTATTAGAGAGGATTTAAGCCTCTCAAGCCCTCACTCAAATGGAGTTTGTTGATGATGATGATGATGAAACACCAAAATAATGGATAAAAGTATATGTTGTTCTCTACACAAATATACAAAACACAGATTGGTATCATTCTTGTTTAAAGAAAAATAATATAATGAAAATATACAATTTGAACAAAACATTTCGTGCCAAAACGTTCCCTGCTCCAAAACCGATACGGCTGCGCCAAAATGTCATGTTTGAATTTATAATAATCTATAACTAGATTTAAAAAAACAAAAAATCACTCGCAAAACTTAATCGACAAAAAGGTTCTGTAAGACAAGGGAGACTACCTGTTAACAACAATGTGAACTGATCCTTTCACTGGTTGTATACCTGACAGAGGTGGTGCCTTACTCCAGCGCCTCTCATCAGTCCTATAGTACGCAGTCACAGAATAACAAAATAAAATGATAAAACTCCGTTAGTTTAAGACAACTAAAGAAACCCAAAAATATGTATATCAAACTATAACCATTGAATTTTCAAGTTAGTTTTTTTTCTGTTAAAACTAATATTTAACCGAAGTAATAACCACTTATATACTCTGTGATACAATATCCACTCCATACATGTTATTATTTAAAGTAAAAATTGTGAACTTTAAAGAGGTTTAAGTCAATAATATTCTATTGAGGCCTTTTAAAAATACAGTTTGAAGAATATAGGTTTTGATAAATTCTTTTAGATTTCGAAAAAATAAAAAATTGAAAGGGTAAGGTCATTTTTTTTTAAATTTCCACGCTCTCAGCATAATCATTTCTACATAGTAATCCAAAAATAAAACATATGAAAGAGCTTAGCCAGTTTAATTTTATTGTGCTCACATGGGCACACATTATTATTATTAATAAATAAACATTAACACAACAGATTATTTATTCTGTACACCGAATAGATTTGTAGATTTGTCGCCATGAATTGAAAATCTCCAATGCTGAGTGAAATTGCATCACTTATTTTGAATCAATTTTTAAAGACAAAGACATAGTCTAGCAAAAAAAAATGTGTGCGATTGGAAATAGTTTTACAAAGCCTATATTAATCACTGTCTGTTTAAATTTTTTTACAAGCTACTTATCCAACACCCACGGATCAAGCTGTAATTAAGAAAAATTATTTCTTTTACCTGACAACACATGAAAAAAAAAAAGTAAATTAAATACTGGTAAATAATAATTTCGTTTGAAATTAAACAATAGAAAGAAATTGTACTTGTCTGATGTTGTATAAGTTGAGTTAGACCCCTTTATACTTTAATAGAGAGAAATTGGTCGAGGCTTTAAAGTTTGAAACTAACAATAGATAGCAATAAAATCTTCTGATTTCATAAGGACTTTGCTGGCAAAGTGGTTAGTGTGTTGGCTTTAAGAGGTATGACCCCTCAAGTTTGATTTCAGGTTCTTTACCTTTTTTTAATAAATGCATTTAAAAAGCGATCACGGTAACATTAATAGGCAGGGCCGGTCTTAGGCCACTACAACCTATGCGGTCGCAGTGGGCTCCGTGCTTTCATAGGCCCCGCGCTAATTCTAGGTGTAATTATTTAATTGCAAAATATATACGAAAAATTCCTGGAAATGTCCTGAATTTATTAAAATCTCAAAAACTCATAAGAATCTCCTGAAAAATAGACAAAATTGTCATTTGTGGGCGTCATTCATTGCGCAAAACGCCAATCCTAACGCGCGATAAAAGAAAAAAGGCCTTGTTCGTAAAGTAAAGTTAATTTGATCGCAATTTTGTACTTTGTAAAGTCGAATTTTTTTTTCTAATACAAAATCTTAATTTTCACTTTTTATCCTTATATCCCTACCCAGACTAGGCCCCGCGCAATCAGTTTCGCATAGGGTCTCGCAATAGTTAGGACCGGCCCTGTTCGTAGGGATACCCCTTCTTTCTCCCCCCACACCTTTCCCAACTGGCCCAGACAAGTGATAGAATCATAGCGCATTGAGAAAGCTAAAAGCATAAAATTGCGTTAAACAAAAATAATTAATTGATCAAAATATTTCTTAATCGCATAGATTTCTTATTATTACAAATTTAATTACATGACAGATCCAAAATAAATATAAATTGATTATGTTTATTTCTTCATGCTTATTGCATGCTCAATGCGCTAAGGTCCAATCACTTTTGTGAACAAGTTGGGGGGAGAGGGGGAATCTCTGGAAAAAGGTTTCTGTGCTGCTTTTTATCTAATGCTATTTTTGTTTAAGTTGCTCTAACCTGAATTTGAACTTGAGGACTCAAGCCTCCATGGTAGGAGTATGACACGTTAGCCAATGAGCTATTCAATTACTTACAAAGTATAAGATTTTATAGCCTAAAAAGAAGAGTCTACAATTAAAAAATGTTTAGAGAATGACCTAATTGTGCAAAGTTTGAACTTGATCCAAGAATAGGAAGCGAGAGATATAACGTGTACATAATTTGTACCAGACAGTCAGACAGACAGACAGCTAATAAAAGCTTTGTATAAAAAAATAATTATTTAGTAAAAAGAAGACATTCTCGATGTTTAACATTCTAAAATAACACACCTTGTTTTCTAAAAAACAAGGTCACGTCAGAATAGACAGAAAAACAAAGTCACGTTAGAATAGACAGAAAATAAAATATTTGAAAAGGATATCACGAGTTTGAATGTGAAAAAAAAACTGTTGACTTACAAATAAAATTACTAATAAAATTAGTTTTTTTAAGATCGTAAACACATTCATAATAATTCAATCCAAATTTAATCCAGCATTCACAGTCACAAAACAGCGCTCATAGTCACAACACAGCACTCACAGTCACAACATAGTACTCACAGTCTTAATATAGCACTCAGGTCACAACATAGCACTCACAGTCATAACATAGCACTCACAGTCACAACATAGCATTCACAGTCACAACATAGCATTCACAGTCACAACATAGACCTCACAGTCACAACATAGCACTCACAGTCACAACATAGCATTCACAGTCACAACATAGCATTCACAGTCACAACATATACCTCACAGTCACAACATAGCATTCACAGTCATAACACAACATTCACAGTCACAACATAGCATTCACAGTCACAACATGCACATGCACAATATTGCACTCACAGTCACAACATAGCAATCACAGTCACAACATAGACCTCACAGTCACAACATAGCATTCACAGTCATAACACAACATTCACAGTCACAACATAGCATTCACAGTCACAACATGCACATGCACAATATTGCACTCACAGTCACAACATGCACATGCACAATATTGCACTCACAGTGACAACACTGCACTCACAGTCATAATACAGCACATACGCCATATAGCACTAATAGTCACAACACACAGGCACAATATTGCACTCACAGTCACTGTGACAAGTCGAAAGCTTGCTGTCATAGTCACTCAATTTTAACACATCATTAATTATTATTTTTCTTATTATTTATTAATTTTATTTTAATTATTTCCCCGTTTTATCCCCAATTTCTTGTCTCGCCCCACCTTTTCTTCTTCTCACTAGAAGTTGTCCACCACCTTGGAGATAGCTAGGCCGCGTACTTTTACATCTTATTTATTTCCTTTATCTCGGCTGACCGCCTTAATAGTTTTACGCTCTCCATTCAAGCACACTCTATTGTTACCGGCCGACGGCCGTTTGTAAACGAACCGTCATGGTCGCTGACCATCGCCCATTTCCCCCCCCCCCGTTCTCTTTCCACTTGTGTTGTTTATTTGAGATTATTATTTCCCCTTTTATGTACATTTTATATTGCTACTATCAGCCATCTGTTTTCCAAATCTCATTTGTCATCATCTCCCCATTGTACTCAGAATCAATTTTACCAATCTGACGAATGCACCTCAGTCGAGGGCATCAATAAGATGCATGAGAGACATGTCCTAACTTGTCTTTGTTTATCCGCAGCCTCCCTCAGGTGTCTGCCTATTTCTTTGCATTGTCTACCTAGTCTATTGCCTTCGTACTTAGTGCTATTCAGCCATGCACTACTGCCTATTTGTTACAGATACCAGAACTTTGGATTAAGACTCCACAAGAACTGTATCACCGGCGTCCCTCTACCCGCTAGAGCGCCCCCCCCCCCCAGCTGCAGAACCTCAAGCCAGGACACAGCCAGCTGCGACCCAAGCAGGACAACTAGCTAAGTTTAGAAGACAAAGTGACATACTCTCTTATTAAGTGCAAGAGTGATGATTAAATATAGTATTGATTAGAGATAGATGCAAACCCTCCCCCTTTTTATTCTTCTATGTAAATATTTATGTAAATAAATATTCTTCCATTTTTAACTTTGTATCTCTCTTTCATTGCTTGTCTCGTTGCGTACCTGCTCCCGATTTATATGCTGACGGGTTGGTGTGTCATAACTGCAAAAATAATCATTCCCTAGACATTAAACAAGCCAGACATACGTCAACTTCGCTAACCTGTCACAGTCACAACATAGAGTTTACCATCGAACTGGTTACATTAGCAGACACATCATAGCATCAGCTAGTAACATTTTTTTACAAATTGCAGTTTGTTGTGTAGATAAATGAAAGCACTTTGTATACACCTTAACGTTTTGCAATACAGTAGCAATGATTCTAAAGAATCAGAATTGTGAAACATACTGGCATTCAAAACATGCATAGAAAAAAGAAGAGATTCAGTACAAAAATGCTTGACAAACTAAATATAATACTAATATAGGTTGAAAAATAATTAGTTAACAATATAGTTGTACTTTTTGCTTCAACTGTTTAGTTCTGAGATCGTATGTAGAATGTATTTATGTGTACTTTTATTTTGTAGATCTTACTATTTTGTATGATATGAAAATAATTGAGTTTCGTATCCTATCCAATAAATCATTTCAAAAATCGATAAATTAAAAAGTTTGGTTCTTTGGTTGTCTTTTAAATAATTGTCTTCACAAATAGAAACATTGTATATTTCAACGATTATTGTTTTTTTTTTAAACTCCAGCTTCTTATGATGTCAAATTATTTTTTTTACCGGGTTTGTCTTTGTATGAAAATTTCTTAATATTTAAAAAAGTCTAAATAGATAAGGTTACTCAATTTTACTTTTTGATTCGACCGCTTACACTGTTCGCTCCGTTAAATGCTTTCAAAATTCGGACAAGTTCCAAATTGGTTCGAAGCGGGAACTCCTGACCAGCTAGGTTAATGAAATACTTCCAGGAAGAGTACTGCCACAGCTCTTCCATACAGATAAGTTCTGCCTTAAGGACGCTGAATTTTCCCCAGACGACATTCACTCGTTTGGAGGAGATGAAGACGTTTGGAAAACAAGCCGCTATAGCCGAGATGGCCTTCAAGTAGTTGACCGACACTTTCATATCCACGTGGAGGCAGTAAACGTTCTGAGGCCTGTACACGGCCCGCAGCAGACGCTCCGCCATTTCTAAGTCGGTGTAGAGGATTAGAGAGAACGCGAGGGGAAAGTTTCCCTCTTCTGACGTAAGAGATGACGTCACGTATCCACGAGACTTCTGAAAGTCTTGACAACTTTGAGTCGCGTTTAAATAAAATGCACTTCTAAGACCGCCTCGCGAGGCTTTGGCTATATTGACAGCTTCATTTAATTTCTCTTCATCTCCAGAGAATATTGCGGAGCAGTCGATATCTGGTACTTTTCTTTTCTTTGCTATTTCTTCTAACTGTCTAAGAAGAACTAGATTGCTTCCACAGTTATCAGTTTCAGCCGAAGGAGTGTACGTTTTGGTACCATTAAAGGTTCTGATTACATTTTCAATTATAACTGGACCTCTCCTTGAATGGAAACTCTGTTTAATGACCACGATAAAACACGGTAAGATCACAATAGGAAATGTAAATATTAAACTCTCTGTACGCTTCCAATGGACGATCATTTTAAATGTTTCAAACACGTGACTACCTACTGAAGTGAAAAGAAAAAAAAAGGTCTCCCTTGGTAAATTTACAACAATAATATTTTAAATTTGAGATGTTATTACTAAATCTGGCTAAAAAAATGCCAATAAATACAAAAACAAACAAAAGACACGACAACTACAGTAGGCCTATATACACTGACGTCCAGAAAAATCTCTATTGCCATATCTAGAGCTCCTTGACACTCATTTGTCTTCATTCTTTGTCTCATTTCTCCACGTTAGTTCGAAACGCTCATAAAAATACAATCACGGCATTTATTGAACACATAAATGTTGAGCTCGCAGGCCCTACATCTATTCTTCCAGCATACGTATAAAGTCACGAATTTGAGCACAGCTTAGTCACTACAGTCGTAATCCCTTGATGTACACCCACTGAATGAAAAAGTGGTTGACGCACACGTGTAGTTGAAAATTGATGAGTTTTATAGGGTCATTGACCTTTCAACTTTGACACTGACATGAAGCTAAAGTTAAGACGTTGGGGGGGTGAGCATGAGGGAGATGTCGATACAATGTATTCGAGAGCTGAGGGGACACTGTTGATGTATCTAACGGTGGTAGAGAGTCTTTTCTCCATAGTGCGGTGGCTGAGTGGTCAACTTAAGCGCTTGGCTTCCAAACCTGAGGCCATAGGTTAGAATCTCGGTGAATACTGGGATTTTGAATTTCTGGATTTTTAGGGCACCCAACTCTAACGGATTTCTGGCTTTACTTGCGGAAATTAAAGACACTTGGTCATTGTGCTGACCACATGACGCCTTGCTCGTTAACAGTTGACCAAAGAAACAGATGACGTTAACATCATCTGCCCTGGCGAAACCCAGTTTTTTCATGGTCAGAAAATGTGTTCAATATACTTAGAAAGCAACTTTTTCAGTAATGATACTTAGACCTCAGTCCACTCTTAAGAATAACTACGTCCAAATTTAAACCAAATTGAGACAATTGTTATTGCTTTTTCATGTATCGCATTAGTTAAATTTTGATATCAATAGTCTAAATTTAATATTAAATTTCTGTATTTTTCAAAGAAAATATAGTTTGGCCCGCCAAAATTATTCCTTTAGGTTATTTTGGCCCGCTACTCAAAAGAATGCCCATCACTGAACTAGGTAAAAGGAACATGTGTAGGAAATATCCCGAGGATACGTTTAATTAAGAGATTTCGTACCAATGAGCCAGTGGTTTTGAGAAAAAATAAATATATTACATGCTTAGCATTCTATTCTAATTGTAGTCAGTTAATCTGTGGCTAGGACATTTATTTAAAATATTAAGCAGGAGGAAAAGAAAAACAAATTTTCTGGTATACATTTTCGTTTTCCAACTATAAACTAGAACACAACAAACACATGACATCTAATGACTACCATGGTATCAGGTGTTCTTGCATGTATCTTGTCAACATTTAGTGGTACTAAGAGGGACGGCAAAGACAATGTTAACATCGCTTGCAAATCGTGTTGAATCAACAGCAACACCTGTGTCCGATACATTTCACACTTTTTCTCCTGATCAACCAGGTCATGATTGGGTAATTTGGACATTCAGTGAGATAGCTTTGGGAAATCGATACCATGCTTTACTTAGTCTTAAGTTAACTTCTCTTTAGTTGTCTTTCTGCTCTTTAAAGTTGCTGTTATTACGTACGCTTTATCTGGCGCTCTTCACTTTGATATGAATTATGTTAGGTCCTCCTCAGTTGTCTCTCTTCACTTTGATATGTGATAGGCCCTCCTCAACTTTGATATGTGTTAGGTCCTCCTCAGTTGTCTTTCTTTACTTTGATATGTGTTAGGTCCTCCTCAGTTGTCTCTCTTCACTTTGATATGTATTCTGTTAGGTCCTCCTCTGTTGTGTCTCTTCGTTTGATATGTGTTAGGTTCTCCTCAACTTTGATATGTGTAAAGTCCTCCTTAGTTGTTTCTCTTCACTTTGATATGTGTTAGGTCCTCCTCAGTTGTTTCTCTTCACTTTGATATGTGTTAGGTCCACCTTAGTTGTCTCTCTACACTTTGATATGTGTTAGGTCCCCCTCAGTTGTCTCTCTTCACTTTGATATGTGTTAGGTCCTCCCCAGTTGTCCCTCTTCACTTTGATATGTAATCTGTAAGGTCCTCCTTAGTTGTCTCTCTTTGATATTTGTTAGGTCCTCATCAGTTGTCTCTCTTCACTTTGATATGATTTCTGTTAAGTCCTTCTCAGTTGTCTCTCTTTGATATTTGTTAGGTCCTCCTCAGTAGTCCGTCTTCAATTTTATATTTGTTAGGTCCTCCTCAGTTGTCTTTCTTCACTTTGATATGTGTTAGGTCCTCCTCAGTTGTCTCTCTTCACTTTGATATGTATTCTGTTAGGTCCTCCTTAGTTGTCTCTCTTCACTTTGATATGTGTTAGGTCCTCCTCAGTGCTTTCTCTTCACTTTGATATGTGTTAGGTCCTCCACAGTTGTCTCTTTGATATGTATTCTGTTAGGTCCTGCTTAGTTGTCTCTCTTCACTTTGATATTTGTTAGGTCCTATTTAGTTGTCTCTATTTATTTTGATATGTGTTGGGTCCTCCCCAGTTGTCCGTCTTCACTTTTATATGTATTCTGTAAGTCCTCCTCAACTGGATTATACCGGACTTGTACGCTGTACGCATTAGTCATCGGTGTAGGCCAAGCCAATAGAGCAAGGTGACCCAGTATCACTTGTACATTGACCTACTGGACTGATTGGATAATTAGTATATCTGCATTATCTGGTATCTTTTTGGATTATTATCGTATAACCTAAAGAGATAATAATCAATTTTGTTCTGTGTACACATTATTTTTACTATTAGTATTATATCGATGTTTAAATAATTTTGTTTTGTATTTGTTTCATTCTATCTGCTGTGAGTTATACAGCGTTTACAAGGAGGCTGAACAGCGCCCGGACACTTCAAAAGATTTAACCCAGTCGTGTGGAAAGAGTTGTCATCTCTTCCCTGGCTTCAGACAGAGCACAGACAAGTTAAGTTTTCTTTTATTGTCTGTTGTGTCGGGCATGTCAGGTCAAATCGTACATTACCTTGTCAGTAATGGAGATAGAGGGCGACATTTTTTTGTCTGTGTTGATCTTTTGATAAGTTATTGTTAGATGTAATTAGAACATTGTTACTTGTTAACTTAACCTCTATAAGTTAATGTAAGCTTATTTAGTCATATTTCACAAATAATTGTGATTATCATGGACGAGTTTAAAACTTGGTTGATCGAGGTAATAATAGAACAGGCCCACATGATAGGATTGAGGGTGAGAAATTGAGAGAGTTTGTTTTAAATCAACAAAGACTAGATTTAGAGAGATGGAAGTAGAGGAGAGGAAACAAATGAGGGAGGTGGAGGACACAAAGTTGGAAAGGGAAACTGGAAATAAAACTGTCCATACAGGGGGATGAGGCCGACGATGCTTCTGTCAGTGGAATGAAACTAATTTTAAAATTTAGAATGCCTTATTTACTAATCACGTACTAAATGATTATCAGTATATTGTTAATAATATGATTGAGATAGAAGATAATGGAGAAGTCATTGAAAACGCCTTAACTAATAAGGAACTAAATGATTTTCCTTATATTGTCAATGATATCAGTGAGATAGTAAAAGGAGAAGTCATTGAAAATGTAATAACAACTAAGGAACTTATTGATTGTCAGTTTATTGGTAATATTACTGTTCAAGTTCTGAGACCATTTCACAAAGTACACAAAGAAATTAAACCTAACTAAAGGGGTGTGTCAAGTTGTTGGTGGGGGAAAAGTTAAGCTAGACCCCAATAGACTACAAAGGTTATTTTACCTAAAACTCCCAAGAAAATGAAAAAAGAAGTCTTGATGTAGTGTCTCCCTGTTGCTGAGAATGGAAATGTCCACGAGGGGTCACCTGAATTCCCGAGTGCGACTTGGCATTTGAGAACATTCAGCCTTGTCTGTCCTGTTCATGTATTTTTATTTTATTGTACCAAATGTTAATAGTTATTGTATTATCTAAACAGTACACCCGAAATAGCTTTCTGTGTGTTGCATCAAGTGGATGGCATCTTTCATCCGGTTAAGTACCTCGTCAGAAAGCTATTACCTAGAGAGTGGCATTGTCATCAGTAGCGTGAGTATCCATCGCTTAGACAGACACCTCTGATACTCATGTTGATTCACAATCCAGTTTGACCACAGATCATTGTCAACTAGCTGATACTGTCAAGACTACCCTAGTAATTCTACAAGATTTTTTTGTTGCCAATACAAACGCGGCTTTAACTGTTATATTATTGCAATAGACATGAGTTGATCCCATAGACTTATATATTATACTACACTGGAAACCGGAAATAAATTCTTATCCGCGACTGGTCGATTCATAGACCTATATATAAATAAGGGAAGTCGCCCCAATCAATCTTTTCTGTCTTAGAAAAGTAATAATCTTTAGTTTTCAAAGTTTAGAAATTATTCAAAATCATTTCTCGGATATTGACGCAAATATATGAAACAGTCATTTCATATCTAAAAATTAGCAAAATAATAATTGTGAGACAAGAGTATTCTTATTTTTGATGTTTAATTACTAGGTCTAGGTCTAAAAATTAAATTATATGTTACATAGGTTAGGGTTGAAAAAAAACCTTTACTTCTTTTAACTACTTAACAATACAACGCCTTGATCCAACTTTCTAGTGTTAAAAAATCTACATGTCCAGTTTAGTATAATATATAAGTCTGGGAGAGTCTCTCCAACTGTCCCCACGTCTTGTACATATGCCCCGCATCTGCTTCCAAAATGATATATAAATAATTTGTGTTTGACAGTAGACATTCCATTGTGATGGTGAATTGAATGTATTCAAATTACATCTAATGTTAATTTACTATCATTGTTGGACTATGTAAAGGACTTGGGTTAGTCCAATACAGGTATAGGTCGTGTAGGGGTATGATTCTCACATGCAGACCTTTACATGTATAAATAGTGTAAAGTATCACTCAACGAAAGAGTATAAAATAAGTATTTATTTACAGCCAACAGCAAGTAACACTAAAATATTGAATGCATAATCACCAATAACTAGAAATACTAAATGTGCCCAAATTAATACTACAGGACGCTTAGACTAGATTCATTTGACAAAGGCTATCAATGCCACACATAATATTACCCCCAAATAGTCCGTTCACGCACACAGAAATAATAATAATAATATAACTCCTTTCACTAGGCATAAAAACTGATTACAATCACAAGCACCCTACTCAGATCAGGTCAGCTCTCCAACTGCTAGACTGACCGCTAGAAACCTTGTTGTCCCCCCCCCCCTTTTGAAAATCCCGTGCTAAAAACAATTCACAAACCAACTAATAAAATAAACAAACACACACACAATCTCACATGTTACACACACCCCTGCTCTTGACAGACTACTTATTGTGTTTTACTTTTAGTGGTAGTTCGTAGTTATCAGTTACCTCATAGTCAACACTCTTCACTTAACTAGGGGGAAAGTTTACCAATAAATCTAAGTTACACTTACAGCTCAGACTTCCCACAGTTATAAGAAAAACTTCCTTTTATGTTTTGTCTCTATAGAAATGGATCAAAATAGTTGAAGAGTATGAATATACGTAGAAATGTTTGGTGATATAAAACAAACGAACACATTTCGTGTCACTCTAGAGTCATGGCTGCCTGTTTGTGTGGTATGTGCTTCGGACTATCGTCACGATGATTCCGTGTTCCAACCCGTCCCATATGCATGCTCTGCATTGCTGGTGAAAGTTTGATTTGGAGAAGATTTATTTAATGCACAAATTGTAAGACATTTCTTTAAGGATAATACATATTATATATCTATACATATAATCAAGCTAAGTTTTTTAAAAATATATCTTTAGACTTTTAACATTTATTAACATTTAACATTTATTAATAAACAACTGTTAGAATATTCACTTTTTAAAAAATATTTGGTTGTGCTCAAAAATTAATTATACAGTTTTTTTTGTTAATGACATGTAAAATAAAACAGCAGCAGAGGGGTATAGCTAGAAAAGCATGGATTTCTGATTTGGCCAAACGCCTAGTAGCGACCCATCTACCTGTCAAACATCTTATCTAACCATCCATGTCACGTGTTTACGAGACTCACCTAGACGAGACCAATCGTTATATAAGACATGAACACTGATCTGCAAAGTCACAACCTGTTGGCAGTTTAGACCAATACAGACATGTCACGTGGCAACGAGCTATTGGTCCAAAATACCAACAGATTGTGACGTTGAATGTCAGTATTTATGTCTTATATAACGATTGGTCTCGTCTAGAGCCCCTAAGCGATAATATAAATCATATTTGAACCAGAGAATCTTCGAGCACAGAGTTAGGTCGCAGTTAAAATTGTCACAGGACGGCATATGTACATTTACATATAGATAGCTTTGATTGTGTTAGTAATTAAACTAAAGGAACAAATATGAAGCAAATGGTGGTTTTGAATCGTGTGTCTGCATTGATTCATCATCTGTTTTACCACTGAAATTCTGATAGTGTTTTATTAGTTTAGTAATTACTTACATTTCAATAATTATTACAAGACCATACATTATGTATGTCAATAGGTATTTAATTCAATATAAATAAGAACAAGACACTTAAAAAGAAAAATACTTTGCTTTGTAAAAGATAGATACAAGAATTGCACTTTTCCCTTGAAACCTTGTAAATAATGTATAAATAAAGTATACATAAATTACTTATTTAATTAACAAAAATAAATTATAGAAATGCTTTTCTAAAAAATACAAAACAACAAGCTTTTATAAAATTACACATCTTATAAGCTTTGTTTTTTTAAAGTATTTTTTATGTTTTTCTTTCATTCTACATTCATTAGTTATAAAAGAAGAAAAGAATCTCTCTATAATTGTATATAGGAAAAATTGTCTTTTTATGGGAAAAAATTGTATGGGATATAAAAAAAAAAAAAAATTCAAAATTCTGGTTTTATGTTTTTCTTCTTTATACTTCAGTGACCTAGAGTACACACAAACTTTGATCCCTTGAAGAAATTTAGCGTACGATTTGGAATGTGATTTAAATTTAACTATTCATGACAGTATTTGTATACAACACTGTTTATAACCCTGCTCTTACTCTGTCACGAATATTTATAGTGTGTTATAAAAAATGAAAAAATGTCATGGAATCCACATATTGATGAAACTATAAAAAAAATCAAACAAAGCATTAGGGTTTATTAAAAGAAATTTCTATAAATCAAATAAGAACATAAAACTAAAATGTTATTTAAACTTGGTTAGGCCAATAATAGAATATGCATCCTCCATTTGGGACCCCTCAACTCAAGAAAACATTAAGAAACTGGAACACACACAAAATAGAGCAGTGAGATTCATAACAAACGAATATTCATATTTGACTAGAGTAACACCTTTAGTAAAATCACTAAATTTAGAAAGCCTTCGGGACAGAAGACTCAAAAGTAAAGTAGCAATTATACATAAAACACTGAACCATAATTTTCAAATACAAAGACAAAATTTAATAAAATACTCTGAAAGGCACAAAGATAAAGGCACATTCCTCGTCCCATATGCTAGGACAAATTTGTACAAATACTCCTTCTTCCCTAGTGCTATTGGAGCATGGAATGGTTGCCTGAGCTAGCCAGGAAAACCAGTGACTTGGCAGAATTGAAGTCATTGGTTAATATGCATGACTAAATGCATGACGCGTAGGACGTTATCAACTTCTTTTTTGAAGTAACGTCTGTATTTTATAAGATAAAATAAGATAGTGCACACCTGGATGTCGTTAAGAATAAGACCAAATCACATTGGGATGAAAGCGGCTGCCAGCAGCTCGAGTAGAGGAAGAGAAATATCGTCTTCCGCTCAGCAGTGGGGACCAGAGTGACTATTACACGTTTGTACGAAAAGGCCAAGCAGAAATACGGGAAAGGACTATAACTAGTGGATAGGCTAGTGGAGAAGTGAAGCACTAGTAGATCCAGAGGCACTTTATGGTGTCAGGAAGGTGTCCGTTGTAGTTGCAAGTCTTTCCTGTACCTGCAGTGATAGCACCGTTCTTAGACAACTGTAGAGTGACACACGGACCTTTGAACACGTGGCGGTTGCAATGCCTGTACGACATAGGGATACACATGTGAACTGATTCAGCACAAGAAGAACTGAAGGTCTACTGCTTATGTTCGTAGGTCAGTCATCTGATTTCGACATGTGTAGATTAGTGGCTAAACTTGGATACCTACAAACTCGACTAGAGCAGAGTTACATTTGATGACTAGGTAATATAGAGAACTTGAGAGCAGTAGACTAAAAAAGTTAAGCAGCAATAGTCCATACATAAAATACTAGCTATAACTTACAAATAAAAAAAATATTAAAAAAAAGCAACACAATCTTAACATTCAGAAAGACTCAAAGATAAAAGCACATTTCTTTTTCTATATGCTGGATCCAATTCTTACACGTACCTCTTTTTCCCTAGAGCAATTAAAGCATAAAACGGGTTTAGTCTATAATTAAAATGCACGACTAGAAGAGCACATTGATAGTACGTAATTATCTAACGTCTGCCAGTTATTACATAAGATAATAACATCAAGAAATGTACACAAGTGGAAGAAATGCACGTACATAGAATCCATTGTTTAAACAAATTAACAAAATTAAGCAGCTCGTTTAAAGCACGGACCTATATATGTACATCTGATCTCAATATCGCCTTCATTAAATTTTCATAGTTACTAGTTCTTTTCGAAAGCGAGACCTAGTATAGCTTATAATTTAAAATATGAGCATACATTTAATCATTTGTAAAACAAGAAATTTGTACCATTCCTTTGCTGTACTGGTTTATAATTCATCGCACCACAAACGTCCACAAACTTTAATGATTGGGTGTAACAGACCCGCAGGAGTGGGGGCCTCTTGTTTTTTTACACATTTGTAACTCTCTCTTCTGAATTACAGTTTTATTATTTCAACAATCAAATGTCTTTCCTCACGAGTCACGTGATTAAACGATAGAGGAAGGGTCTGCTGAATTGAGTTGAGCACCTTCTTCCTCCAGTTTTTGTATGTTAAATGTTTTGCTTCTCTTCCTGTAAAAAGTCAAACGAAACAAATAAGACAGATTTCATTGAACTAGTGACTACATACGTGTAGTGGTAGGATTGGGTAAGAGTAGTTAGATAAAATACAGTTTAAATACACATTTTGTATTTTTTTTTCACTTAGTGTTTCTTTTATTTTGATCATCTTATTGAAAGAGTATATACAGGACACAATACATCTACAAATGAAAGGCAACTGCTAGAGTATAACCTAGTGGCCATTCAAAATCACTTCTACATATCATAGAAACTATTACTGTAACTAGTCCATAGAACACGACGTGCTTCGCAAGAACAATCAATACCTAGAACACCATTGCGACACCTAATGAATAAATGGAAATTAAAAATGTACCGTCCACGACTAGTACACGGTCTTTTAGCAGACGATCCAGGTCGACGGCTACAATTCTTCGAATAAATTCGTGCCTGATTCGTACAAATGAAACCAGATCTTTTAGATTAAATAATCTGGTCTGATGAGGCTTGGCTAATAGTGTTGGGGCATGTTAACAGACCTAACTGTTAAGACTGAAGTAATGAAAATTCACATTGAATTGTAGAATCCCAACTAAACCAGTTCACAGTTAGCGCGAGAATGACTATTTGCCAGGGATCGAATAAGACCATTGAAAATATGGACATATTTTGTGAATTTTAACGTGTCAATCTTGACATTGAAATTTGTTTTTTTTTTCATTGGAAGTTACTTTTTAAAAAAAAATTATTATTCAATGTCAGTTACATAAATCTGGACCAAGTGTTTGCAGGCAAATTCCGAGTAGCCCCTTCTTCGTCCTTAATTCTAATATTGCGAAACACGAGTTATCCAGCCTGTTCTAAAGTGTGAGTACAGAAGAAAAAAACAAACTAGAAGCGTTGTGATGTGTCAATGACTGTATCGAGACTTCCTGATCTAGTGAAACAGAAGCTCAGACAGTCTCAGTACTATGTAGACCTATCATTGTAGATTATTTGGGACTCTAGCTTGTCCGTACTTCGCCACGCTCTTTAGTTTCTCACATAAGTTTGTAGATCTAGACCTAACGTGTCAATGGCGATAAAGCAATAGAAAAGTAAATAAATGTAAGATCTAAAGCTTTCATTTCTTTGTAATTTAATTGTCATTGGGATTACAATTTTATAATATAAGCCAAAGCACAGTTAATTATGTTTATGAAAGAAAATAAGTTTACGGTTGGAGGTCGCTGCATAGTGGGAAAGTGTTAAAAGTGGTCGACACGCTGAGAACCGTTGCCCCACACAGTTAATGAACTGAACAAAATTAATCTTCTCATACATTCTCTGAAATTGATCGAAATTGTGTGTCCTGTGTGTCTTGTGTGTCGTGTGTGTCAGGGTGTTCTGGACAACATTGAAAATTGTTGAAGTTGGTCAATTTAAGTCATTGAGAAACCAAACGTTTCATGTCAAATGTGTCATTTGTAAATGTATGCCAATAAATCTCAATATTTGAGTAAATAATGTTTGTTTTAATGTAATCCAACTTTTTGCCCCCCCCCCCTTTTTTTTTTAAAATTATATTCAAAGTACAAAATCCGGCATTCTGAAGAATGTCTGACGCTTTTTTTTTTTCAGGTAAGATAGGAACTTCTCAATTTCCTACTTTGTTTAGAAAACTTAGAGAATAACTAAAAATACTTCAGGGCGGGAGATGCTGTGGCTGAGCGATAAATCGCTTGAATGCTAAACCTGTGGTCCCGAACCCTGGTTAGGACTGTGATTTTTAATTTGGGGATCTTTGGGTGCCTTTGAGTCCACCCAGCTCTGTTGTAAAGGCGCTTGGTCGTTGTGCTGGCCACATGACAACCTCGCGTGTTCATTGTGGGCCACAGAAACAGATGAGCTCTGCCATCATCTGCCCCATAGATCTCAAGGGCTGAAAAGGAAACTTCACCTTTTTTTTTTTACTGCTAGGTTTATGAAAATGATTTTTTATGAATAATATATTTCTGTTCATTGAAATGACGACCCACTAAATGTGTTATTTGTGTAACAACTTTATTATGCTAGTATGAATTGTTCAATTGGTACAGTTTTTTGTTGTGAAAGGTGAACGAAAGGCTGGTAAGTGAACAAGGTGGATAGACTAATAATATGGGGCCAATAGACTAGATCTTGATCTATAAGCTGGGAATCGTAGAAAATACCACCAAATTAATTTGTTATGTTAACAAGGCTTCAGGGACATCAATTTTTATGCTAAAATAGTTAACACATATGTTGCCCTTGAGGAATGATGCAAGAGCTGGTATCTGTATTGGCCTACAGCTCAATTACATTTATAACAAGAGATACGTTTTCATAATAATTAATTATCTCGTCAATATCAGTGTACTTTTTACAAAGAGTATATCAACTCAATCTGTCTCTCTGTCTGTGTTTCTAGAAAAAAAGTGAGTGCAGGAAATATCTCCCACACCCATTCACGGATCAAGCTGAAGCTTCGCACAATTATCCACTGACGTTATCATGAATCAATAAAAAAAAGTTACCATTTAGACAATTAATTACTGGTAACTCATTATTTTGTTTAATAGCGACAAGGGAAACTAATCCTTCAGTAATCACATATATGGCTAAATTTGTTGGGTTTAGTCCCTACAAATAATTGTTAACGCTATTTCTCCCTCACGCATTTGCCGATCAAGTTGTACTTTCAACAATTATTTATTGTATCTAACAAAACATGAATAAATAAACAAAAACACTCCATTAATCAACTAATTATTGGCAATTAATTATTTTGTTCGATATCTTTCACATTATTGGTAGATATATGTTTAAGGAAAGAGTTCTTCCCCTTTAGATAAGCTTTGTTTTTTTTAAGGATTTTTTTTTTAAATTCTTGTTTATAATTTGTACAGGAGGCGGCTGGTCTCCTATTAAAAACTGTTCAAATAAAGAAAAGGAAATGTAGTGTAGGCCAGATTGAGACCTGTAATGTGATACCGGTACCAACGCTCTAGCGAGAAAATGCTAGGGGATAGTACTCACTGGCGGATCCAGAGGGGGGGGCGGTAGGGGCTATCCCCCCAATCGGCTGACCCCCCCCCCCTTCAGGGGGGGCGGACGAACTTTGGTATAGGATTCACACAATTTGTATACGAATTTATTACTTATGTTAAAAATATATACTAATTATTTATATTTTAACCTATTTTTAGATTATTTCGCCCCACCCCTCTAGTATGTTGGCCGATTTGGTGGGGTCGGGAGGGGGCGATGGTATCAATCCCGCCCCCCCCCCTTTACACTTTCGAGTGGGGGGGCGGTCCAATTTATTTGTAGTAAGCTTGCTAACAAAAACAATTAAATATCTATATCACAGAAACTTGTTATTGTTATTTTAACTGATCTTTATATTATGTCGTTCCCTGTTTGCTGATTGGTGTGTGTGTGGGGGGGACGAATACCTCTACTGCCCTTCCCACCTAAACCCTTTGAGTGGGGGGGGGCGGTCCGTTTTTTATGGAGAAATCATAGTTTGTGAACAAAATTAGTTGAAATAATATATACATTTTATATTGTCGCTCCCTTTCTGGTATTTTGGCTGATTCGGTGGGGTGAGGGGGGGGGGCGATTGCATCTACTGCCCTTCCCGCTCTAGCCCTCTGAGTGCGGATGGGGGCGGTCCTATTTTTATGGAGAATCATAGTTTGTGAATAAAAAATTTGTTGAATATCTATATAATATAAACTACGTATTGATATGTGACCCATTGTATATTATGTCGTACCACACTCTAATCTCTAATTGTATCATTAGTAAATTTAAATGAAAAAGGGTTGTACCGGTGTGAGGGGCGATACATGCAATCGCATTTCCCCCATCGGACAAATCAATACTTTTTCTTTTTGTATTATAGTTAAGAAATTACAAAATTAAAAAATCTGTCACTAATATAATTTATATATACTATAAATTAAATTCTTATATCGAGTCGCCCCACCCCTATTCTTTAATGCCAAATGCACTTTAGCAGAAATTATTAAAGGAGCGAGGATTAATCGTTTTCACTCTACCGCCATTCCCATTTCCAGACAGAGTTTTTGTAATTTCACTTGAATTGATCATTATTATTTTAAGAAAGACTTTGTATTGGAAAAATTAGAATTCAAAGGAAATTTTTCAGTATAAGAGTCACGAATGAGATGAGTTCTAAACTCAAATAATATTTTCATAGTCGCCTTTTCCCAACCTTTAATCAATCTGATATTTTTCTAGCTAATTAAATTTGGGACTATAACTCACAATTTATACTACAGTTTTCTCGAATACTATTTATCGAATAAGTTTTTTTTTGGCGGCGATCCTCAAAGCAAATATCTAAATACGTGGGGTATCCTATCTATTTATGGGCCTATAAATTCGTATTAGAATATTTTTCAAGTACAACATTATTCGAAAGGTCCTTTTTTAAAAGTATGAATAATGAGCTTTAGGTCAGGAGAATGCGTTTCTGCAGTGAAGAATGCAAGAAAACGTTTTTGGCTTCGGGGCTTGGCCCCGAACTCCACAAGAACCTTATAGCCCTGCCCCAGTTGTTTTGTTTTTCGCCGAAGGTTGAGAAATGCTGCTTCTTTTATTCTCATATATATATATATATATGTGTGTGTGTGTGTGTGTGCTGTACGCACGTTTATGCATAGGATTAGGGTTTACTGGGCGTTAGGGTTAGGGTTTGGAAAAAAATCGCCCCCCCCCCCCACACAAAAGTTCTGGATCCGCTAGTGATGGTACTATTGCTCTGGATCTGAATGAAGGTAGACATGGAAATCTGCCGCAGCTAGATCTGACATGGTTTAGGTCACGTTAATTTGTTTTTAGAAATAGGATGATAAATAGGTTCGTTTTATTTACATAAATTGAACACTCGCTTAGTTAGCATTATTCCTCCATACTAAAGTTTGCCTATAATCTATAAACATGAAGTTATCTTGGACTATTCCGCATTGGAAAAAATATCCCAAAGAGACAGTAGTTGTAAATGAAAGGAACTCGCTAGAAGAATGACTATGTGTCATGAGTGTAAATGAAAGATACAAGCTAGAAGAATGACTATGTGCCAGTTGAATAAAATAGTCTTTGACTTTGTACCTGTGCCTCTTAGGATTGGCCTCAAAGATATCCTTCCAGCGTAATGTACTGATAATTACCCTTATCGTGAAGAGCCTAACTCTTAAAGATTGTCACTTAGACACTTAAGTTCAGGAATGGAACTATTAGCATATCGAGAGATAGCCAAAGATAAGAAAATTACCAAACTAGATCTTCCATCGAGGTGTCATGAGAAAGATAACTAGAGCTACCTACATATGCTTGTGTAACTCGCATGTTTCTTCTATAAAAAAAAAAAACAACGATTGCAACCATATGCCAAGACGTCATGTGATGAACTAGTTGGACTTTGTACTCCAGACTGTATTAGAAATATGCAAAGAAATTCTGCAAAGAAAAATTGTATATGCTTAACTCACCTCTTTGGTACGAACACGAAAATACCGATCAAAGAAGCACATATGACGATGATTAGAATGATTACAGAGATGGCTGAAAAAGACATATATTTATAATTTCAGAATAAGAATATGTAGTCAAATTTATCACAACTGGTATGGCTGTAGTGAATTTAATAACATTACTATACTATACTATATGTTGGATGTGTGGCTGAGAGGCACCGCTTGGCTACCTAACAAGGGGATTCGTGCTCGATACCCGACTCGAGCTGAACTGAGCACCTAAAGGCAGCACGAAAACCTTCTCCCAAATACATTGGGGGGTGGGGGGGGGGCGGGTAAAACAATTTCCTTTTTTTTTTCTTACAAAAAACGTTAGTTATTAAGTACAAACTAATGTCGGTATAAAAGTTGTGTATTAAGTTTGTATACATCAGGTATTGTACTTTTTGTTTAAAAAAAGAAAAGATTTTTAAAAAAATATGTTTTTCATAAGCACTAAATAACTGCGTAGTTCTCCATTTTAGAGTTTAATGGGAGGAAAGAAATGTCTTTATCAGACAGACAGAGTGAGTTGATATAAGCTTTGTAAATATTTACAATCGCACAGATTTATTATTGTTAGTCAAAATCTATTACAAATCAATAACATAATTAATTCAAAAAAATGGATAAAACTAGAAAAACATGAAAAAAAAATTTTTTTTTAAAGACAATACTTCCTTTATACAAATTATAGAGCAATGTTTTCATAATCCTTTCTGAATATTACATTAAAAAACACGTCAAGTTACAAAAAGAAACCGACTATTTTGTTTTGTTTGAATTTAATTTTTTATACCTAAAGTGAATCTATCATTTAATGAAACCGCCATAGTGTTTGAGCCATTGACTAAAGTTCCACTACTTGCTGATGTCACAGTTTCGGTCGATAAATCTGTCGTTTCATTTGTTGAGATTGTGCCTTTATTCAAGAGTGCCGTGTCCTTTAATGATGCGATAGTTGAATTGGAAGGGAGACACTTCCATTCTACGTTGTGAAATGCTGTTCCTTCTTTGGTGACCACACAGCCTTCAGGAACTTCAGAATAGCTATGACAGGCGTTTTTCCTGTGGAAAGACATCCCTTGATAGGTTCTGAAAGTAAAGGGTTAAAGACATCATTCAACAAGACCTTTCTATTAGTGTCAACTTGCATTTACACTCAAAACGAATGATTCTATAGCTTACAATAACTGATTATAGCTATATAATTTATTTTTTTATGCATATCTACTGTAAATTCGCAAGGGCTCTGACTGATTTCAGCAAAGTTTCAGCTTGATCAGACAATGGGTGTAGGAGAAATAACGTGTATACACTTTTTACCAGACAGACAGACTAAGTGAGTTGATATAAGCTTTGTAAAAATAGTAATAAAATAACGAAGCGGTACTCACCCAGGTGGACATTGTGTGCATGTTTCGTTGTCTCTAAACTGACCTCTTGCACAAAGTTTTTTCCCTGGAGTAAAAAAACAAACTTTCAAAATGTAGAGTAACGACAAATAAACTGGTAACCTAAAGATAATCTTTGCAGCATTTTTAACGGCCCCCGAAAGGGGAATAGACGCTATTAGTTTTATGTGGTCCGTCCGTCCGTCCCGTTTAGATCTCAGAAACTAGAATAGTAAGTGAAAATCGGGCATCATGATAATTTAGGTCATTCAAAGTTCTGATGCAACAGCTACTTTTTTTCTTTTCCGAAAGTGAACCATTTAATTTATTAAATTAGCCTATGTATGCAAGCAGATTTTTTAAAAGAATACACCACTTTTCAATGAAAAACTTCAGGATGGTTAGCTTTTTAAAAAGGTCACAGATTTCATCATTAATAAATCAAGCTTCATTCATAGATCTTTATAAAATAGATTTTCCGCTTACTTACTAACTCATTGAATGGAATACTGATTCAAATGTTGTTTTCAAAAATGACTTTTAATACGAACTTCATTTCAGTTGTAGGTTAAAAAAACGAACTACTTTTCTAGCGCGCAGTTTTGACATATCCTCATTATACACTTGACAATCATCTAAATTAGACTAAATAGATGCCTGATGTAGATCTAGAAAAATATATTAAACAATTTGAACAAAATTTAAATCTATAAATTATTAAGGAAATAGCTTATCTTCTTACAGCTTAGGGGGTGCAGATTTATTTATTATGTAAACATTAGTATCACATGAAGAAGTGAATCTGATGCGAACGGCACAGTGTTCGTAATATTGGCCTAGCTCTGGACTCTTAGATCTTGTAATTTTAAGATTAAACGTGTAAGGTCATACGAGTTCTAGTCTAGATCTAGATTATATTTCTGGAATCTAGATCTAGCCTGGAAATCTAGATTTATATTCTAGATATAAAGTTGATATAGCGATTATTATCTGGATTAGTAGGAGTAGTGGGTAATAGTGTACTATGCTGTTCGCATGTGAAACCGGTTTAGTTTCGCGGGCTCATTTTTTTTTTATTTCATAGCCTGTCTATTCCAATATATTAATCGAATTGTCGGGAAGAGGTGGGTATCTTGTCGCAGTAGCGTCACTAGGTTGGGGAGGGAATAGGGTTAGGTCCGCACCGGTCGACACCATTTTGAGAATGACAACCGAGTTGGAAAAATTTAATTTTGGCAAAAGCAGACACATCGGAAAAGATAATAATAAAATCTCTAGATATATCTTGGATCAGTGACGTCTCTCACTTTACGGGGGGGGGGGGGGGGGGGGGGGGGATCCGAGGGTAGCGGTCCGCACCGGTCGACACCATTTTAGGGGTGACAACCAAGTTGGAAAAAGTATATCTTGGCAAAAGAAGACACATTGCAAAAGATGATAATAAAAAATCTAGATATATGCCCAAATATGCCTAGACACATCTAGATGGCCATATATCTAGACACATCTAGATGGTAGTTTAAGTGTAAAGGACACAGCACAACGTTATACCATAACAAACGAAACCTTTTCATGTGATGTTTGTTAGTAATAAGAAAGTTGATGGGGGAGGGGTGACACCCTGAGCTACAGCACTAAGTGCCAACGACACTGTATCGAGAGGTTTCCATGCTGTTCTTATGGGTACCCCGTCAAAATAGCGCGGACAAAGTAGCGCCGACAAAATAACGCGAACAAAATAGCGCCGACAAAATAGCGCCGACAAATTAGCGCAGAAAAAAATATATTATAGTCATTTGGAAAGAAATACTTTAGATATCGTAAAATATTAATAGAGTCAATATTTTTGTTTGTTTTAATGTTATCATAATTTTTCAGTCATTTTGCAGGAAACACTTTATATATCTTAAAACATAAAGAATATCTATACATATAATTCTCTTCTTCCCTAAACAGGTCATCTGGGTAATAAAGGAAAGATCACTCTGCGGATAGTCCACGAGAAAACAAGAGTAGTGTTCATACTACGGATGACTGGCTGCGCGATGGACTGTCGTTTAAATGTATCAAACTCTGCCCTCTCCCATCCCCCTTTGTACAGCGGGAGGTTTGGACTAGGAACTAATCTAAGTAATCTATGTAGATATGTAAATAGCAGGGCCGGACTTACCCATTGTGGGGCCCTATGCGAAACGGATTTCGCGGAGCCAAGTTTGGAAGGGAAGCGGATAATAGTGAAATTTAAGAGTTTGTATTAGAAAATAAATTCGTCTATGCATTTAATTCATTCTTTACTACGTACAGAATTACTTTACGAGCCTTGCGTGTAACGAAGTCATACAGTATATCATAATAATTCTGTTTCCTACATAGATCACGCTCAATAGCAAGAATTACCAAATGTTTCAATCTATCTTTGAGAATTGTTGGCCTCAAGTAACTCTTCATTAGTTTGAGGCTCGAGAAGCTTCTTTCACCAGATTGCACAATTACGGCTGATGCATAATGTCGCGTGTAAGATTGGCGTTTTCCATATTGAATGACACCCAAAATTACAATTTTCGTGTATATATTTCCGTATATTTTAAGAACTTTTTCGTATATTTTGCGATTTCGGGAGATTTCCAGGAGCTCCTGGTAAATCGCCAGGAGGATGCTGGAAATCTGTTTTAAGTTATAAAATGGTTTAATTAATTAATTTATGCACCTTGAATTAGCGCGGGTCTTATGAAAGCGCGGGTCCTATGAAAGTGCGTGTTCTATCAAAGTGCTCCTGGTAAATCGACAGGAGGGCGCGGGAATTCTCTTTTAAGTTATAAAATGGTTTAATTTAATAATTTCTACACCTTGAGTTAGAGCGGGCCCTATAAAAGTGTGGGTCCTATGAAAGTGCGGGGCCCTCTGCGGTCGCATAGGTTGCAGGCGCCTATGGTCGGTCCTGCAAATTAGCGGTCGACTAGTACCATATACTACGAATATACCATTACGAGAGGAAGGCAAGGTTTCTATTCTTGTATCATGGTGGGTGTGCTTGGGTGAGAAGGGAAGGCCTACAATCCAAATGGACACTCCTAAATTTGATCTATTTGATGGTGTTAGACAAAGACGGACCGGAAATAGCAAAATCAGTGATTGAATTGGTCAGTCACTGCCTGAGATTAAACAAACATTTGGCGAGATAAGAAATGTGATCGCCATCATACCTAATCCTGACACACCTAAAAGTTTGCCTATGTTGCGGCAATAGACGTCCTGTTTTGATCAAAGAAAGATGCTTCAGATTTCTGATTCTAGTAGAACACACTTTCGTATTTTCCTATCCTATTTTGTTGGGTCACCACCACATTTTAAAATCCTATTTCTAGCAAAGTATGCATTTTAATCAATGGTGACAAAGGGGAATGATATAAAATTTAAAGCACTCTCGTTCTCTGCAAATATGGCATTAATTCAGATCTATTCATATTGAAAAAGATAGAAACATCAACAAAAATGCTGCCCAGGACATTAAATTACTAATAATCCGGTACTTTTATACACATCATTTATATGTCCGCGCTATTTTGTCGGGAAATTTCGCGCTATTTTGTCGGCGCTATTTTGTCCGCGTTTTTTTGTTCGCTCTATTTTGACGGGTCACCGTTCTTATGTAATCATTTAACGCTTCTCTACGAATTCCAGAAGAGTCTTATCAAAGACGACGTGTTGCATTATTTGTTTTTATGTGAAGAAGAACGCCAAATGATTTTTAAAAATGATTTAAACGATTTAAACAATACTATGGCTTGAATTACCCTGGTCCATTGGTGAATTCGATGGGGGCCGCCTCTGAATTTGTGTGATAACACAAACTCTCTTTGTAATCCTGTTTTGAAGCAAATTTGTTTTAATCTAGAAGGCAGGTTTAAGCAGATCACAAGAGACTCAAACACAGAAAATAGTTTTAGAAAAGAAAAATGTTTCCAATTTTTATGTTTGAATAAAAAGAATCAGAGACGAAAGAGTCACGTTAGAATGAAACTAATAGGCTTAATTTACCATGGTTCTGTTGTATGTCTTGTTCAAGTGATTGTGATACGGAGATATCCATTTGTTTATCTGTATTCCCTGTGTCCATCTGTTTACAAGACGTTGATCTACTTAGAGGAGGACTGAAGGTACTGCGTACACAAACAATCATGACATAAGTATAGTAAACAAGAGCCAAATAAAAATGTAATCTAAAAGATGTTTATCTCTTTCTGATTCCGTAAGGTTGGTATTGTAAGGTTGTTATTATTAAGTGGTAATGGATATAATCACCCAACTTCCTATAAAATGATTTCTATGATATTTGCCTCTAATAGCCTCTGACAACCAATCCAACTCCTGGCTCTACTCCACAATGTGGCTCAGATATTGGGTCTAGGGGAACTGTTATCTCTGCAAGTAGAAAGGACAAAGGCGAGAAACTTGCTCCTGGAAATTAAGTTTCGGGTAAGAGGGCTCGTTTGCCTTGCCTGGCTACCGACACAGAATAGGTACAAATCTGAATACAAATATAGAGCTGCTTTACAGCTATGCCAAAACATAGTAAAAGCTTCAGGAGCTTATACCCTGAGGAAGAATCAGGAGACAGCAACGCTTAGGCAGTTTGCAACGCACAGCGCTACACCTTGGCAGAACCAGCGACGCCGCTGATTCTAAACTAAATCGGCCATTGCTGCTCGTTTGGGAAACATCAGCTGGTTAGAGCGTGACCTCCGTGACTATGTCGAAGGTACCAGTTAGAGAGGGTTCGTATTGCTGTGTGGGTGATATCGTGACGACCTTAGCTATTGCATAGGCATTCATCTCATTTCTATGAGATGATCTAGTTGCTTTGGGACTGAAAGATGTCATACAATCCATTTAGGGTCTACTAGTTTCAAGTGTATGTTTGAGGCCGTTGGACCAAAGAGGGAAGGCGATGAAAACGTTGAATGTTTGGAATGATAGCGATGATGATATTGACCAAAATAGATAATGTTAGATTACTTTTACGAAATATTTTTATGGAAATACTGAAATAACTCTATTTGAATGCTGCACGGACTAATTAGTTACACACTGTCTGTCATTTTAAGACCAAATACAAACAAACAAAAGCTCAAAGACAACACTTACCCAGGTGGACATTCTACACATGCTCCATTTTGAAGTGCAAAGTTTTGTTTGCATGTTGTCACTGCAGCTGTCACATACAACAAAGTGGCTAAAATAACAATTCCTGCAATAACATTTAGAAGCTTTTTTTTAATTTGTCCTATTATGAATTGTAAATGAGAAAGCTAATTATTTCATCATTTTAATTTTTAATACATCACGAATATCAAACTGAATAGCCTAAAATACAGTGGCTTGCGATCCTTGTACACAACGGACTAGGAGTGTCTCCTCGGGTATCAAGTAATATATATATATATAATATATATATAGTATAAAGTAGAAAGTAAGGCGTACGTATGTATGTGTCGAATAAAAATCAAAACTGTTTGACCAATCTTGATAATACTTGGCAGAAATGTTCCTTGGGTACTAACTTAGACCATAATGTATGTATTGTAGCCCTAAAACAAACTTAAGTCCCTCCAAAAAAAAAGTTGGACAAAAATGAAAGCATTATAACTTCGTCGATCTAGGCTATGTTTACTATGTTTACATGAAAAGATCGAAAGGATCTAGATCTAGATCTAATTTTAAGAAATACACTTTACACATAAATATTTTTACTTTGACACATGAAAATACAAAATATAGTCTATTGATTTCATTATTTAATAAAATTAAGCTTCAAATTTGTGTTTTTAAAGCATTTTTACATAAATTTGTTCCTTATATCTGCGAATTTAGAATTCCTAACGTACAATCTTTTATTAGACATTACACGAAATGTTGCAAAACTCTCTATTCCTAGGTCTAAAACTCTAATTCAACTCTAAGATGATAAAACTTCTCTAAGCAAAGATAGTTTTATAATTAACACATTAACATATTAATTATAGTCCATTCATTTCATATTTTAATCAAATTAACATTCAAATCTGTTTTTCTAAAGCATTTTTACATAGATCTGCATTCGTTCACCATGTCTTCATACACAATTTAATTCAGGTAAATGAGCTATTCTTAGCTCCATACATATTTTTTATTTATGAATTCATGCATTCGCTTTACTTATAGCATTATTATTTTCTTTAATTGTTTCTAACGCACTATATGTGACTATATCAGCAATACGCAAGTTAAGACCCGCGGGCAGCGGTAATATCTGTCTATTAAACTATAAAATAGAAAGTAAGGTGTATGTATGTATGTGCCAAATAGAAATCAAAACCGTTTGACCAATCTTGATAAAACGTGGCAGAAATGTTCCTTGGGTACTAACTTAGACCGTAGTGTAGGTATTGTAGCCCTAAAACAAACTTAAGACCTTCAAAAAAAAAAGTAGACCAACTCTATGAAAGAATTATAACTTCATCGATCTAGGCCATGTTTACATGAGAAAAGATCTAATTTTAAAAACTACACTTTGAACAGATAGTTTTTTAGTTTGACACATGAAAATATAAAATATAGTCCATTGATTTCATTATTTAATAAAATTAACCTTAAAATTTGTGTTTCAAAAGCATTTTTTACTTAAATTCGTTCCTTATATCTGCGAATTTAGAATTCCTGACGTACATTCTTTCATTAGACATTACCGTAATGTTACACATCTTCCTATTCCTAGGTCTAAAACTCTAATTCAACTCTATGATGATAGAACTTCTCTTCGCAAAGATAGTTTTATAATTAAACACATAAACATAATAATTATGGTCCATTCATTTCATACTTTAATCAAAATGGCCTTCAAATTTGTTTTTCTAAAGAATTTTTAGATACATTCGTACGCCTTGAGTGCAACTATATTCTTAATATAGCGTGCTTCTAAATATAGATCTATACACAAGCCAATGTTTTCATAAAAAAATTGGATACAGGTCAATTAGCTATTTTTAGCTCCATTCATAATATTTTTATCCATGAATTCATGTATTCGCTTTACGTATAACATTATTATTTTCTTTAATTGTTTCTAATGCACTATAGGTGACTATATCAGCGATACGCAACCATGCGGGACACCTTAAAAACGTCATGGAAAGATAACTCTTTATTTCTGCAAGTCGGACTAGAGTCACCCCACGTACCTTTAACGGCGACAGAGAGCACGGTTCAAAAAAAAAAAAAAAGAGGTGGGTGGAGAACAAGTCAACTTTCTCTTTATACATTCTCTATTTGACTACATTTATGTGTGTATTTTTTACACAGGTCAATATCTGGTGTCATTAAAATAGTTGCTTGTTTTTTCTGTAGCTTTGTTTTGATTTTACCTCTTCCTATTGCCCTTCGTTTCCTAACCACGGCCACCACTTCACATATATTTCATGGAGTCAACAGGTCTTTCAAAGCAGTCGAAATTCCTGCATCAGGTAACTGTTTATTTCTATCAGTCACATATTTGTTGGGAAATGTCTTTGACGAAACTGTTGCTCGCAAACTTAGCAAGACGGCTGTAAGTTTAGTTTGCGAACATTGGGATAACTATGGCGACGCCCTGTCCGTTGTTCTTAATCATGGAAGCACAGTCATACACTCCGCTCGACAATACGCTACATACATGAATACTTCCGGCGTTTATGGTGGCGAGGCTAAAATAGTGGCGATGTCTCAAATACTTCTCGCTACTATCACTATTCACTTCCGAGAACGTCCGCATGACCCTGCTCGAGTTTACAATCCGGTTCAACGTCTCTCCATATCCCTGCTATTTAGTGGTCCTTTGGAGTATGACATTACCTACCGCGGGTCGACTAGTAGTTTCAAAAATACGATAACAAAAGCGTTTTGGAATTACAATAATTGAAAAACGCCTGTAAAAAAGGTGTCTTGCCTACTTCAAAGTGTAGCGCATATATATATATATCAAACGCTTCCCATTTCTCTACTTTTTAGATCACATGATCTTACACTGCTTCCATTTTTCTTCATAAACATAGTATTAGAGCCATGTTGTCACCTTGTACGAAATTCCATGTATTTTTTTTTAAATTCAGTTGTCGCATAGATCTAGTAGCAATCTCGAAGCACAGTGAATATACTTAAATCAGTTTTGTTTTGACCAGTGATATGACCAGTGATTTTTCCAATGTTGCAAGAAGGGCTATGTGCCTATAGCCAGTATTATGATCAGTGCTATGACCAATGCTAAGACCAGCATTATTACCTGTGCTATAAGAAGTGCTGTGACAAGTGCTATAAACAGTACTATGACCAGTGTTATGGCCAGTACTTTGGCATGTGCAATGACAAATTTAAGAAATGAACTGTTCCTTTTGTATGACTTAAGGGGAAATGGCTCAAAAAGTTTTTTTTTCATATTTAATGGGTCCTTTTGCAACTGTCTAGTGAACCAAGTGTAGAAAAAGTCGTTTCTTCGGCATCGGCTTGGCATAACCCATTGTCGTATGGAGTAAAACTAGATACAGATTTTTTAAAATCTGAATATCCTTAGAATTGATCGCTAGATTTTGGCATGTAGTTTGTTTGTTAAACAAAAACTATATGGCCGTTGTGCTTTTTTATTCATTTATTTTATTTTAATTAGATCTAGATTTAGACCAGTGGTCTTCAACGGGGGCGCTATCGCCCCCCTGTGGGGCGTTTTCGTAAAACTGGGGGGCGCTAGGAGCAAAAGGGGTGGTAGGGGGCGCTGGGCACAATAGGGGGGTAAAAGGGCGCTGGGAAAACAAGGGGAAAGAAGAAACTAAAGGTGCACTTCAACAAAACAAATACATTATATTTTCAACATTAAAGCTGGCAAACTAAATAGAGAAATGGTGGTTAGGTTGCTTCTAATTTAAGAAACAGAAACAACCTTAGAAATTGAGTTCAGGAATCCCATTTTTTATTTAAATTCTTACTCCGCTGCTGTAATCGGAAGGTTTATGTTGTCCTTGTATCTTGCGCGCGTAAATGTTTATGATTTGATCAACAAACTAGGTAATACGCCTTTAAGATTCTAGTTTATTTGATCGACATAAGTTGATGTATTGATACGTAAATGTGAATGACAAAACAACAACCACGATAAAGCTAACATTCAAATAGAATCATTTCACCTTTTTTTTTTTAAACAACAAAACATTAACAAAGTGTTGTTACGAAAATTCGCTGGTATGTACAAGAGTATTTTCCCGATTTTTAGTGAATTGCCACTAGATAAAAAGTATTCCAATCTTCTACTTTGAATGACGGCACTTTCAGATGCGGTTATGAAACCAGGTCGGATTCAAGAACATATATCAATATCCAAAAATAATTTAAGAATATTCATGTACAATTATGAAAAAAAATTCTTATTAAAAAAAATATTAAAAACAAATACAAAACAAAAAAAAACGAAAAAAAAAACCGGCAAGGCAGGATATGTTTTAGTGGCCTCTTAGTCTTATGATATTGTTTGAAAATTGATAAAAACTAAAACTAAACTAATGATAAAATATTATTTTAAAATTGTCTAGTTATTTAGCTTATGACGACATATAGGGAGCCATCAGTGGTTGGACGCTATAATGGCTTCATAAGTATTATTGAATAAAACCTAAGAAAACGTAGGCCTTTAATATTCAGTAATTTAACTCTTTCTCTCCCAATCAATGATACCATCGTTGAATTGACCCCATTCAATTAAATTAATGTTTTAATTTTTTAAACTCTACTTTGTGTTCTATAAAAAGAGCATTCATTGCCCTTTAACTCTAGGCCAAATACAACATTTTATGATAACATGCAACAAAACTATTGAAGCCCAATCATAACAGGGAAGTAAAATAGTCATGAGCATAATGAAGAATTCCTTCAAAACGTGGAAAAATAATTACGGAGAGAAAGAGTTAAAAAGGAAGTACTCTTAGGATTTGAAAGAAAGTCATGACAATGAGATTAATTTTTGTATGTAATCACTGTAAATTATTTGACATAATTATTGTACAATGATAATAGTTGCAATGTCTTCGATTCCGAAGATTAAGGCTGAGTGCAGTGTTTCACATAACTATGCAAACGCAGTTGCGACCTGCATATTTTCCCGAATTGTGTGCTCTTACTGGGGACACCTCTGTAACATCGTCCTCCTCTAAGCTCGACAAAGAAGATCGCCTCTGGCATGTGGTCGTCTCCCATGGTGATAAGTGTTATTGACAGAATAAAATTTAGAAATAAAAGACATTTTGTTCCAATTTGCCTTCTTACGCTTGTTTCAACGTGTTTTTTCTTAGAGGACGGATTTCTTAAAGGAAAAAATAGGAAAAGGGGGCCAAAAAAGATTGAAGACCACTGATCTAGACTCATTTCAGTGTTGTTGTTATTTTAGAAGAGAAACACTACATCCTTAATATTTGGAGACTTTGCCATTCACTGGATAGACAAATCATAGATATAAATGTAGAATTTAATCACATATCTACAACTAGATATAAATGTAGAACTTAATCACCTATCTACAACTAGATATAAATGTAGAATTTAATCACATATCTACAACTAGATATAAATGTAGAATTTAATCACATATCTACAACTAGATATAAATGTAGAATTTAATCACATATCTACAACTAGATATAAATGTAGAACTTAATCACATATCTACAACTAGATACAAATGTAGAACTTAATCACCTATCTACAACTAGATATAAATGTAGAATTTAATCACCTATTTATGACTAGATAGGAATGTAGAACTATACCAACTAATCCTTACAAAAGTTTGATAGACCTAAATTTGTAAACATGTTTGTAAAATGTTTACCATGTTTCAGATGTTCCTTTAGAGTTGAAGATAATTTACTTCCTAGTCCAAACCTCCCGCACGATGACAAGGTATGGGGGGCGGGCAGGGTTTGAACCCGGGACCATAGATAAGTCCGAACTACAGTCCGAACTACAGTCTAGCGCGCAAACGCCGAGAAATAGTCATACACCACAATCTGAACATGAGTTGTTGTTTTTTTATCCTCTGGAATTCACAATTTAAAAAATCAATTAAATGTCATTAAACGAATAATTGTTAGAAAAGTTTATTTCACTTATGATCTATCAACGAGACGAGATTAAATGCTTAAAGTCTTTAGCTATGTTGATATTGCTTTTACCAAAACAAATTAGTTTGTTAAATATATATTTTAATTATATCTTATAGTTAAACCTTTACTATATATATATATATTGTTACGTCTCTCCTACTATCCAGGCTCTCTTCTCACTGCACCACACGACACAACGAACTTAAAGAACCTCACAACTCAGGGCTCCTAAGTATCAGTCAGTTTAATTTCAAATACATCACAATTGGCAACAACATTAACACTGTCTTTACAAAAACCTAGTCTTGCTCCGCCTGACTTCACACACCGTGCTGGTTCTCGCCTCGTACTGGTCACATTGCGAGGTAACGTTAAGTGAAGTGATTCTGACACACTCGCTCTTATATAGTGTCTCTACTGGCCTCGAACCTTCTTGAACACTCCAGTTGATCACTTTCGCCCGTGACTTGCGTGCGTAATATTTACTACACTGGTCCTTGCCGTACTGGCATGTTGTGTCACTGGTCACGGTTGACCGCTCGTCCTGCTCTGGACTGTGGCGATTTGGGTAGGCTAAAAACACACAGCACTACCCCCATCTGTGTCACCACCAGGTTTACAACAATATATATATATATTAAAGACATTTTTGGTGACTTTTTGAAATGCACGCTTAAGATGTATCCACTATTTTAGATCACTGCGGCAATTCTTAGATTCATGACCGCGATGTTTGACGCAGACGCAGACCCAATAGCTACCTACATATTTTCCCACATGAAATGCAGACAAAGCCGTTGTCCGCCAGGTTTTTTTTTTTCCTTACACCTACTGCGCCTGTCTTCAAATTTGTATCTCACGGCCGTAATAATCTTCATTGGTAAAGCGACGTCCAAAGCTTGTGAAATAGAACTAGAACTCTATGGTTATACTATAAAGTCAAAGACTAATATTAGTTATTTATGTGAAACAAAATACTTATGAATAAATTAATCCAATACCACTCTCAGCTTACAACAATTCTATGACAAAAAACTCAATGCGTGCATTATTAATTTAAAATCAATGATGCAAATATTTATAAATCCGCACACATGGCGAAACCTTTTATGAATATAATATGTAGACCTACTCAAGCGTGTCGAGAAGCGTACATGTAAAGGAAAACTTTATCCTTTTAAATTACTTTCTACTTTAGTCACAATTAATTATTCAGATATAATAATGTTAGACCTAAATCCCCCTCATGAAAAAATAAAGTTATATCTCACCTAAAAGCCATCGCACTTTTAAGTATAACATTGTAGGGACCTAGCTGTTTCCCCAAACAAATCTAAGGTTAGATGTATATGTTGACTTCTTATTTATTCTTGCGTTTTAGGTTTGAAATAGAGCCACGACATAATGGGAATTTCCGATTTAAGTTAAAAAAAAAATGTCCAATGCCAGGAAACAAAGTGTTGAGTAAACCGAACTAGTAATAAAACTATTGTTTCAAAAAGTATACATTTCTTGGTTCCTTTTGTATATGTTGATTTGAAAAGTTACATTTAGGTAACCCTTTACCTAACCCTAACCCTTTAGTGTCAAGAAGCTGTTCAATTAATTTTTCAAAGGACAAAATGAAATATTTTGTAAGCTTATTTGCATTGTTATGCGTTTTAGAAGAAATCTAGTAAAAATGACATTATTGCCAGAGTTTAATTTTGTTATTGATTAAATTAAGATATGTCATTTGATCAGCTTATAACAAGATATTGGACAATACGTTTTCTTTAATTTGAGATGATTTTTAACACTTAATAAAAAACAATGATGGTGTTTGAAGCATCAGAGAGCCTTTCAAATATTTTGTTAAAAAGCTGAACATTCGTAGAATATGTAGAGCCAGTTTCTAAGGGGTATTGTGGGAGTGAAGGTGACAATGTGATAGTGATAATCGAATTCATTCGTAAAAAAAAAAAATATTTTCGATAGTTGAACACGTTATTTCTACAACATCCATTCTTGGATCAAGTTGAAACTTTAACCCATTATTTATTGTACCTATCCTGTAGATAAGCTTTTTTTTGTTCCTTTCAAAAGGATTTGCTATGTTCTCTTTGTTTTGTATCAACATTCTATACGACAGTTAAAACAAAGGACATTAAATACTTATTCTTTGGCTTACGTTGTTTATCCAGCAGTACGTGCATGAGTTTGCATGTCATCAGGGGCGTAGGTAGGAATTTTCCATCATTTGGGGGCCCGGGGCTTGACCTCTTTGGAGGCCCCTGTATTTTGCGTAATATTTAATATAAAACACTCATTTGGGGGCCCCTCTCAAGTGGGGTCCCGGGGAGATTTTCAAATTCTCCCCCCCCCCTCCTCCCCCATCCTAGCTACGCCACTGCATGTCATTGAGGTATGTAGACCAACATAAATAAATGTTGTACACTATACATGTCTATTTTGATGTTCCTCCTAATCACTAGCTGTTATTAATGTTCCCCCCCCCTCATTTCCTACTTAACGTTCTCTTCTTGGTTGAAAATGCAATTACTTTTGAAGATGACGTTGAAACGTTTATTTGAAGCTTAAATTTCGACGCTACTAGTATGACTCGTTAGCTCCAGTTGATAAAGCGTCACGTTCATTACTCAAATTACTTTATTCAATATTCAATACAACTTTTCCCTCTGTATTTTCCATGAAGAGAATATAATAGAAATGCTTAGTTCACTATAGTAATCGAAAATAAAGTAGGAATTAATTCGAAAACGAGGGTAACCAGGAAGGGTTTTAAAGTCACCCCCACCCCCCACTCCTTTTTGATCAAAAGGAAGAGCAAAGCTACAATGACTAAATTTCATGAGCGTAGCAAAACGTAGTTTCGTGGTTTCCCTTCCACATCCAATGGACCATATTCACCAATCGTAAACAAACAACATTTAGTCACGTGATAATATTGATAAAACAACGGGGAAAAAACTATCACGTGATAGCTATTGTGTATTAAAAATTAAATCGTAATTTGTATAGAAGAGGTTGAGAGTCACGTAGCTAAATGTTGTTTGTTTACGAATGGTGAATGAGGTCCATTAAAAAAAAATTAAAAAATATAGGCCTAGTTACCATTTTCTGGGTTTTATTAATAAAATGCACTGAATAGCAGATTTCGTTTTTGACCCACACTTTTTATTAGAAAACTAGCAGGATAATACACTGTAGATATCTCAGAATTTGCTTTTTTTTTTTTTTAGTTTTAAATACCTACTGACTTTTCACTAACTAAAGGAAGAGTCTATTCTAGAGTACAAAAAACGTCCTAAAGAATAAAGGGTCACTATATAATGAGTAATTACGTACACACAAACACACACACAGACATACATACATATACCCCTTCCCCCTCCCCGAACAAAATCCTGGCTACGCCCATGGTTTCAATTTTAGACTGATTCGTGAGTTATCTTCGATAATGAAGGATAGTGAAACATTTCACTTGAATCCGATCATGGGAAGTGGGTGTAAAAGAATCCACCCAGATTACCAGACAAGCAGAGTGAGTTACATCATATTTATAAAGAAAAAAAAGTTGTTTGTTATAAATATTTTTTTATGAAAGGTAAAAAATTGTTAAATTCAAAAACTAATTTTGACCCTACGTCACAGCGCGATGTTTGGGGAATTCCCTATGACAGCATCTGCTAGGTCAAGGTGTTCGTTGAGCAAAGATTTGTTTGTTGTTTACTCAGAATGTGAGGGAGGGATGGGGGTAGGGAAGAGAAGCTATAGTTTTACAATCAGATTAGAATTTGTGGAATTTAAGATTACAGGTAAAAATCGGAGCTGCCAGAAACAGCAGATTTTAACATGTTTGGGGATCCCCCCCCCCTTTTTTCGAAAGGAAATCAGTTAAATGTATGAAGCGACTGGACACAAACTCTAAATATTGTAATAAACTGCAGGATAGTTGGCCCGAGAGTCAAAAGTACACAGCAAAAGTACCTACATTTCTATTAATATGTCAAAAGTTTAGATTGATTTCAATTTATCTGTTACGGAATGTATCAAATGTTATATTTAAAAGAATATAATGGGCTAAACATATATGACTATGCACCAAACAACTTTTATTACAAAGACAATGCGTGTTAATATAAACAGAAATGAAACATATCATTATAACTGCGCATTACATACGTAACTGCAATGGCTTGCACATGTTTTTAATGTCTTGACCTTTGCGTGTGCGTTGACTACGTCATGCTGACCAGACGTCTGTCTAGCTGTACGGGTATATCTTCAGAGGTAGAGATGAACAACTCCCTCCCCCTTTTATCTGTTTAGTCCATCACATTGAGTTCATAGATTGACATGTGACCCCATTAAGTCAGTTCATGTCAGCGTGTTGACACTGGGGGGGGGGGGGGACTGGGTTTGTTTACTTGGTCAGCAGAAGTGGCCTTTTCAAACTCCTGAGGAAATGACCTGTTTCCCAATAGCGACACATCGTTTTTGTTGATCTGACTAAAGCTTTTGACATGGTCAGCAGAAGTGACCTTTTCAAACTCCTGAGGAAAATAGGTTGCCCTCCCAAACTACTGAAATTCATTGAGTGTTTTCACGAGGAAACTAAATGTACTGTCAAATTCAATGGAGCCCAATCAGCACCGTTTGAGGTTTGCAGTGGTGTCAAGCAGGGATGTGTGCTCGCACCTACTCTGTTTGGCATATTCTTCTCCTGTCTACTGCATACTGTTTCTCCATACAAGATCCTCTGGAAAACTATTTAATGTATCAAGGCTGCGGGCAAAAACCAAGGTTTGGAAGCTACTCGTCAGGGAACTCCTGTATGCTGATGATGCAGCTATTGAGGCTGATTCTGATATTCAGCTACAGTCCCTGATTGACAAACTATCTGCTGCTTGCCAGAAGTTCGGCTTAAACATCAGTCAAAGCAAGACTAAGATACTTGTCCAAAACACAAACACTGCACCTCAAGTAAGCATTAATGGCCATCCACTAGAAATTGTTGATCACTTTTGTTACCTTGGCTCCATCAAATCCAACAACACTCTACTGGATAAAGACATAAACAACAGGATAGCCAAGGCAATGGCCACCATGTCACGGCTGCAGAAAAGAGTCTGGGTCAACATATTGCTGACTAACAGTACTAAAGCCCTAGTCTACCGGACCTGTGTGTTGAGCACCTTGCTGTACGGAAGTGAAACATGGTCAACCTACTCATGGCAGGAAAAAAAGCTGAATGTTTTCCACCTCCGATGCCTAAGGCGGATCTTTAAAATAAGGTGGCAGGATAAGATAACCAATGAGGAAGTGCTACAAAGAGCAGGGTGCCAGGACATCCGCTCTGTTATCAGCAGCAGACGCCTTGGCTGGCTTGGCCACGTTCGTAGAATGCCAGAAGGTCGACTTCCACCGGACATCCTGTATGGCGATCTAATAGAAGGCAGGAGAGCAGCTGGTCGCCCACTTTTACGTTATACGGATGTATGCAAACGCGACATGAAGCTCTTCAAAATCGACACTGGCAACTGGGAAGAGGTGGCACTGGACAGATCCTCATGGAGAGAGAGCATAAAGGAAGCGGTCAAAGATTGCAGATGCCATACACAACAGAAGCAGAAAGAAGGGTGAAAATGCAACGGCGCCTGGTGATTATATATGCCCAACCTGCGATCGCAGCTGTGTATCAAGGATTGGCCTCTTTACAAGAAGTTGCAAAGGGAAAAGATCGTCTCTCGACAGTAAATTGTAATCATGGGGCTGGACTTCAAGCCACACCTCTACACGGGTAGCCGTCACGCTGACCAGAGGTAGGGATGAACAACTCCCATCCCCTTTTGTTTGTTCATTCCATAACAGTGAGCTCCTAGTTCCTAGCCCAGGAAGACACTGACCATGGGCCATGGCTGTTAGGGGGAGAGCTAAACATCCCATTTTAATGGTTTATGTTGATAACAAGAAAGATGTTTCTTGCATGCGTTCTTTCACAATCAAATAAAACAAAGATGTGCACGTGTGTGTATGTATTTTTGCCTTGTATTAAAACATTTAAAAAGAAAGCTACTTTCATAGTTTAATTCTATTATTATATATAAACGGAAAACTTTAAAATCCCACAGAAGAAGTTGACCGAAACCGCAGCATTTACGTTTAGCAACCAAATACAAAAGGTGGAGCTGTAAGAAACACTTGACCTGTGTAACTAGTTTACGGGTATAATAGATCTACATACTTGACTGACCATGCAAAGTGCTTTTTTTTTTTGACTGTCCACCCAACACAATGGACCTCATACACCAATCGTAAACAAACAACATTTTGCCACGTGGTTCTCTATCTCTTCTATACAAATGACGCAATCCATAAAGGCTGTCACGCGATACGTAATTTTCATTTTTTTTTCAACTTTAAACACAATGTAAGAATTTTTAAAATGTACATTAAAAATGACAAATGAATAACAAACAAAGATGTATGAATGTTATTGTTTCATTAGGTTTCAAAAAAACTTAATTTATACATTCATGCACGTGAGTGTTTGATATATATATATATATATATATGTATATTTATTTATTTATTTAATAAGTTGTTTCTTGCATTCTGATTTTTTTTTTCACATCATATGTTTTGTATCCTGAACATCTTGATACAATGGGTTAATATAGTGATTATTAAAGTCTGCCATCACTACAGTTTTGTGGATCCTTTGACTTGAAAACTTTCTTTTATATCTTTGATTGTGTTTCCATTCAGAGTGGAGCTCTCTTCCTGAAAGAGACATGAAAATGTATGTAATAAGAAAAATTAAATCTTGCTTAAGGTTGCATAAGACACACACTCGGTTAGTTATTACAGATAGCACTGATATATGCTAAGGAACTCCTCCTGAGATAAAGTATAAAAACTACGCCCGTTAATTTTGGCTTGACCAACCTTTTTTTTTCTGGACATCCAATAAACTCCCTTTAGCAGACGTGTAACCCATAAACTCATGTACATGTTACATTGAATTGGATCGGCCATCTTTGTAACTTCCCTTCACAAAAACACATACTTTCAACCAGTGGCGTATCTAGTGATTAGGGGGACCTGAGAGGGGAGGCTTGACCTTTTAAGGGGCCCCTGCATTTTGACTTTCGACATTATTACATGAGATATTGTACTTAATAAATATATAAATCTAAATTCGAACGGGTACAGTATATCATTAAAATAAAAATAAAACACTTTTTAAATGAATAATGCTGTTGTTTATTCGGGAGATATATCATCTAGATTAATGCTGTCATGTATTTTTGACATCACTAACATTGCAAGGTTTGAGCACACATCATTACCATATCAAGCCAGCTTCCTCAATATGTGAATTAGTTATTGTGGTACTAGTTTGTGCATTAATGGTATCATTGAACAAACGATTTGCCTGTAGCTAATCATACAAACAGGAAATAGTAACACAGTTTTTCATCAGCGTGTCATCATCCATAGACTCCTAGAGCAGTTCTATTGATATTCCTACATCAGAAATCAACTCTGCATCAAGTCTTTTTTCTTCTGGTTGTTTTGCTTACAGGAAATCCATCGCATTTACTGCATTCTTTTGCTTTTTCGATGGATTCGGTGATCAGTTTCGTCCGTTTCTCTTTGCTGAAAGCATGAAATATCTTTTCAGAAGCTTCCCGTATATGAAGTTTAGACTTTTGTTGTTTCTTCTGAACTACATTTTGATTGGGCGCAGGAGATTTGACCAGAATTCCAGATAAGCAAAAAATTCTGAATATTCCTCTACATGAAGAAGATTCTGTGCACAGCTTCTAATATTCATTCTTTCAATTGCTGATTCAGAAAGTTTCTCCAGCAACTTGATGATTTTGTCAATAAGCAATGAAAGTGCTGACACAACTTCTTCTCTTGAGGACCACTTTGTACTACTCTCCTTCTTTAGACTCCCGGCTCCAGCTTCTTTCAGTTTTGCACATTTCTGGAAAACAATTTGAACAATCGTGTACTTTACTAAATAAAAGTGACAATTGCTGGATCTATCTCAGCAGGATGAAGGGCTGCCTGATTGAGAGTTATTATCACAGTTCAGAAATGTTGCCTTTGAATTTATGTCTAAGAGACGTTTCGCAGGCCAGACAGACGGACACTCATTGTGGCTGCGTTATCATAGGTTTGACCTGTGTCCAGTCCAATGTCTTTAAGAGTTTTCAGAACAAGTTCTTCATAATGTTGTGTCTGACTTCACAATTTCAAAGTAACCAAGAAATGACTCTTTTATTTCGAAATTCTCGACATCCAAGTAACGAACGACGGGATATTTGTAACAATTAACAACTAAAATTATACTGAAATAAACCCTATATATCAAATTACTCCCTGATAGTGACCCCGCACGGAGAGGGTTAATCTAATTGGAATACATGTAACAGGGTCACTAACTTATATAACAACGTGAACAGCAAGATTACATGACAGTGGCGTAAAATTTAATATTTAATGGAAAAAAATTCGGACTCTCATTTGGGAAACCCTCAAATGGGGGCCCGGGGGACTTTCGAATTTGGACCCCCCTGCCCTACCCTTGCTACGCCACTGCTTTTGGCTCGTGAATTTCGCTCCCACTGTAGAGTAGTGATCTGCTCTCTTCTGAATGTACAAATGTAATATTTATTAATACTAATTAAGCTATATGTTGCTTTGTATGTTGTTCAAGTATGCTTCTGTGATGAGGACAGCGTCGTCACCAGTTTAAAAATTGCCAAGAGTGGTTGAAAGCAATGTAAATAAATGTTTAAACAAAATGTTCTATTGTTGTTTACACAATTCATATGTTAAATGTATATATACATTGAACACGAACTCAATTACTTCCCCTTATCAGTCGCGAAGCACCAGTACCTTGTGTGATAGAGTCATGGAGTCTTTGGACTGTGAACAAAGGGATCTAACTTTTCTGAAGATTTCAAGCTGTAGGGATGGATCAACGTCTTTAGTTGTACCTTGAATTTAAAAAAAACAACTGGTTTCTTAGTTTGATGTAACAAAGATGACAGCACAATAAATAATCAAAGGACTATTTTGTTCTTGGAAGTTTGCCCAGCTTCGTCTTTGGACGATGTCAAACTGAGGCCTGGACTAGAACGTGGTCGGTAGAAGACCCAAAGCTGTACGGGGTAGTAGCTCACATTTAAACATCTTTTCACTTCATCTAAATATAAAATGTTGGAAACCGTTACTTTCCTTTTAATTTGCTTCACTTCAAACAAAATATTTTACATTGTTAGTGCTCTCGAATAAACGTTTTTGATATATATACATATTTATTTATTTATTTCTATGTATTTTTCTTGCATTATAAAAAGAATATTGATAAAATACAAATCTTCTGAAAGTACCTTATTTTAAATGTATTAGAGAAAAAAAAAGAGAAACTTTGAAGCGAGGAGATAATGGCTAAAAGAATGTCAAGAAACACTGTTCTAAACCTTTCACATCTAACCTGTTATCCAACTGACAATAAGTCCGACAATGACACATGACAGGATGCCAAGTGCAGAGAACCAGAGATATGACAGTCCGTAGAAGTTGTCTATGCCCTCCCTGAAACAGACATGGATGACGTCAATAAAGAGTTATCTCTTTGAAACTCTCAAAAAGGTGAGCGCCGTGTAATTAAAGACTATTAGAAGTCCTACTCCAATTTAGAAGTAGTAAAATTATTTGAATGATGATTAATAAGAATCTAGAAATGATGTTTTAGGGTAGTCAGCACCGGGAAGTCGAATGTTATAATTTCTACTTCTGCCTGGAAAAAGGATCATTCTAGAGACATAAAATGCCACAGAGAGTTGCACACTACTGCAATCAAGTTGGTTACTAATGGTGCAAGATTAAAAAAAAGGTTTTGTATTTTACATAGCTAAATTAATGTTTGCCAGTCAGATTTTGAAAGAAAGCATTCAAACCGTGCCTTTGGTAGAATGATACTAAGATGTCAAACAGCTAGCTGATTCCAAGAAAAATCAACCTCGTATATTTGTATCCCCCCCGCCCCCGTATTTATTATTGCGTTGTACTTTCCAGGGAAAAATGAAGCGAGAAAGAAAGTGTCAAATCAAATAAAAAACCCGAAACTCAAACATTAATTCTTAAATGTGCATCTTTTATGCTCTCCGTTCTATATCTCTCTTAGTCTCCTTACCTCTCCCCTATTCCTCCATCTCTCTCTCACTCTCTCTGAAGATGAACAGCTCCAAATAATAACAACAAAAACAAGAACACCCGCCCCCCTCCCTCCTTTCTCTTGTAGCTCTAAGCTGGTCCATGTTACAAAACAAAATGTAACCAATGAAAGTATGTTCTACGTAGGCACTAAGTTGCTAGCGTTACAGTCATCAAGGCTTCCATTGTCTTACTTCCCCTCCCTTGTCAGTCCTTCACAGTTTCGATGGATGTATTCCGGGTATTAATTGTACGAACACCGGAACTAGTCATTAGTACAGTATGGTTATTATTTCTAGCATTTTTAACAAAAGGCTCATGAGAATCAGTTGCACTTCAGACGGTGTATGTTAAATATTTCTCTGTTTATGTTGATGGAGTGACACACACACACACACACACACACACAGAGACAGAGAGAGAGAGAGAGAGAGAGAGAGAGAGAGAGAGAGAGAGAGAGAGAGTGCAATTTAGTTTAAGTATGAAGCACTTAGTATTTCCATTGTTTTTGTTTCAACACTATTTAACGACAAGTTGAATGGGTATAACTTTTACATAACGTCGTTTAAATTCCTAAATTTTAAAAGTCCGTCTGTCGTGTTTAGATCTCAGAACTGTAAATCTCTATTTAAAACTCTGACTTCACTATTTCATCTCATCATTTAAACAAATAAATAAAACTAAAACGACTAGTTGTGGTCTTTAAAAAAGTGCAGAACATATGAAATGATAAATCAAAATAGTTCAAACAAGTTTTTAAACGAGGCTGCTCGTGTTTGGCACGAACTTTTGCTATAGAAACTATGTGATGATGTAAATCTATTTGATCAAATCTATTTGATCCTTCTATAATATCTGTTAACGATGATACCAGACTCTTTTTGGTGAAATTGATGTCACTGTTGTGAATACAGTTGACATTGAGTTAGTGAGTGACGCAACCTGTGAGTAGGGCTAGTAGCGGGGGCCACTACGAGTTTGGGTGTTAAACAAACGTTCTTTTCCTATTTTTGTTTTCTAAACACAACTCCAGCTCTCATAGATGTATGCCAAATGTGTGTGTGCGTCAGAAAGGCCACCTGTTAACCGTATCGCTTGGGTTAATTCTGCAAAGCTTCTAATTACGAAACTATTCAAAACATACGTAGCCAGTGTATTATGGTATACATCCGTGCTACTGTGAATAAATATTTAAGTATTTGTTAGTGTTTTAGGTTTTCTCCCATAGTTTGAATGCGTATAAACATTGGATCGAATTATTGATCAGCACATCCATTTCTAAGCGCTGTCAATTTTAGGTGTGTTAAAGATAAACAGATTGATTCAAATAGACCTAACCAAGTTTTGGTGGACCGGTCTTTTGGGGGAGACATGTGGTTCTTTGGTTGGTCTATAGGACCACACTTTAAGTATACGTTTATCAACATACCTAACCAAGGTTTGGTGGACCGGTCTTTTGGGGGAGACATGTGGTTCTTTTGATTGGTCTATAGGACCACACTTTATCAACATACCTAACCAAAACCTATTCAATTGTAGGGATCGTGGGAAAAAAATGTTCTATGAAGATGAGTGGGGGTCACAAAATGACAGAATCGAGAAATTCTGATTGCTGTGACACTTACAGTGTGTCCACACTGGTCCGAGTATAGTTGAGGTAGTCTTCGGTATGGTAGAAGTAAAAAGTTTCATTAATGCTGATATTACAACCAGCCATAGTCACTGGGAGCCTGTTGGTGACTGGTTTAGACAGGTAGGCGCCAACGCTGAGCCACAGGGAGAACGTAAGTCCAAGCGCCCCGCCAACCAAAGCACCCTGCAAGTGTGTGAATTTAAAAAAGTGAGTAGAACAAATATTTTTAAAAAAAAAGTCTTTTATTTTGTAAAATGTAGATTCCGCAGATGAGAAAGTGAAATTTACTGTAGTGAGAAAGTGAAATTTACTGTAGTGAGAAAGTAAAATTTACTGTAGTGAGAAAGTGAAATTTACTGTAGTGAGAAAGTGAAATTTACTGTAGTGAGAAAGTGAAATTTACTGTAGTGAGAAAGTGAAATTTACTGTAGTGAGAAAGTGAAATTTACTGTAGTGAGAAAGTGAAATTTACTGTAGTGAGAAAGTGAAATTTACTGTAGTGAGAAAGTGAAATTTACTGTAGTGAGAAAGTGAAATTACTGTAGTGAGAAAGTGAAATTTACTGAACAAAACTGTATGTGTTATAAAGAGAAAGTGAAATCTACTGAACAAAACTGTATGTGTTCTAAAGAGAAAGTGAAATCTACTGAACAAAACTGTATGTGTTCGAAAGAGAAAGTGAAATCTACTGAACAAAACTGTATGTGTTCGAAAGAGAAAGTGAAATCTACTGAACAAAACTGTATGTGTTCTAAAGAGAAAGTGAAATCTACTGAACAAAACTGTATGTGTTCTAAAGAGAAAGTGAAATCTACTGAACAAAACTGTATGTGTTCTAAAGAGAAAGTGAAATCTACTGAACAAAACTGTATGTGTTCTAAAGAGAAAGTGAAATCTACTGAACAAAACTGTATGTGTTCTAAAGAGAAAGTGAAATCTACTGAACAAAACTGTATGTGTTCTAAAGAGAAAGTGAAATCTACTGAACAAAACTGTATGTGTTCGAAAGAGAAAGTGAAATCTACTGAACAAAACGGTATGTCTTTTAAAGAGAAAGTGAAATCTACTGAACAAAACGGTATGTCTTTTAAAGAGAAAGTGGATACTCCTTCAAAAAAAAAAGGAAGTAGTTTTCAACTAAGAGGAAATGAATGTAATGTTGTGAGAAAGTGGATGTCAGTAAAAAGACTAAGCAAAATATCAAAATTCTTTTTAAAAAAGGCTTATCTTACAACTATATCTCAATAATGTAGAATTTATTAACCTTTTGATATAAAAGTAATAATTAATTATCAATAATTAATTGACTAATTGGTTATTTTTACAAATGTATTCTTGTTTTGTTACACTTAATCCTCCAACGCCGTTCGGAGAATAAGGCGGCAATCTGTCTCCATAAAGATCTGTCACTGACAATGTCTGAAGCCTCCTTCCACCTGGTGTCCACTGTTCTGAGGTCCTCCATGAAGGTGTGGCGCCAAGTTATACGGGGACGTCCCTGTTTGCGCTTTCCTCGTCTTTGCCTCCATGTCATCGCAACTCTTGGTATGCGTAGTTCATTTCTGAGAACATGACCCACAAACCTCATGCAACGCTCTGTCACAACCTCACCAAGTGGTCGACTCCCAGTTCAGCATAGGATTTCTTTGTTTGAGACCCGATCTATATAACTGACTCCTAAAATCCATCTCAGCCATTTTTGTTGAGCCACATTTAGACTTCTCTGCAAATTTTTGACAGATAACTTCCATGTCTCACATGCATATATTGCTGTTCAGATGACGATTGTGTTGAGTAGGTGTATTTTTGTCTCGAGTCCAATGGCTTGGTTTGTCCAAATAGGCTGCAACCTTTGGAAAATGCTCCCTGCCTTTCCTATTCGGCACACTACGTCATGGTAGGCATCCCAATCGTTTGTTATGATGCTGCCAATGTGCGTAAACTTGTCCAGCTATTCAAGCTTTGACTCGCCAAGTCTGACGGGGGCATCTTTGCTTGTATCTCGCAAAATTTGGTCTTATCCAAGTTTATTCAGGTGCCTCTCTATCTAGGCTCTCCATCATTTCTTGTATGCCTTTATTTTTAACCCTCAGTAGTGCAATGTCATCAGCAAAGTCAAAGTCTGTCATTTGGTTTTGCTCACGCCATGGAATACCAAAGGCAGTCTGGTTCATTGCTCTCCTCATTATGTAGTCGATGGCTAGGAGGAAAAGGAAGGGAGATAAGATGCACCCCTGTCTCACACCTGTCTCGATGATAAAAAACTCGGTTGTTCCTTCTTCTGTTTTAAAGCAGCAACTAGATTGACTGTTTAGGTGTCGTAGAATCTGGACGAATTTTTCTGGGATGCCGTATTCTCTAAGTATTTTTCAAAGTGATTCTCAGTGGACACTATCAAACGCTTTCTTAAAGTCTACGAAACTTATCTTTAGCCGTTGTTGGTACTTTAGACTTTGTTCTATGATATTTAGTTGAACGAAGATCTGCTCTGCACATGATCTGCCTCTTCGAAAACCTGCTTGCTCTTATCTGAGCCTCTCCCCTACAGACTGTTAAAGCCGTCTCAACAGAACATGTTTTGTTAGGTACAATAAATAATTGTTTAAAAATTCAAATTGATTCGAAAATGGGTGCGGGCGAAATAATCATATAAAGGGATCAAACTCTACATATATAGTCATGTCTGTGAAAAGTATCTGTAATTCTGCGAATACAAAAAATATCTATTTGAGTTTTCTTGATATTGTTTCAACAGATGACTTACGATGGAGTTGGTACTTGAGAAACATGAACCAAGAATGAAGAGACCAACCAAAGGAGCACCAGCAGCACCGTTAAGAGTTAGAGAAATCTGTCACGTAGAAAATGATGGCAAGTTATTACTAGCATGTTGTAGATCTTTATATGTAGTACATTAGGAATATATTTCTTATCCTTATGGATTATAAAGTTTATTATGATTATAATTATTATTGTTATTGTTAATCGTTGACTATAAGTCTATAAACAGGTGAACCGGTACATGATCAACCTTATAGATAGGCTAACTATGAAAGACTAACTTTACTTGGTTTTTAAGTTGTTGTTTTTATTGCCTATCACCGCATAACCTATAGATCTATGAGTAAAGGGTATAAGATGGTATAGAATCATTTTGTTACCACATTTATAACACGAAACATTAACTCATATTTTACGCATTGTATGCGATTTAGATGCGTTGGGCAGATATTATAATATTCTGCAACTGTAAGGTCAATTTGTTGGTCATTCTATATCTTACACTGACCACTCGGCCTATATTTTTAACATAGAGGTTCTTTTCACAAAGGTCGTTTCAAACCTAGCCTAAAAATAACCCTAGTAAAAACATAGTAACAAAATAGTAACTTGCCTGTAAAACAGTGCCTCCTAATTCTTTGACCAAAAAGGCAACACCGATTCCAATAGCACCGTAAACGACAGCTGTGAAGTGCAAGCCAATTTGTTAATCAGTCAATCAAACAACCAATTAATCTATTTATTGATCTATATTTTATTTGTCTTTTTTTTCCCTTCAATATATATATAACATAAAATAGTTTCTCAAACTTGTACCATTGCCTGATAAAAACGTGTCCAAAAAAGGTTAAAGTAAAAAGGGGGGAGGGACTGATTGATATTGAAGTGGTTATTGCAATCAAATCAGAGAAATGCATTATCCTGGCATCTAGTGGTCACACTAAGTTTAATAAAGACGAACGCAGCACAGGTCACTGTGTGAGGGACATTGGACGTACCCACAGCGCAAGGCCGTTTTAATGGGTTTTATCGGCACAATAATTTGTTAAGTAAGACTTCTTGACGCAGACTTTCTTTTTGTGACACAAAGTCAACATTACGCTGTATGAGAGTAGGGAGTGTAGCCCGATGAGAAGATACGCTTTAGTAGAGATGCCTTGATACGTTGTCTTCGAAAAAACATTTGAATCGATAATGTCGCAAACCTCTCTTGTTATACGGGTGAACATTTTAAAAGGTCCTACCTAGAATATGAAACGACGTCTCCTAATTAAAATATTTTCATTTTTACACAATGTTAATTATCATTATATAAGCGATTTATTTCATTTCCTCAATATTCAAGCAAGAATTTATAACTACAATGAAAATTAATTTTTCTTCTCATGATCAATGTAAGTATGTATGTGTATAAATATATATATATATTTCATACAGTTTCAACTTCATAATTATCATCCTTAACGTTTAACTAACGAACGCAACACATAACTTTTATATCTAAACATTAACATTTTTTCATTTACAAATTTTCTTTTTTTCTTTTAGGGAGGGCTTGGAAAAAACAATTAGCTACAATAAGTTTAATAAACTTGCAGAAGTTTAAATCCAACGAGTGGTTCTTGTTTCTTGCCTGTAGTAGTACGTGCCAAATAAACACGTGTCTAGATCTAACCGTAGACATAAATGTGTGCAATTAGTTGGCAATTACCTAAACATTTGGTAATGAGTGTAGCCCTGGCGTCTGTTGTGGACTTCATGTGAGGTTTCATAAAGTCTTCCCACGTGACTGCGGATAATGAATTCAGCATGGATGAGACAGAACTGAGAGAAGTAGACACGCAGGTTTAAATACAAAGTCAGCTGGGGACTTCTCTGAGATAATACAAGAGATACACTTATAAGACATTTAACTGGGACACACATTTAACAGTACACATGATATTCTCAATGTAAGCGATTTGATACCTTCATTTTTGCAAGGGATGAGAAGGCGAATTAAGAAAACAAGATGTAGGGACATTCTAATTAACGCATGCGCAAGATGTTATGAATGGGCGGACATGACGAAAACCCAGAAGAGGAACGTAAATCAACATTGTTAGACCAATCTTGACGAAAATTCCCCAGGTATTTTGTGTAGTACAAAACGATCATACGAAAAGTCAATTTTTTTATTTGATTAACTTATATTATATTGAGCTTATGGTTAAAAGTAAAAATAAGAATAACAAGGTTACAAAGAGAGTTCAAGTTATAACAAAACTAAGAAGCGTCTGCAAAGTACATCTTAATTTCTTTATATCTTTAGTGGGCCTACTTGCGCAGCTTTCATAGATCTGTCTTGTAAATTGTGTGTAACCTCATATAAGTATTAGACCTTAACAAACCTTAAAGCTCCACTGAACAGACTGGAGACAAAGAGACCGGGAATTCCCGGAGCATTTCCAAGAATTTCCATAACATAATAAGGTAATAGCTGAAACAAGAAAAAAAAACGAGATAACAAAGAGAGTTTATTTTTTTACACGAACTCAGAGGTTTACGTAAAAATGCACCCTTATGGCCACTAGTAAGCAATTCAGTGGAACTCACAGAGCATCAGGACATTGAAATGTCTAAAATATCATGATGTTTGATTTTCAATAACTTTTTAGTTTACGAGATCTAAACTGAATGGACGGACGGACAGACAGATCACAGCTAGGTATGAATTTAAACAAAAATATAGGGCAACGGTTTGGGCGCATTTATTTTTTGAATCCCCTTGGTAGATTTAAGTTGCATTCTTCAAATCTTCCCTGACCCCCCCCCACCCCACTGTCAGAGCCCCTTCGGAGCTCCCCGAAAAGCCCAGCTGGCCAAGGGAAAAAAAACAACAATGATCTAATTGATGAAAAACATAAACCTACAGATAGATGTAGTTAAGGAAATACTTTTACTTTTATTAGAAATGTTATATAGCGCTGTTCTAAAACCAAAGGAAGACTCAAGGCGCTATGAGAAGATAGCAAACTTAAATACGAGAATTAAACTGGCAAAGCAATCTGAATAGCTTATGAACAAGTATGTCTTCATGTTCTTCATGAATATCTTGTTTGTCCAAGCTCAATGAGTAGTGCGCTCCGTGTAATAAAAGGGGCAGCCAACAGTAAGTTTGGAAAAAAAATGTAAACAGAATTAAACACAGTATTGTACATACTTCAAGTGTTTATGTCATGCTTTACAAGCTTTGTTGGGAAGAGACGAGTCCGTGGAGAGCAAAGAACTTGGGGGGAAAGTAAGGAGTAATTGGTACAATAGGGGGCAGTGATGAATAACATAGTGTGGTCAGAATGAAGTTTCAATTATAAAGGTAGTCTATATGTTTCTATATGTTTGGTTCCATTGGCTGGTAAGTGTTAAAATGTCTAGCTGGGATGGTATGAATGTATTGAAATGTCTAGCTGGGATGGTATGAATGTATGGAAATGTCTAGCTGGGATGGTATGAATGTATGGAAATGTCTAGCTGGGATGGTATGAATGTATGGAAATGTCTAGCTGGGATGGTATGAATGTATTGAAACGTCTAGCTGGGATGGTATGAATGTATGGAAATGTCTAGCTGGGATGGTATGAATGTATGGAAATGTCTAGCTGGGATGGTATGAATGTATTGAAATGTCTAGCTGGGATGGTATGAATGTATGGAAATGTCTAGCTGGGATGGTATGAATGTATGGAAATGTCTAGCTGGGATGGTATGAATGTATTGAAATGTCTAGCTGGGATGGTATGAATGTATGGAAATGTCTAGCTGGGATGGTATGAATGTATGGAAATGTCTAGCTGGGATGGTATGAATGTATGGAAATGTCTAGCTGGGATGGTATGAATGTATGGAAATGTCTAGCTGGGATGGTATGAATGTATGGAAATGTCTAGCTGGGATGGTATGAATGTATGGAAATGTCTAGCTGGGATGGTATGAATGTATGGAAATGATGTAAGTGGTCACTCGTTACGATTTTATAGAAAAAAATGTTCTAATTGTTATTTGTGAACTTAATGTTGAGTGTACTGTCATTTCGAAACATTATTTTAAGGGGAGAAAATCCATGAATTTTCTAGGAAAGAGATGTACCATGAAAATCCCTTCCCCCCCTTTTTTTGTTCTGATAAACTTTGAATGTTGTGGTCTAGTAGTTTTTGTAAGAGTGTTGACTTGTACAAAGTGAAGTGTGTAATTCACTCAGCGAGGCCAACGGTCAGAGTGTAATGACTAGTTAGTTCAATTAACATGGACAACTTCCCTCCCTTGGACTCTTCTACCACTGACTAGTTGTACCACTGACTAGATGCACTCATCTGCTAAGCTTGTACTCATATATTAATTCAGTATGAAATCGAGACTTACTAGATTGAAATATTAATTACAGTGGAGTACCGAAGTTGCCGAGAGCAAGGAGCAGCAAGGCTTATAATCCCCACTATTTGCATAGCTTTTATTTAATGTAAATATAGTGTAGATTGACAGTAGTGCGGAGTATAATGGAGTGTTATATTTCACTTTCGCCTGAAGAGAATTCCCCACACGCCCACTCCTCGCTACGCTATCGTTCAATTATTCCTTTACCGGTATAAGTCTTTTTTTTTAAATAGCTTTTTGAGTAACTGTAAAATTGATAAGAACTGAAAACCACACGGACCAAAAAACTTTAAAACATGAGTACTTTTAGTTTTTATGGCAATAAATAGTTGAAAGTATTATTTGTTCTTCATAGCGCATACAGATCTAGTCATTCTTCTTGTTCTTACTACACCAATTGATTTTAAAATAAATAGTAATAATAGCAACAACAAAAAAAACTGAAAGATACCTGTGATAAATATATATTTTAAACTTGAATTTAAACTTTTTTTTAAAGCATATATAAAATCGTGTGTTTTTTTCTGTCCTAGACCGAATTCTCACCTGATTTGGGTTTCCAATCTTCTTCTGTTTCAGGGGATCACAATTAGCAAAGTGGGCAAAGAGCACCAGGCCGGTCAGTGAGCAGAGGCTGATCATTATAAACATTCCAGGGACATTAAGTAGCAGTGCTCTGGGGAAAGGTAAAGATATTAGGGCTAAACTGGGCCGGAGTTATATATGGTGCACTGTATACGGGATTGATAAAGAACATTTTTAATGTAATATCTGTGGACTTTTTTCTCTTTTAGTACTGTAGAATCAAATAAAAAAAAGAAACAGATAACTGTGTAAAAAACGTTCATATGGAAATCTCCTATTGAGAACAAAATTGTAATTCTTCCACCTAAATACCATAGATAAGAGTTAGTCCATTCTAAAGAGTTAGTGCAACATCACTTTTAGTGATTTACATTTTAGCGTCCCTGAGTGATCTGGCCGATGAAAACCTCTGCACCATCTGCTGGTCCACTGTGTAGGGGGGTAGCCAGATGAAGAAAATACCGATGAGCAGCGCCCAGAACGTATGTCTGACTCTGGGGTCAAAATCAAAACTGAAAAAAAAATAAATTATTTTACAGCATAGAAAAAAAAAATAGGCCAAATTAAATTTTAAAAAATTAATACCTACTAAAATAGTGACTAAAGTATAAACGGCTATTACTAATATTCAGTAATAATAAAAATGTAATGATAAAATAAAAATGAATTATAATTGTTATTTCCCTTGAGTCTCAGAAATTTACTACCAGACTTTCTTCTTTCCCTTACTTTTCACATTCTCGGGTCAAGTTAGTCTCCTGCACAATTATTTTCCTAGTTGAAGAATATATATGGGGGATTAAACATTGTAGTATTTAGAGATATAGCAGTAATTGTGTGGTGCTTTCCTTAACATTAGCATAGTTTTTCTTTACGTATTTTTGATTGGCTCATTACTATCACTGTTCTCTTTTTGGTTCAAGGATGTGAGGTGTGAGAAATTAACGGGAAACGCTCAAAGTGGTGCCGACCTTTGCCAGTTTAGACTTACATCGATTAACATTGTTTAACATATTCTAAGCTCATCGCCAATCAGCAAATGTTGTCATTAATGTTTAGGATAACAACCTTGTGTGTGAAGGAAGAAGACAAAACTTGGCATACTTAAAGAATTCGATCCTCATTCCTTGGTAGTTGATGTTCCAAACTGATTCACCTCCTCCAGAGACCATGAAACCCTGCAAATACACATAGGTTTAAACACAATAGATTTATCGACCTGCATCAGGTAATGTTAACATCAAACAAGATTACAACCATGCTGGTTCAAACCACAAGGAATAGCTTCAAATCTTGTTTTGAAAACATTGCGTGAATATTTGCTTTGTTTTAAGAGGATATTTTTTTTTTCAACTTAAGGAATACATCCTTACAAATGCATTACTACAAAAAGCATTGCAAAAAAAATTAGAAATAGAGACATATTTTATTTTCGATCCTAGACTGCTAGCGATTGGATATTTTAATAAACATGACAACAAGAGGTGCTGAAAATTGAGATGTTCCTTCGAAAAAGAGATCAACGCCCTACTCATACCCATGTGTTAACTAGACGTACGCACAAGTAAAATACAAACTCTAATAAATCTTTGAATGCTCTGATTAATTCAGAATCGTTGCAGACTAAACCGGCACTTGTACAGATTTGGGAAGCATGAAATGCCAGAAATGCCCATCTTATTCACAAACAATATTAATGTTTGAACTCATTTTAAACTAATTTAGTACCCGGTCATTTATGTGAAATATTTTTTTTTACCTTGATTAGAACAGCCATCATGCCAGCTAGCATGACCAGAGTCTGGAACACATCAGTCCAGATGACTGCCTTTAGTCCACCAATACTGGTGTAAAACGTGCAGAGAACTCCTACGATGACAATCACAGCCCATGTTGGGAACTCGGTCACTGGGGAAGTCAAACTTGATCATCAGTGGCGGACATAGCAAGTTCTGGGCAAGTATCGTAAGAAGACCCCGCATATTTGTATAATGGGAATCCTTGTGACAAAAAAGCTTCCTATCCGCCTTTTCCCTCAGGAGTCTGGGGCCTTTGTCCAACTCGTTACTTCAAAAGGCCGCCTCTAATAAAAACATATGGCAGGGTGGGTTAGAGATTACTGCAATATGAACTACACGATTACGTCATTACAAATGACCTTGTTGAATGAGATCCTTTAAATCAACATGTTTTTAGTTTGCAGTATAATTAGAAGATCATTGGCTTAGTGTAGAGTGAGAGCTGACAGACAGGACTAGCCAAGAGATTATGTAAGAGGTCTATAGCTTCCTACAAACCTTTAACTAAATTCTAACCTGCACTTAGAGCTGTCGATGGGCCATACAGCACTATACCCATACCTATTGTCTGAAAAGAAAAAGTAAAAAAAAAAAGCAAATCTTCAAATATTTGTATGATAAATGCTCATATCCCTAAATATGTTCAAAGCATCCAGAGAGTATGTCTACTGGAAGAAGTCTACAAATCTGTATATCTTTCTTTTTTTTTAGCGGCACCCCAAAAGGGGAACAGCCGCTATTAGTTGTGTGTGGTATATCCGTCCTGTTTAGATCTCAAAAACTGAAAAAAAGTATTGAACATCCGATAAAAGATATTTTAACTCTTTCAAAGTTCTGATGCAACGGCTACATTTTGCTTTTCTGAAGCAAAAAATTTTTAATGTAAAAATTATATCTGCAAGCAATTTTTTCATAAACATACAAAATTTTTCAACTTCTCACTATTAATAAAAAAAAAAAAACAACAATGGAGGAGACAATGTGAATAAGGGAGGTAGACTTTAATCTGTTTTAAATTCATTTATGCGAAAAAAAAAATGTTAAAAAAGAAACTTTAATAAACAAAACTATGACTCAATTAAGTGTCTTCTGTAATACCAGCTACTTTCATTTTAAATAAAATGTTTACTTTTGTTTTTAAAGTGAATTTATTGACATCGAATGAAATACAAACAATAATTAATAAACAGAGTTTTCTATTATTCAAGTAAAGTGCAATGATCTAGATAAATAATTTTTACATTCGCACATTCAGAGTTTTCACTGGAACATTTTCCTATTTTCCGAGAGAAGTTAACTCACGTGCTGGCCTATTAGTAACTTAATCCAGTAGTTCCAGTTCAAGCCTCGCGGAACACTAGGGTTCGGCGGAACGCAGTTTGGGAAACACTGATCTAGACATACAGTGAAATTAAAGAATTAATCAAAGGGAAAAGTGTTTTTTTTTTCATTTTAGCCTTGAATGAAAGGTTGACCTTTCACAAACCAATGAAATCAATTAGATAATGCTTGTATAGTAGGCCTACTTCTAGACTACTAGTATAATACACCTACTTGTATAATGCTTCTATAATAGGCTGACTTCTAGACTACTAGTATAATACACCTACTTGTATAATGCTTCTATAATAGGCTGACTTCTAGAATACATTTTGTGCTCAACGTTTCGTAGGGGGCCCTAGAAGTTTTAGTTCAGCTATTAGTTGACAAAATCAAACGTTTAGTACTGCAAATTGTACGAGTTTATAAAGTGTATATAAATCTATACAGGCTTAGGTCTTTATGTAAAAATTTAAAGAGAGAGAGAGAAATATAGAGGGAAAGAGGAGTGCATCTTACCGCTCTGAGAAGAAATATGAAAGCTCCAAACAATCTGACAAACTTTGAGTGGAACCTCAGCTCTAAATACTAGAAACATAAATACAAAGATGTGTAGTATTGATATCAATGTTGTGCACTGTAAAAAGGAGGAGAAAAATCTAAACTTCAAGATTTAAACATTTCAATAATTTTTATAATTATTTTCTTAAGTCATTTCGTCCGTTATTGCAAGAAATCAATAAAACTTAATTTGCATATTCTTCAAGAGACATGTAAATTTATTATAAAGATTATTCTACAGCCGAATTAAAGTTTATTTACCTCAAAGACACTAACTACTTTAATACGAAAAAACATAGGACCAAACAATAGCGCTCCTGCCAACGGCGCGAAAACGGCGCCAAACGCGGATATCCAATACATCGTTCCAAACTGGTAAATTTCTGCTGGAGTCCCGAGCAAAGTTGATGCTGAGAAAAACGAGGCCAGGACCGATAAGGAAATGGGCAGAAACCTCATGCTGTTGTCAGCCATAAGAAACTGTTTTGTACTCTGTTGCCTCCTGTCTTTGATGGCAAAAAATATTCCAATAACGGCCGAGATGGCCAAAGTGGCAATAAATACAATATAGTCTGCAACGGAGAATGTCTTCTTGTCCTCCGACATCTTGTCAAATTTCTTCAAAACCAAAATTGTAAGCAATAACAAAATGTACACGTTTTAGTCAAGATAAGAAGATGTTAAACTTGCAAACTCCATGTCATATGATTAAAAAAGCCTCCATTTGTAAAAGCACATTGAAAAGTGAAAGAATGTCAGCTAATCAGCTAGATCTATCTCGCGTGATGTCCCATAGATAGAAAACAAAGACTATTACGAAAAGAAAAGAATGAATGATAAGAAACAGAAATGGGCCAGAAACGTGTCCATTACGTTATCAAACGTTTATGTCATTGTGTAGAGATGTGAAGTTTCACTACCAGTTAGAACTGATAACAAACCGATGTTGTTTTTACAAAGCTTATATTAACTCACTCCGTCTGTCTGTCTATCTGTCTGTCTGGGTGGATTCCTTTGCATGTTTTTTTTTTCTCCAACTTCCTATTCTCGGATCAAGTGGAAATTCTGAATAATTATTCATCGTCGAAAACAATACACAAGTCCATAAAAAAATGAACCAATTAGTTTTAATCAATTAATGGTAATTAATTAATTAACTATTTTTGTGGGAAAACGGGAAAAAAACCTTACAGTATTGAGAGCTTAGGCAGTGATTGTGCGGTCCTTTCATTTATGTAAGTTTTGTTTTAGATAAACATTTTTTTTATTGTTACACGTAGTGTTGATGTGATCTTACCATAAACGTCCTTAAATCAAAACCAATAATAATAATAAATAATAAATAAATTGTAGGAAGATAGTAGCATTTTTTTCGCAGCTGCCAATTTGACTTACCACTTACGCTACATCTGACGCAGATGCAGATGTTCTCCGGGAAGTTGGTGGAAGTTTTCTTTTCCTTGTGACAGAAGCTTTGTTGAATACCAATGTATGTGTCACTGATTTGGTAGGCGGTAAGCGTTCTTTAACTGTCTCTTTTTGTAGTCTGTAGTTTGCGAGCTAACAACTACACCCTTTTCCCATTCATCTTTGCCTGACATCAGCGCCCTCTTCCGATTTCCCGCGCTTTTACACCAGTGTAGCTCATTTCTTTTCTAGCTCGAAAGAGAACGACATCTGACTGATAAGTTCACTTAAAGCTTTTTTTGTGTTCATTGTTTGTCATTTTTTGTTTGTTTGTTTTGTAGCTGATGAAGGGCTCGCGGTTCGATTGCACTTTGTTTTACTTGGTCCAACAGGGTCACCTATACGCATGTTGTTTTTTTTTGTATTTTCTATACAGTCATTCACCCCTGCAGCAGTAAATCTTTGTTTTGGAGTCTTTTAGTTTAGTTTTAGTTTCCTCGTCAACACTGGCCTTATGGATTTTGAACAAATAGAAACGTTTAGCTTTTTTGTCAAGGCCGTAACGTCTAACATGGCGTCACAACGTTTTAAAGGACCATGGGCTCCAGCTGGGAAGATGCTGTGAATGTCTTCTTAGACCTATCTCTGAGGAGAAAGCTTGCGTTCTATGCGCTGAACAGTGCGCGAGAGACTTTTTTTTTCAAACTTTTACAACCAAAAATGTGAAGTTGGACAATTACCAGGTCTAGGGGAGAGTCGTAACTTCTCCCAGAGTTGTTCAGGACGATGATTTTGGCGCAGAGCGTTTTTCTAAGCTTCAGAAACTTTATTATGGCGTCTACGACGCATCGCTTTTTACTCACGGTAGAAATTAAGATTGCAAGTCAAATAGAATTAAATTAAGAAGGGTTGGGACATGCTGATACTGTAGTGTGAGAGACATTCGAGTTTGGAATGATCTTGAGATCCTCGTATTTAGCAAGTCGTCTTGTTCAGTTCACGCAAAAGACGCCACTAGAACCAATGTACTGTACTCCAGAAATATTTAGTACTTCTGTCGATAGGTGGCAAACTCTAGAATTACATTGGGGGAAGACGCATTGAAATGTTTTCTCCAATAGAACTTTTAGAATCGACTAAGTCACGAACGTATTTCATGAAACAAAAAGTTGTGCTTTAAAGATAAAACCAAGTCACTTTGTTTTAATTCTTAAACATTGGTAATAATATCGTTTTTACTTGACGAACAGACTAACTCAAATAGGGTGTTGCAACAACGCACAAAAACAAACCACTTTTACCTTAAAGAGCCTTTACCCCTTCTTTTTTCTAATCACGTAACGTTTTATTTAATTGTGCCAAAATTAATATATATAGTAGATGCACTGATCGTGCATAAGCATGTTTGGATATTTAGCTACAGTCACTTGTTTTTTTTTTTAAATGGTCTGTCTATAATGTATTTTGTCACCCTGTGCTGCCCGCACCCCCCCCCCCAGTGACGCCACTGTAACATAGTGATGGATTCAAACGCATATCCGAGACCATGCAAGAAAGAAAAAAAAACAGGTGATTTTTAGGTCTTAGAGCGATTTCATTTTTATATGTAAACTAACTTCAAGGATATAAAATGAGAAAAATAAAACAACCTCCTAAAACTGTATGCCCTACGTCTAGCCCCCAAGTGGGTTTAAACTGTGGCTTAGAATCGATGTATGTCAGGTATGAGTTTCTCAAATCCTTCTATTAAGAGACGGAGAACCGTTGTGTGACATTATGTTGACCAACTTTAAATGTGTCATCAAGATAAGGACTTAGATCTAGATCTATAGAGATGGCTTGATTCGAATGCATTGAACGCGTGCAAGGTCAAGAGTATTAATGCACACAAATATTTAGGGCATCGCGTTTTACGTGGAAAAGGTCAGAGGGCATTGCATGTTAATTTGGATTTCCCTTCCGGTATTTAAGATACCCTATTAAATAATTAGATCTACCTGTATCCGTATAAAACAATAATTGATCTGCGTCATCGTATTGAAATCTAGGCATTTTTCATATAGAATATAGATCTAGGCCTATATTTAGTTCATTAGATATCTTTTTAACCATTTTCATGTGTTTTTTTTTAAAAATAGAATAGCCCAAAAGCCCAGTAAACTTAATGAGTCTAAGAAGCATATCAGTAATTAAATGCATAGTCATGTGTAGTTCGTCTCTTAGGAATGGTCTACATTTGGATCATGCTAAACTAGAAAGTACAGACACTGAGCTAGTTATAAAGAACTAGTCCTAACGTTTACATGGAGAGATGTGGTAAAGCATTGGACTGTATTAAAATCTTTAGAGTAAAATATGGGAATATACTGAGACCCTAGTGACCTACATTTTTTGGCAATGTTGTTCTTCATTAAAATCTTTAGAGTAAAATATGGGAATATACTGAGACCCTAGTGACCTACATTTTTTGGCAATGTTGTTCTTCATTAAAATGACCTTTGGAATTTCATTAAAAACCATCTTAAAAGCATTATAGAAAATCATATACCAACTAAATACACATCAAACAAAATAAATAAATGCTGATTTAATAACAGACTAAAGAAGCTTTGTAAACAGAAGGAAAACCTATATAGAAAATTTAAAGAAACCAAGGCAGAAAGAGTTTACAAAAAGTATATAAAAATTAAACACCTAACCCAAAAAGTAAGCAGACAGCTGCAGAGTGAATACATAAACAATGTAATATCTAAAGATAACAACAAAAACCTATGGTCATACATTAAGTCTAAGAAAATGGAAACAACAGGCATAGCGCCATTAAAAGATGAACATAACATAATACATAATGATAATGAAACTAAAGCAAACATCCTAAACAAATACTTTGCATCAGCATTCTCAGCCCCAGGAGACAAAGACATATTTCTTAATTTGAACCAAGTAGACAACATAGAAGATTTAGTAGTACAAGAAAATGGAATTCAAAAACTATTAGCCAACACCAAACCAAATAAAGCGTCTGGACCTGATGGTATTCCAGCTAGATTACTCAAAGAACTAAGCAATGAGCTAGCCCCAGTGTTCAAAATACTCTTTCAGGCATCGCTTAACCAGGGCAGAGTACCAAAGGACTGGAAAGAAGCTATTGTCACCCCCCTATTTAAAAAAGGAGAAAAATCTGATCCAGGAAACTACAGACCAGTATCACTTACCAGCATCACATGTAAAAACCTTGAACACATAATATGTAGAAACATCAAAAACCACTTAGACAAACATAATGTCCTCACCCCATACCAACATGGCTTTAGGAAATATAGATCATGTGAAACACAACTAATAGGACTAATTGATGATTTTTGAAAAGGTTTAGATAATAATGAACAAATAGATGCTATCTTACTAGATTTTTCCAAGGCTTTTGACAAAGTTCACCACCATAGTTTGCTTAAAAAATTAAAATATTTCGGCATTAATGGTCCACTGCATCAGTGGATTAAAGATTTTCTGATAGGGAGAGAACAACTGTAATAATAAATGGCTCTAAATCAACACCAATAACAGTAAACTCAGGTGTACCTCAAGGAACAGTCTTGGATCCACTACTATTTTTAATTTACATAAATGATTTACCAAATTGCATTAGTTCAGGAACAAAAGTCAGATTATTTGCAGACGATTGCATAAAATATAGAACAATAAAAACAATACAAGACACAGATATTTTACAAAGAGAATTAGATGAATTACAGAAATGGGAATCAAATTGGAGCATGTCTTTCCACCCAGAAAAATGTCAGTTTTTAAGAGTAACAAAAAAACTAAAACAAATTAATTCCACTTATCTTGTTCATGGCAAACCAGTAACACAGACTAAAAACACAAAATACCTAGGTGTTATAATAAATGAAAAACTGTCATGGAATCCACATATTGATGAAACTATAAAAAAAATCCAACAAAGCATTAGGGTTTATTAAAAGAAATTTCTATAAATCAAATAAGAACATAAAACTAAAATGTTATTTAACCTTGGTTAGGCCAATAATAGAATATGCATCCACCGTTTGGGACCCCTCAACTCAAGAAAACATTAAGAAACTGGAACAAACACAAAATAGAGCAGTGAGATTCATAACAAACGAATATTCACATTTGACTAGAGTAACACCTATAGTAAAATCACTTAATTTAGAAAGCCTTCAGGACAGAAGACTCAAAAGTAAAGTAGCAATTATACATAAAACACTGAACCATAATCTTCAAATACAAAATTTAATAAAATACTCTGAAAGACACAAAATAAAGGCACATTCCTCATCCCATATGCTAGGACAAATTTGTACAAATACTCCTTCTTCCCTAGTGCTATTAGAGCATGGAATGGGTTGCCTGAGCTAGCCAGAAAAACCAGTGACTTGGCAGAATTTAAGTCATTGGTTAATATGCATGACTAAATGCATGACGTGTAGGACGTAATCATCTTCTTTTTTGAAGTAATGTCTGTATTATATAAGATAAGATAAGAATCTTAGAGTAAAATATGGGAATATACTGAGACCCTAGTGACACACATTTTTTGGCAATGTTGTTCTTCATTAAAATCTTTAGAGTAAAATATGGGAATATACTGAGACCCTAGTGAGCTACATTTTTTGGCAATGTTGTTCTTCATTAAAATCTTTAGATTAAAATATGGGAATATACTGAGACCCTAGTGACACACATTTTTTGGCAATGTTGTTCTTCATTAAAATCTTAGAGTAAAATATGGGAATATACTGAGACCCTAGTGACCTACATTTTTTGGCAATGTTATTCTTCATTAAAATCTTAGAGTAAAATATGGGAATATACTGAGACCCTAGTGACCTACATTTTTTGGCAATGTTGTTGTTCATTAAAATCTTTAGAGTAAAATATGGGAATATACAGAGACCCTAGTGACCTACATTTTTTGGCAATGTTGTTCTTCATTAAAATCTTTAGAGTAAAATATGGGAATATACTGAGACTTCATTAAAATCTTAAGAGTAAAATATGAGATTATACTGAGACCCAAGTAACCTACATCTTTTGGCAATTTTGAGGCAATTGAAGTGAAGTTAAAAGCCTTTGTGTCTTGCTTTTTCCGTTCTTTCACAAGAAAGTTACTGCCAAGTGTTTACAATCACTATAATCAACCAAATGAATACAAACAACATAGGCCTAATTTAAACATGATTTATTTCAAATTAAAAAAAAAAAATACTCGATGAGACGGAAAAAAAAAAATTGCTTCCAAAATAAAACAAAAATAACACATGCATCAATTTCCTTCAAGGTAATTCATAAAAAAATAATAATAATTAGTAACAAAAACATTGAGACAGCCAGAATGATTGGCTGTACATGTGTGGACGGAAATGTTGAGAGATTGATAACATCAACAGGTTTTCAGAAGGACAGAAGTACATGAGCACAGATACACTTGAATGTATTGTCTATTCACAAGACAAATCTGTCAGCACCATCCTCTTTCAAAGCATTGTCAAGTTTGTTCTCTTCTGCCAGGGCTTGGAAATGCTGAGTGAGGGCAAATACAAATAAAAAAATACTTTAAAAAAAACAACAACTTATGTTAAGTGTATCAATTAGTTTGGATCAGTCATGTAATTACATTTCTAATAAGCCTTAGATGATAATCTATAAAGGGGACTAATTCAGTTTATACCATCACTTCAGTTAAGTACTATTTCTTTCCCTTGGAAATGGAACTAATCCAGCTTATACCACCACTCCAGTTAAGTACTATTTCTTTCCCTTGTTTGAGATACCAGACAAAGTAATTTATTTCCAATAGTTAATTAACTAATTGGTTAATTTTCTAATTTATTTTTATTGATTGTTGTGTTGTCAGGTAAAAGAAATAATTGTGCAAAATTTCAGCTTGATCCGAGATCAGGTGTCGAAGAAATAATGTGTTCACACTTTTGGCCAGACAGACAAACAGACAGAGACAAAAACAGATGGACAGACAGACAGAGTGAGTTGATATAAGCTTTAAAAAAAGAAAAAAAAAGAGTGAATGGCAGAGTTTATCAACAAAATACCAACAGCAAAAAGCAAGCAACATACAAATGAAGATTATATTAAGTTGGTCTGTGTCAGAACAGAGCTAAAACAATTTGTAGTGGGGAAACATTTCAATGCAAAAGGCTAGAGTTAGAATACATTTAAATATTACTTTGTTGTATCTTTTGATAACAACAGTTAGAAAGTAAAAGTTAGAATTGAAAAGTTAAATTAAGTATTTTTACTTTGACAGTCTGAAGTATGAAATTTTGGGTTCCAAGTCTGGGATGGGGGGGGAAGAGTGAAGGCACTATTTGAATAATGAAAATAACAATTAAGTAGGGGAAATTTTTTAATTTAAAAAAAAAACAAACTCTTGATTAGTAGCATTCAAAGTCACCATGGAATACTGGAAAATTCCACAGAATAATTTCTTGAACAATGATTAACATCTAAAAAAATTTAGGGTCATATAAAATGCTATGCATCAGATTTAAAACAAAACATAAATAAAATACTCAGTTTAATAGGGAAACTTACTTGAGAGTTTTTAAACTCAGAATACAAAGTGAATAAAACATGTAGAGCCTGTATCCTTTCATTGTGATGAGGGGAGTTCTTGTAGATGGGAATGTCTAGTATAGCTGGAGAGGGCACAGAGATTAGGAGTTACATGGTACATTTATTGTTGGTTTAGTTTTTCTAGTTTCAATATTCATTAAAATACTCCCCCCCCCAAAAAAAAAAAGGTATTTAGGCATAACAAATCAAATGCAGATAAAACTTCATATACCCATTTACATTTCTATTAACTACATATTTAATTGTATAGCCATTTAAAAAAATAAAATAAAAAACAAAAACAAGCATCTATGTCTCATAAGTTGAAGTTTTTTCAAATTAATTTTTTTCTCATCAAATTTGGATTAGTCAGGGAATGTTCTAACCAATATGTTCAATATCCAGTTGGGTATCATCATGCAGTCTGTCAAATGGCTGTGTGAAGCGTCTAGTGTGGTAGCTTGACTTGTTGCCACCGCTGGCTAGCATCTGTGAAAGGGGAGCAGTTTTGTAAGTCTCTCTTGCCAGTACATAGCCTCTCCACAGCAAGTCCTATGCAGTACCTCCTCGTGGTGGCAGATGGAAACTGAGGCTGCGAAGCCTCAGGCTAAACTGCAAGGGTCTCGGAGGAGGTTTGGCCCGTCGGCGTGCGGACACGCCCTGTTGCCCACAAACCAAACCCCTAGCTATAGGTCAATAGCCGCACTGCCTTGTGTGTGTGTCCCTGTAAGGTCTAAGGCTAAGGGAGAAAACCCTAACAGAAAATCCGGTCCTGGAGCCCCGTAGGTGGGGGGACAGTAGTAAGACTACTGCTCTCTGGCAAACTCCTGCAGCCACCTGTCCCCAAATTGTGATGGCTCGCCATCCCTTTGGACCCGGTCAGTATGGAAGAGAGGCGTGTGCTGACGTGTGGGCAGCCCATCACTCGCAAATTTACCGCCCAGGCTTTCCCCCAGCAATGGAGAGGTCACTCCATCTCTGACAGTAATGTCTTTGGAAAAACACGGAGAGTGGTAGTTACCGGTGATAAGTTCCTAGCTGATTGGCATAAGCTGGAACGCCAGGGACCACTCTTGACGGTAGGAGGGGCTTTTTAGCCTCACTGGATAGCTACTGCCTGCATTAAGCCGAGCAGCCCTCGGACAGTAAAGTGCTATCCCGCCACAGCTTGCCGCACCACTGAGTGCTTGGTGCTAAGACAAAAACAAAAAGCAAGCTGCTCACCCGCAGCTGCAAATACAATCAAAAGAAAACCCTCAACATTAATGCGTTTAGCAAGCTGGAACATATGGACAATGTGTCCTGGCTTCAATACTGACCCTGAACTCGTCACCGACATGCGTCAAACAGCTATCATCGACAGAGAACTCAGCAGACTAAACATTGATGTGGCCTGCCTGCAAGAAACCAGACTGGCAGACAATGGATCTCTTACAGAAAGCAACTATACATTCTACTGGCAAGGAATACCAGAACAAAGCCCTAGAATACATGGCGTCGGCTTCGCAATAAGAAACAGTCTCGTCCCCTGCATTGCGATGTTTCCCATTGGCAATGAAAGGGTAGCACACATAAAATCACCGCAAGGCAAAGTTAATATAATCTGTTCTTACTCACAAACCCTTGCTGCACCGGAAGAGGACAAAGACAGATTCTTTCAAGCTCTAGAGGCTTCAATACTGACCCTGAACTCGTCACCGACATGCGTCAAACAGCTATCATCGACAGAGAACTCAGCAGACTAAACATTGATGTGGCCTGCCTGCAAGAAACCAGACTGGCAGACAATGGATCTCTTACAGAAAGCAACTATACATTCTACTGGCAAGGAATACCAGAACAAAGCCCTAGAATACATGGCGTCGGCTTCGCAATAAGAAACAGTCTCGTCCCCTGCATTGCGATGTTTCCCATTGGCAATGAAAGGGTAGCACACATAAAATCACCGCAAGGCAAAGTTAATATAATCTGTTCTTACTCACAAACCCTTGCTGCACCGGAAGAGGACAAAGACAGATTCTTTCAAGCTCTAGAGGACGTAATTAAAAGTATTCCAAAATCCGAGCACCTCTATATAAATGGAGACTTTAATGCCCGTGTTGGTGATGGAAATGATGCATGGCCACAATGCTTGGGACCTCATGGTGTTGGCAAAATCAATGACAATGGCCAAAGGCTACTCGAGTTCTTTAGCTCTCATGAATTGTGTGTAACAAATACATTCTTCTCTGGCAAGGAACGCCATAAAGTCTCTTGGCAGCACCCACGCTCAAAAAGGTGGCACCAGCTTGACCTCTGCATCACCCGAAGGATGGATCTGAAAAGTGTCATCCACACCCGTTCATACCATAGTGCGGACTGCAACTCAGACCATTCACTAGTGCTAAGCAAAATCAAACTACTTCTCAAGAAGGCTTATACTTCCACTAAATCCAGAACTAGGCGAATTAACGTCAACCATGTAGGTGACCCAGAGAAGTGTGCACTCTTTGGCGAGCTCCTGAACAGTTCAATCCCCTCGTTAAGTGATGAAGAAGACATCTCTATCAGATGGGAGAAATTAAGAGATGTAATCTACAGTTCGGCAATCACCGCCTTTGGGCCTCAAAAACACAAAAATGTAGACTGGTTTGAGGCGAATCTAGCACATATGGAACCTTGCATCGAGAAAAAGCGATCTGCACACCTCGCTCTCAAGACAAAGCCAAGTCCAAGATCTTTGGAGGCCTTCAAAAGTGCTAATAAAGAGGCGAAACAAATGGCTAGAAAATGTGCTAACAACTTTTGGAGGGATACCTGCAACAGAATCCAAGACAGTTTCCACTCAAGAAATAGCAAAGCTCTATTTGATGGCATTAAAGCGGCCCTGGGTCCAACAGTGTCTAAGCCTGTCTATCCAAATCAGGAGAAAAAATTACAGATCAAACCAAGCAGCTAGAACGTTGGACAGAACACTACCTCAAAGTCTATGCCACACAGAACACAGTAGACGATGTCGCCCTGGCTTCTCTACCAGATCTTCCAGTACTGGAATGCCTAGATGATCTTCCGAGCCTCAGTGACCTTAAAAGAGCAATTAACTGCATAAAAAATAGAAAATCTCCTGGGAGTGATGGTATCCCAGTGGAAGTAGTGAAAGTCAACGAATCACTCCTGCTCCCTGAACTCTATATTCTCCTCTGCCGCTGTTGGGAAACAGGTCATGTCCCACAGGACATGCGTGACGCAACTATAGTCACAATATACAAGAACAAAGGGGATCGGAGTGACTGCAACAATTACAGGGGTATCTCTCTCCTCAGTATAGTGGGCAAGATCTTTGCTAGAGTGGCACTATCCAGGCTGCAAGTGACAGCTTCTAGAGTCTACCCAGAGTCTCAGTGTGGATTCAGGAGTGGTAGATCCACTGTAGACATGATATCTTCTCTACGACTACTGCAGGAGAAATTCAGAGAGAGAGACAGACCCCTTTACATCGTTTTTGTTGATCTGACTAAAGCTTTTGACATGGTCAGCAGAAGTGGCCTTTTCAAACTCCTGAGGAAAATAGGTTGCCCTCCCAAACTACTGCAGTTCATTGAGTGTTTTCACGAGGGAACTAAATGCACTGTCAAATTCAATGGAGCCCAATCAGCACCTTTTGAGGTTTGCAGTGGTGTCAAGCAGGGATGTGTGCTCGCACCTACTCTGTTTGGCATATTCTTCTCCTGTCTACTGCATTATGCGAACAACGACATAAACGAAGGTGTGTTTCTCCATACAAGATCCTCTGGAAAACTATTTAATGTATCAAGGCTGCGGGCAAAAACCAAGGTTAGGAAGCTACTCGTCAGGGAACTCTTGTATGCTGATGATGCAGCTATTGTGGCTGATTCTGAGATTCAGCTACAGTGCCTGGTTGACAAATTATCTGCTGCTTGCCAGAAGTTCGGCTTAAACATCAGTCAAAGCAAGACTAAGATACTTGTCCAAAACACAAACACTGCACCTCAAGTAAGCATTAATGGTCATCCACTAGAAATTGCTGATCACTTTTGTTACCTTGGCTCCATCATATCCAACAACACTCTACTGGATAAAGACATAAACAACAGGATAGCCAAGGCAATGGCCACCATGTCACGGCTGCAGAAAAGAGTCTGGGACAACATATTGCTGACTAACAGTACTAAAGCCCTAGGCTACCGGACCTGTGTGTTGAGCACCTTGCTGTACGGAAGTGAAACATGGTCAACCTACTCATGGCAGGAAAAAAAGCTGAATGTTTTCCACATCCGATGCCTAAGGCGGATCTTTAAAATAAGGTGGCAGGATAAGATAACCAATGAGGAAGTGCTACAAAGAGCAGGGTGCCAGGACATCCGCTCTGTTATCAGCAGCAGACGCCTTGGCTGGCTTGGCCACGTTCGTAGAATGCCAGAAGGTTGACTTCCACAGGACATCCTGTATGGCGATCTAATAGAAGGCAGGAGAGCAGCTGGTCGCCCACTTTTACGTTATACGGATGTATGCAAACGCGACATGAAGCTCTTCAAAATCGACACTGGCAACTGGGAAGAGGTGGCACTGGACAGATCCTCATGGAGAGAGAGCATAAAGGAAGCGGTCAAAGATTGCAGATGCCATACACAACAGAAGCAGAAAGAAGGGTGAAAATGCAACGGCGCCTGGTGATTATATATGCCCAACCTGCGATCGCAGCTGTGTATCAAGGATTGGCCTCTTTAGTCACACAAGAAGTTTCAAAGGGAAAAGATCGTCTCTCGAGACGTAAAATGCCACAGAGAGATCATCATGCATGAGTCAGTGAACTAAATAACATAGAGCAAGAGACAGACTTCACCCACAACCTTCTGAACATTCTGAAGAGCAGTTCAACTCAAATAATGATGGTGCAATTATATTTTATAAGGAGCTTCCAACTTACAGGCAATGATATCAACATACTCTCCAAGATCACAGTCTAACTCAGCAGTTGGTAGGTTTACCTGTGCCAGAACATTGAAAAACATTGTGACTCAAAAAGACAAATTTGGTTCTATTGAAAAAGAATATATAGATAATATATTTACTAAATAAATTCCCCAAAAATACAAAAAAAACATACACAAACACAAAAAACAACATTAAAATATAGAAGATAACTTTTAAGAAAGACTTACTTCTTTAAGTAACTGTTCAAATGCAGGTGGCCATTCTTGCATGAGTGTATCTATGTCTGGCATATTTCTAAAAAAAATACAAGTCAAAGCTTTTATTCACCTATTAAGCTATTAAACAGAATTTGTTACAAAGAATAGATTCATACGTTGATGCTAAGTAATATAACTTCTAACATGCATGTTCACAGTTGTAGATTAGGAAATGGCCATTATTATTATAAGCACTGAATTTTATTTGGACAGATAAGTCATTATAAATGGAAAACAATGCAAAGGAAAAAAAAAAGAAAGTGAGTCAACCATTAAAAATGCTGATATATATTTGGAAATATTTTTTTTTACAAGCTTAGTCGAATAAGTTATTAACTTCAAAGTTACTATTAAATTGTGTCCTTATAAAAAACTTATTTTTGAGAATAAAAATAACTACCTAAATTTCAGAAATAATGAAGATATATTAGATTAAAAAAAAGTATTACTTGCTGTAGTGAACATTTGCTGGAGGTTTAGATCTATGAAGTTCTCTGATGTTCTGTATCCAGCTTTCAATGTGTTTAGGATTTTTTTCTGCATTGTCTAAACTTTTCACAACCTTAAAATAAAATGGTAAGCATAGTTTAGTTAAAAAAAACATAACAAACAATTCAGAAGTATAGTGAAAGTATTTTTAAAGCATTAAAAGACAATCAGTTTAGAAAAGATTTATAAACTAAAACCTGAAAACAAAACAAAAAAAAATTTTCTCATCTATGCTGAGGATTTGTTATATTTTATGAAACAACAAAATAAATTTTAAAAAATTATCATCATACAGAGTTCAATATTTAAAAATTAAGTCTAAGGTACTATGTTCACACTAAAAACATTTATTAAAGTTTGTTTAGATCAAGAGTAGAAACAAAAAAACTGACCAACTGTTTTGCTGTGGTTTGTTTAGAAATGGCTCTCAGCTGTAGGTCCAAGACTGTGGGGTCACTTTGTTTGGCACAAGGTTCATCTAGTACCGTCAGGCCCAGTGTGTCTGGTTTCTTGTCTGGTCTGGGGATCTAGCACCACAGAAACACTTCATAAGAACATCTAAAAGATTTGCAGTATTAAAATTAAAACAAAAACAAACAAAGCTAAACTGGCAGGTCAAAACAAGTAGAGCTATTTGTTTCAATTAGTACTATGTGACTAAGTATCATAGCAGTAGTTCTCAAACAGGGAGCCATGTAGTTCTCTCAGGATTACTGCAATTCTTTTTTTTTTTATTGATGACTCTATTTGGCCCACCAGCACTGCCAGATATTTAGATCCTATCACTTTAAACTGAAAACTATTTAGTGTATTAAAAGATCTAAAAAGAGATGGAAAGGGAAAAAAACAACAACAGAAAGTGACCTACAATAAAAAAAAGCTATAAAAGCAAAATAGTATATAAATTCCTCCAACCTTAATGAAAGCATCAATGTCTCCTACAGCTGGGATGTAGTCAGGTATGAATGGCTTCAGCTTGTGGTCCAGCTCTATAGCTTGAGGTGTGTACCTAGTGCATCAAAAGTTTCATTCAAGTTTTCATCAATGATGCAGACATATTGGATTATGAAGGCACACAAAGGACCAAATTTTTTATGAGAGAAAATGTTGAACTTAATATAGTGAAATAATGGAAAGTCCTGACAAGGGCATGAACAGTGGACCATAAAATTTAACAACACTGCCACATGTGCAGTGCTGCCTTCAACTATGCAGCATCATGAATTGTTTCAACACTTAGCTTCACATTTGTATTATCATTCAAGACATCTGTTTTATGTTTCAAGGTATCTGTTTTACTGAACAACTTTCCTTCAATATTTGGTAGACAATCTTTAAGACAACTTACTTTCATTCTTTGGTAGACAATCTTTAAGACAACTTTCTTTCATTCTTTGGTAGACAATCTTTAAGACAACTTTCTTTCATTCTTTGGTAAACAATCTTTAAGACAACTTTCTTTCATTATTTGGTACACAATCTTTAAGACAACTTTCTTTCATTATTTGGTAGACAATCTTTAAGACAACTTTCTTTCATTATTTGGTAGACAATCTTTAAGACAACTTTCTTTCATTATTTGGTAGACAATCTTTGAGACAACTTTCTTTCATTATTTGGTAGACAATCTTTGAGACAACTTTCCTTCATTATTTGGTAGACAATTTTTAAGACAACTTTCCTTCATTATTTGGTAGACAATCTTTAAGACAACTTTCTTTCATTATTTGGTAGACAATCTTTGAGACAACTTTCCCTCATTATTTGGTAGACAATTTTTAAGACAATTTTCCTTCATTATTTGGTAGACAATTTTTAAGACAACTTTCCTTCATTATTTGGTAGACAATAATTAAGACAACTTTCCTTCATTATTTGGTAGACAATCTTTAAGACAACTTTCCTTCATTATTTGGTAGACAATCTTTAAGACAACTTTCCTCCATTATTTGGTAGACAATTTTTAAGACAACTTTCTTTCATTCTTTGGTAGACAATTTTTAAGACAACTTTCTTTCATTATTTGGTAGACAATTTTTAAGACAACTTTCCTAAAAGATACGAATAGTTCATTTTTTCTCAGCCTTGCCCAAGAAAAAAAAACAAAAGACTATTGTATTAAAAACCCAAAGAAAGACAAAAAAAATTGATTTAATTAAGGATGAGGAATGACCAAAGGTACATATGTGCAAATCCTTAGCTTCATTGAAGACCCCCCCCCCCCACCTCCCCAAAGCAAGCTCAGACAAGTGCAGAGGGGCATTTCATTAAACCAAGATTCAAATAGTGTCACCTAAATAAAACTCATCTGCTGAACAAATAAGTAAAACATATTTAGAACAGAAGATTAAGATGCTTGACACAAAAATAAATGTGTGCAGGTTCAAAACCTATTCAAATGGTGCGTCTATTCTATATCTTTTGTTAATTTCTATATTTTGGCTAGTATTAAGGTAAAAGACTTTATGGTGGTAAATGAGTGGTAGAGTTCTCTGCTATGGTCCTATGAATCTGTCCAATGCATTTCCTCACAGAACACAATGCTCACATTTTGTAATATAAAAATATTAAGATATTTGACTCTACCTTGTAATGTATTGGAACAGCTCTTTGATCTCAGCAGATACTGAAAGATTCTCGTAGTCCGTCGGGTCATAAGCTCTGGAATAAAAAAAGAAAAAAAAAAGAAATGTTAAAATAAAAAAAAAGAGCAAAAATGTTATAATTTCAAACAAAGTTTAAACTAGCAAAAGTTTACCTGTCTTATCAGTAGTTCAAAAAAGTTATATGTCAACAAATTTTCAAAAACAAAAAAAATCTTCAAGGTATACAATTTAAGTTACACAAAGAAAATATTTAATTTATTAACCATTACAAAATTCATCATATAATTACCATTTATACACAATATATTTGTCATGTAGTCATTATAACCAATACATTACAACAAAATGATCATTAAAATAAATATTTAGACAAAGAAAACATGAAGTATTAGATTAAAAAAAAAAAGCATGCATGAATCAAAATTGTGAGTTTTGCTATAATTAAAACAAAAAATGAAACCCCTACCCTTCAATATGTGGTCTATCTTCATCATCATCATCATCATCATCTTCATCCTCTTCATCATCCTCACTGTCATCATCATCGGAGTGAAACTGTTGCCCCTGTTTGGACTACAGCCAGGATCACAGAATGGAGATCAAGAAAAATGTTTTTAAAACTTATTTCAATTTTTGATTCACCTAAATCTAAATACTTAAAACAAATAATCAAGAATCAATATTAAAAAAAAACCAACTCTTTTTAAATCCATATATGTATCATGGCTTACCCAAATGAAGCTCTCTTTTTTTGTCTTTCTAACTACATTTTACAGGGAGAATTGTATGTATAAGATAGTTGAAAAACAGCATCTTCCCAAACATTGTATCAGAAGCTACTAGAACTTTGATACTTCCACCACGACTCCACAAGTCAATCAATAATACTTGCTACTAGAAATAACTAGTTCAATAAGCTTCAAAAGTCCTTGGTTACTATCCTTTAAACTCAAATTGGATTGAACTTGTTTCAAGCAAACAATAATACAAGGACTTTTTTCTTTCAGTCCCTGTTCTAAAAATGTTCTAAACAACATAAAGAAATAAAATATGAAAGGAAATGACTCAGGTATTACCTGTGGGGCTCCAGAAGATAGCTTTGCCCCAGATGGTCTTGGTGGAGGCTGCTGGGACTTCACAGCTTTTGGAGGCTTTGTAGTTTCTTCATACAGATCATCTGATTGATCAGATGGATCGCCATGGGAACCAGGAGGTGTGGTGCCTTTTCCCCTGTCATCTTTGCCTGGTCACCATCAGATCATAATGTGAGACCAATGAGTAAGACTGACAGTCTGAGATCAAACTTCTAAAATGTACAACTAAAATGATAGTACAACGAAATTCTAGGCTAAAGGAGAGAAGGAAGACATAAGCTTTCTTCAAACTCAGTACTACATGTACAAAGGTGAGTAGAGGAGAGAGAGAGAGAGAGAGAGAGGGGTAGACAAAAAAGAATCGAGATAAATGATATCCAGCATTGACACTATTTGAGATGACAGAAAAGATTGGGTTCTAGTACTAAAGACAGATTCCTATTTCACATCCAAACTACAGCAGAGGACAAAGACAAATCCTATGAGAATAAGACAAAATAAACATTCACAGAGGAACCTAAAGGTGCTACACATTTGGATGGAACGTTCGTGGCAAAAATAATTCAAAGTATTTATAAAATTAATGCTTACACTAAAATTGCTGTTGAATATTGCCTTATTGAAAACTTATTTCAAGTTTATGTAACAACTAAAGCTACTGGTGCATAATCTAAGTCTAAAAATAAATAAAAAAATGAACTAAAAAGAATTATTGTGAAAATTGAAAGGAAGAAATATTCTGAGGAAAATAGATAAAAAAGCAGCACTCAAGGCAACATCCCATCTAATGGTTGTAATGCATAAGTAACAAGGCTACACTAATATCAAAATGGTAATTAAAATGCAGAGTTTTAGATTTTTCTACTAATTATTATTGCGTAAATAGCTAGTAATTTCAGAGCAATTTATTTATCAGGGACTTTGTCTTACAGTAAGAGCTTCGCAAAAATGCATCTACAGATTTGATAACAATCACATATAATACACACAACACTCGGGGTTCAGCTTTGTAACAAAGAACTTGTATTTTTTACAATTCATGTGATCATTTTAAAAAGCTATCTCTCTCTGTCAGAGCGTGTCTAGATAATATACACATTTTTACTGGCTAAGCATAATTAAACAATTAAATAATAAAACATGCTGCCAACATCTTCTTAAAAACAATTAAAATATTGCAGTCATATTGGGTTATCAGTTTCTCTGACCAAATTAAACTTGCAAAAACCTATTTCAAAATATATATTTGAGTAACAGATACATAAAATAAAATTATGAGCTCATACAAAACATGGAAAAGAAATACTAAACTCAAATAATAATTAACATAAGAGGTGTGGCTTTTAGGTTGACACAATATAAAGACATACATGCCAGAGAACAGGCAACTATAGGGAGACAGGTATGCGGTAAACTATAAAAACAAGGGGAGACTAGAAATCACCTTTGACTCCTTTCTTCACTTCCTGGTTCTCTCTAGATTTGACTGGAAAAGAATAGATTAAAGAAATAGAATGAATAAGACCACTTTTTGTGTTTTGACAGCATAAAATGGGGAGACCACTAAGAGAACTGTAAAACAGCAACACCAAAAAAAAAAGTTATTTCCCCTGTAGAGGATGCACTAGTAACTAAATGTTGCTATTAATAGACCAGGAAAAATTCATTCAATGTGTTTGTACCTTATTTAGGTCATCACCTTCTCTTTCTTTGTGAGCTATACAATAAACTACTTCATTAATTTTTTTATGAAAATAAGATTTTCTTATTGTTGAGCTTTAAGGGTGGGTGAATATGTATAATCATTTTAAAAAATGACACTTGTGGATAGTTTTGATCCTTTTTCAATTTTCTATGGATGCCACTGTGAGTTTTGGCAACACGATCATATGTATTTGAAATAGAACTTCAGTATAGCACAAATGAAAAGTAAATATTTGACTCAGTAAAGAATTATTTCACAAAATTCACATTATTTGTAACTGCAATGTTCAACCAAACAGAGCCCTAGGAAGTCATAATACAATTCTAATCAGTAGCAATAGTAATGCAGCTTGAAAAAAAAAAGGTACCCCACCCACAAGAACATGCTCAGTTCTCAACTCTGCACTGGTCTACAACAAAATCACACCTCAATGCCAAACTTGCGGAGCAGCAATAATTGCTAATAATTCCAGTTAAGCCCATGATATATTGCACACTTTTTTTTCTATAACAAATTAGAAGAAAACAGACAAAATTGTCCAAACTAAATAAGTAACATCACAAATGCACACAAATATTTATGGAAGTGACATTTTAAAGAGATCATAGCAAATAAGTCAGTGTAAGAAAAAAGGTTTCCATTCCAAACAATGCATGGGACATATGATGACAGACATAGAGTCTTACTATTTGGTATTTACATTCCTGCCATTTAGCACAATCTACAAATCCCAGAAAGTTGGGTCTCCTAAAAGGAATGTCTAACACCTAGACACACACTATGCTAGTTCTGTCAATTATTGTGTTGCAATATGGTCTTATTAGGTTGTCTTGTTTTTTGTCCTTCTCTAGAGTTAGAAAGGCAGACATACAAAATGGTCTTAATGTTCAAGAGCTATCAAGGAAGCCTACCTCCCGGGTGTGGCATTCTAGGGGTTGGGGAGTATGTGCTGGCTATTTCCTCTGAGTCTGGCACCTCTAAAGACTCATCGTATGGCTGGTTCTGGTGCAGACGAGCCTGTGGGAAAGAAACAGGAAAATCACATTGCAGCTTATTACATTCAGAAATCTCTACGAAATTCAAAAAAAAAAAAAAAAAAAAAGAAAGAAATAGTACACAATTTTAGAACCATAATAGAAAACATTCTAGAATTATAAAAACTTTGCTGATTGCACTCACTGAATGAGTGACATTTAATGTAATGATGCTGTTGTATCGATTCAATAAACTGAAAGAGTGACATTTAATGTAATGATGTTGTATCGATTCAATAAACTGAATGAGTGACATTTAATGTAATGATGCTGTTGTATCGATTCAATAAACTGAATGAGTGACATTTAATGTAATGATGCTGTTGTATCGATTCAATAAACTGAATGAGTGACATTTAATGTAATGATGCTGTTGTATCGATTCAATAAACTGAATGAGTGACATTTAATGTAATGATGCTGTTGTATCGATTCAATAAACTGAAAGAGTGACATTTAATGTAATGATGTTGTATCGATTCAATAAACTGAATGAGTGACATTTAATGTAATGATGCTGTTGTATCGATTCAATAAACTGAATGAGTGACATTTAATGTAATGATGCTGTTGTATCGATTCAATAAACTGAATGAGTGACATTTAATGTAATGATGCTGTTGTATCGATTCAATAAACTGAATGAGTGACATTTAATGTAATGATGCTGTTGTATCGATTCAATAAACTGAATGAGTGACATTTAATGTAATGATGTTGTTGTATCGATTCAATAAACTGTCTTTTGCTAACAAAGAACATGGAAGATGACAAGGGGATTCTCATTTCTCATCGAATTAGTTTGGATTGTTTGTTGATTATGAAAGATTGATATATATATATATATATATATATATATATAGAGAGAGAGAGAGAGAGAGAGAGAGAGAGAGAGTCAATATTACATACCATTCAATTGTTTTTTGTTCAACAGTCACTCTATAAAGATAAACAAACTAGACAAAACCACTAATTTAAACTTGCTGTAAGAGAGTTCTTGTGATCCAAACCGTGAACTCATTGACTTCTGCATGTCTCGTAACACACGTTGATCGATTGAGGAAGAAATACAACCAAAAGTCTAACCTGACAAAAGCGTGTGTGTGCTGAAATGTGACTTGTTTTCATTTATTGATGCAACCTGGGTCATTTGGAGGAGGGATGTACCGGGGCGCTGTTGTGATTGAAACCAGTGTTTCCTTTAGTCACTTACACATACACACACTCATTCAATTTAGCAGTCATAATTTTTCTGGCAAGACTGTGGTGGATGGGCTTAATTTGTGTGTTTAGCAAGAGTAGGACTATGTGGGATATCGTGTGTGTTTAGCATGCGCATGTGGGATATCGTGTGTGTTTAGCATGCGCATGTGGGGTATCGTGTGTGTTTAGCAAGGGTATGTGGTGTATCGTGTGTGTTTAGCATGCGCATGTGGGGTATCGTGTGTGTTTAGCAAGAGTAGGCCTATGTGGGATATCGTGTGTGTTTAGCATGCGCATGTGGGATATCGTGTGTGTTTAGCAAGAGTAGGCCTATGTGGCATATCGTGTGCGCTTAGCATGGGTATGTGGGGTATCGTGTGTGTTTAGCAAGAGTATGTGGGGTATCGTGTGCGCTTAGCATGGGTAAGTGTGGTAACGCATATTTAGCAAGGGTATGTGGGGTATCGTGTGTGTTTAGCAAGTTTTTTGGTATAACTTATGAGATCATTAAGGGTAAATGGTGCATTGTGTGTGTGTGTGTGTTTGTGAAAGGTAGCATCTCTTTTTTTGTCCCAGGACGCTCTAAAATTGACAATGTAGGCCTACTTTGACTGAACAGCTTATAGATTCACGAGCCCTTGATTAATACATGAAATGTCAAGTCAATAGCGACTGTAGATCTTATCTTTTTAAAACTTGATTTTTTTTTAATGCGAGCGCTGTTGTATGTTAACAGAGGAAATCCAGTTATCTTGACCAAGACTTTCTTTAGTTCTACAAACAGGGCAAGTCTATGAGCTACACGTCAGTGCAAAGTGTTCTTTGATCTCTTAACAATCACCAGCGGTCTAATGGTGGAGAATTAATTAAGAAGGGTACGATTATCAGGTGTGTTGGTTAAACAGCTAACTGTGGATTGTGTTGAGAACACATTGGCTTTGGTTGTTACCGAACATTAAGTCTATAGGGGACGAAATAAACTCCTACGTAACAAAATCAATGTATTGTTATGTCAGGCGACAGCCTCAATTTGTACTTTTTACTATTTATACTCACGACCACCACGTGTCGCCCTTGGCTGTACCTCGTGACAACAGTACCAGATAAGGTCATTAAACGTTGTTTATATTAGGTAAGCGATGGCGCGCTCAGCACACCGTCTTTGTATTGAAGTGATGCGACAACAGATGGCGCTGGCTCATTTGCATCCATCAGGGTGTACTGCTCACACTAGTGTGGTCAGAGGCTCGACTATATCCTGCTAGAAAGACTCTACTCGTGTCATTCCAACCCAAGGTCACACACTATAGTGTAAATAGGGATATAGATCTGTTACTGAGGGCACATTTGTACTCGCAGTTAAGGGAGGAGTGGGATATAGTGTTAATTGTTAACCCTCCCATTCCTTCCCAATTGCAATCTCTTCACTCAGGTTAACAAGAAAACATGGGGAATGTTAATGCCTACACATATAAGAACTAAAACATAATTAGGTCTAACAGTAGAAGAAAGATTTAAGAAATCATCAGTTCTGCGTGGTCTTCAAAATAGTTTAGTACGAAAAGTACACCTGTACGTATAAAAATACGTTCTTGTCAATTAATTCTATTTTATTTCATAGTTTAAAAAAATCATTTGTTATATGATCAGTCCAACAAATGTCTATTATTTAATTTGATGAAGCAATCATCTACTTTATCTCAAACAGTCACTTTAAGCCAGTGGCGTAGCAAGGTACACGTGGAGCCGGGTTCAAGAATATGATGGTGGGCCCCTACCCTACATTGTTTAAAACAAAATATTTAACTATCAAGTAGTATCAAGTAGGCATCGGTACATTGTTTTTAAAAAGGCATGGAACTACCTTTTGGAAGTACTGGAGCAATTACAGTCAATTCACTTCTTCCACTTGCTTACTTAGACTTAGGTCTTCCGGCGCCGTTTGGCGCAGACATCGGTCTCAATGGTAATCACCGCGTTTACATTCCTTTATTTTAATCCTTTTTTTTATATCTAGATCTGCATGTTAGATATATAATAACAATTAGTAAATTATATAAGAATTGGATAGAGTTAAAGTGTCATTGTGGGCCCCTATTTCATCATGTCCTCGTCACAAGGTAGAGAGGGCCAATTTATTCACGACATGGGTTCTGTTCACATTTTAGATGAATTTGTCATTTGAACTTTCATGTTTCTATCAATTCTGTTCTCCCGGCGCATACATTATGTTTGTCAACAGAGTTCTAGAAATAAAATCATCCTTTGTATTACTATGTGATGTCTGTCTGGCCTAACATTCTATCCAATGAACATTCAAAGAGCAATCCTTCCAGAAACAAGTGGAATTCACATTATGTAAGCGATTACTTCTCTTTTCTGATAAAAGCATTACACTTGATAGGCCTATGGTTAGTTCAGGGCCGGCTTTATGCCACTGCAATGTATGCGGCCACAGTGGGCCCCGCACTTTCATAGGCCACGCGCTAATTCTAGTTGTACATTTTAAAATAAAATAAACACTTATAAATAATAACAGGGTTTCCGCGGTCTCCTACTTTTTCACGACCTCCTTGAAATCTCATGAAATTGCAAAATATACGAAAAAGTCCTGGAAATCACCTGAAATTATTAATCTCCTGAAAACTCATAAAAATCTGCTGAAAAATGTACAAACTTGTCATTTTGGGGTGTCAATCCCACGCGATAAAAAAAAAGGCATTGTCGGCTTTCCTGTAATAAATATGTGTTGCAATGTCTAACACAAAATCTTAATTTTGACATTATGCTTATCCCCACCAAGACTGAGCCCTGCGCAATCCGTTTCGCATAGGGCCCCGCAATAGTTAGGACCGGCCCTAGTAAACCGCCAACATCCACACAGCTGGCAAACAATGAACCAGGCCAATGACAATATGCACGAAGACGTTAACTACCACTCGCACTGTTATGATCTTACATACACACACACTCACACTGTTATAACCTTACATGCACATACCCACACACGCGCACGTGCGCACATATACGGCTATAAGGAATGAGTAACAATAAAGAGATCTATAATGTCTACATAAATGATCCCATCTCCCCTACCATCCAAACCCTTTTTTTTTTATTGCACTAGACTGGACATCACCAAGGTAGCCTATATGTCAGATCAATTATTCAGTGTACTAGATCCATTTCACAAACTCATCGGCTAATAGTTGGCACACAACGAGTTAAGCTCCTATAATGGTGACTTGAGCAGGAAACATGAATACAACAACACGCTCCAATTGACAGCTATTTTCACCTACTTAACAAAGGAACATCACAGTCTGTTAGATCTAATTCAAGTGCTTTGCAAGTCAACGCGCCCTAAGTGTACTAGTATCAACTGGACCGCTGTATATTTAAACCAAACTATATCACAAGGGGAAGTGCACACCTAATTAGAAACTATTAGTTGGTGGATGTTAGATTCAGTATTTGTAGGATTATGTAAGTAGTGCATTTTTATTTGTCATTTCACAACGACTTATTATTTCAAAATTTAACTTTGTCAAATTGAAAACAGCAAAACTTGAAAATAATGAAACAGCAATTAAAACACATAAATGTTTAACAAGCCATCAACTCCCAAATTTAATTTCAGGTTGAAAAAAAATATAATTCTGTAAAATCAATTTCTGTGAAGACGAATAAAGTAATAATAATACAAGGAGGCTATCCACATATGAAGCCCAATAAACATCTCCGTAAAGGTAACCCTGTATATCATCAATTACCTCCCTTTGAAAGATTACAATAAATAGCGGATATCCATCGTTTGGTCAACCCTCTTACCCTCGCGAAGAAAGAAAAAACTGTATATGATGTAGATAGATAATAGATCAACATTAACCAAACCAACGAAAGTGACAAATGCATGGTATAAGTTTTATGTTGTATAGGTCCTATATGTCAACATACTTCTGATGCTCAATGTTGTATAGGTCCTATACGTCAACATACTTCTGCTACTCAATGTTGTATAGGTCCTATACGTCAACATACTTCTGCTACTCTATGTTGTATAGGTCCTATACGTCAACATATTTCTGTACTTCTGCTACTCAATGTTGTATAGGTCCTATACGTCAACATACTTCTGCTACTCTATGTTGTATAGGTCCTATACGTCAACATACTTCTGCTACTCTATGTTGTATAGGTCCTATACGTCAACATATTTCTGTACTTCTGCTACTCAATGTTGTATAGGTCATATACGTCAACATACTTTTGCTGCTCAATGTTGTATAGGTCCTATACGTCAACATACTTCTGCTACTCTATGTTGTATAGGTCCTATACGTCAACATATTTCTGTACTTCTGCTACTCAATGTTGTATAGGTCATATACGTCAACATACTTTTGCTGCTCAATGTTGTATAGGTCCTATACGTCAACATATTTCTGTACTTCTGCTACTCAATGTTGTATAGGTCCTATACGTCAACATATTTCTGTACTTCTGCTGCTCAATGTTGTATAGGTCATATACGTCAACATACTTCTGCTGCTCAATGTTGTATAGGTCCTATACGTCAACATACTTCTGCTACTCTATGTTGTATAGGTCCTATACGTCAACATATTTCTGCTACTCAATGTTGTATAGGTCCTATACGTCAACATACTTCTGCTGCTCAATGTTGTATAGGTCCTATACGTCAACATACTTCTGCTACTCTATGTTGTATAGGTCCTATACGTCAACATATTTCTGTACTTCTGCTACTCAATGTTGTATAGGTCATATACGTCAACATACTTTTGCTGCTCAATGTTGTATAGGTCCTATACGTCAACATATTTCTGTACTTCTGCTGCTTAATGTTGTATAGGTCCTATACGTCAACATACTTCTGCTACTCTATGTTGTATAGGTCCTATACGTCAACATACTTCTGCTACTCAATGTTGTATAGGTCCTATACGTCAACATACTTCTGCTACTCTATGTTGTATAGGTCCTATACGTCAACATATTTCTGTACTTCTGCTACTCAATGTTGTATAGGTCATATACGTCAACATACTTTTGCTGCTCAATGTTGTATAGGTCCTATTCGTCAACATATTTCTGTACTTCTGCTGCTTAATGTTGTATAGGTCCTATACGTCAACATACTTCTGTACTTCTGCTACTCAATGTTATTCAATAGTTCAACAGAACTCTGATACGCCAACTCATAAAACAGCTGTTAATAGCGACTAACACAAAAAATGAATGTAAACATTCAAAAGATTTCAAGTAGATACACAAAAAACCTGACATTTTTTTTCTCAATTTTGACCAGCCTACAAGTATGAGTATTTCTAAATAGAATCGTTTTCAAATAAGAACAGTTTCAGTACTAAAGTTTTATATTTACGTAGCATTAGAAAGAAATAAGCAAGAAAACTTGTTTTTAGCGGCCCCCGAAAGAGGGAAAGACGCTATTAGTTTTGTGCGAAATGTCTGTCCGTCTGTCCGGTTTAGATCTCGTAAACTAGAAAATCCGATACACAATATTTTAGATCATTCAAAGTTCTGATGCAACGGCAACTTTTTTTTTCTGAAAGCGAAAAATCTAATTTTTAAAATCAGTTATGCAAGAAGTTTTTTAAAGAGAAAAAGCTAATTAGTATGCATTATAAATCAGACCTAAATTGAAACGAATACTAATCTTGTAAACTTCATTTTTGTGAACATTTTTTTAAATGCATAAATGCTTTTTTTTTTTTTTTTTGAGCATTGAATAACAGATTAAGCCTTTTCAAAACAATTACATCAATTATAAGACTTCAGTTAGGCCAGGAGAGGCGCGGGAGCTGAGCGGTAACGCTTGGCTTCCGAACCGGGAGTTCGAATCCTGGTGAAGACTGGGATTTTCAACTTTGGAATCTTTGGGCGCCTCTGAGTCCACCCAGCTCTAATGGGTACCTGAAATTGGTTGGTAGTTGTGCTGGCTACATGACACCCTCGTTAACCGTAGGCCAAAAAATAGATGAACTTTACATCATCTGCCCTATAGACCACAAGGTCTGAAAGGGGAACTAGTTAGGCCAGGTTCACATCTAACTTTGCATTCACTTGTACCTATCCTTTGATCTGCTGGACCGTTGGGGCACTACACACGATCTGTCAACCTTATTTCTCATTTGTCTTTGATATAATTTCATTTGGATGTTCTTTCTGAAAATATTGAAGCCTGCCTGGGTGGACCACTTCGGGGGCCGATTTTGAGTTTGTGTTTCCACACAAACTTTCTTTGTAACCTTGTTGTTGTTTTTTTGTCTTGTTTTGAAATATCGCCATGTTAAAAAAAAAACAAGTTTGTCCAACGTTTCAATCGCACTGTGATGAGCTCATGTATGTATAGCCTCGTTTTAGAACGTCTAAATAGAATCATGGGATACTTGCACTAACTTGAAGCTCTTCGAAACACGTCTGTAAAATAAGAACAGAACTGAATCATTCGTGTGAACAGGGTAGACAATGTTCGTCCATGAATACTAACTGTAGGCCTCATAATCATAGGAAAAACAGATCTAAATCTATAGATCTAGGTCTTTACAATTTTTTCGAGCCTAAATTAAACCTGCTTCACAGAAATGCCCCGAGCTTAATAAAACAAAACAAACAAATAAGGGCCTTTTAAAAAAACTAGCCATTCATAAGTTAACGATGTGAGGAACTGATAAAATAACATATCAACGACTCCAAGCTTAAACTAAAATAACAACAGGGTTTTGGTTCGGAAAACAGAGAGATCTTTATTTTGTCTCTTTGAGAAATAGTTTAGTAATAATAATAAAAGGGAACTTAAGAAAACATGAAAAGTTGAAAAACAAAATATACCACAAAGTTTGGTGCCCACAGTTAACTATGGTACATATACACGCTTCCGTATAAGAGGTGGAGGGGGTTCTAGTTTCCGTGGTCCTAAAACCCCGTGGGGAAGAAGCCCTGTCAGTGTTGGCCTACCACCAGAACAAACAACTCGATCTAGTGTCTATGTTTAGCGAGTAAGATTGCTAGACTAAGTTCTCCTTTAAAACAATGAAAAAAATTATACATACCACCAAGGCTTATAAAATCATTTCATCCTTGTCAAATATAATGTCTTGTTTCAAAACTTTATTGAGTTTGTGTACGTATTTTTGAATTCTCTATATCTTGAGCTAACCTTGTTCGGGAGATATCTTTATGTGCTGTGTGAATGTATATATGCGACATTCCGTCAAATGATTGCGGTGGCCGAGCAAAAGGCTGAGGCAAAGATCGCTTCCACTGACTTTTTATGTTTCTCGGCAAAACACTTTATCTAAATTATATGAACGTAGATATCATCAATATCTAACGAATATATCAAGACAAAGAAGTCCACGAGGAATTATATCAGGCTTATAGTTCAGGGCTGCATATTGTTATAACTCTGGTGGTGACACAGATGGGGGTAGTGGTGTCCGTGCAGTCAGCTGACTCAAATCGTCCCCAAGCCAGAGCTAGACGAGCGGTCAACCGTGGTCAACCACGATGACGATGACTGGCGAAGTGTCAAGAAACATCTACAGTGATCACTACTCAGGCCAGTCACGACGGATGTGGTCATGTGATCAACCAGAATGGTCGAATGGAGTTCCGTCCTGTTCTAGAAGGCCATTAGGGACCCTATATAAAGAGCGAAGGTATCAGAGTCGAGTCAGTCACAACTGTTATGTTATCTTAACGTACCATACTTCGATAAAAAGAGTAAAGTAATCGATGCAGTCGTGACGGTATTGAATAGTTATTTTAATGTCTAATAATTTAACTAATATTAAATATTTGAGAAAACAAAATAGACAAAATATTGAGACGAGTTTTGTCGCAATATCATTAAACAGAATCAATATCAACACGATTTTTGTTGCCCTCCTTCAGTCGTAGAACGACTCTGGTTCATCTCAAAACACTTTTTCATGTGGCTGTGGAGCCCTATTTTGGAGAGACACTCCCGTCCACAAATATCGCAGGTTAAGGTGGCTTTGGCTTCGGTGGTAGAAGAGATAGCCATTTTTGGCATTGTACGTTTTTGTTCGAGAGCTGAGGCCCATGTTTTTTCGCTGTCCATTGCTTTTTTGGTCACTGTCTCTCTCTCCATCTGGTGCGGTCTAGAGCTATGTCTTCCCAATAGTCAGTATTGATGTTCACTGATTTGAGGTCCCGGTTTATTATATCTATGTAACGGAGGTGGGGGCGACAAGTTTTTCTTGAGCCAGTCGCGAGTTGTCCGTAGAGAATCTTTCGGGATGCGAGTGCCCTCCATCCGGCAAACATATCTAAGCCAGCGCAAGCGTCGTTGTCTGAGGACTGTAAAGATGCTGGGAATATTTGCTCGCGCAAGGATCTCAGTATTGCACACTCTTTCTTTCCATGTGATTTTCAAGATCCTTCGGAGACATCGTAAATGGAATAAGTTTAGTTGTCTCTCTTGCTTTGCGTAGGTGGTCCATGATTCTCTGCCATACAGTAGGGTACTCATAACGCATGCCTTGTAGAATTATATTTTGGTCACTGTAGTGAGCTACTGGTTTTCCCAAACTCTTGCTAGCTCAGGTCGAGGCAGCTTTCCTTATGCGTTTTTTTTATCTCCTCTTCTAGAGACAGGTCATCTTGAATTAATGATCCCAGATAGAAGAATTCATTTACGGCATCCGATTTTACCGACATTATAATTGACCATTGCAGTCCCTTACATTGTGGTGTTCATTAGCTTACAAGATAATATCCGTTTTTTAATTGGTTAATACTTGGTTTAGTCGGTAATTAGGAATTTTTAAAACCTATTTGTCAACTGAATTCAGGTGAAAGTTCTTGTATCCCAATTTGACATTTAATTCTATTATTATTTTATTATTTATTATTTTTATTTCTATTTTTATCAATCTATCTTACTATCTTTCTATCCACTTGTTGTTGTCTATTCTACTATCTTTCTATCCACTTGTCAATCTATCCAATCTTCTCTCACTTGTTGTCAATCTATCCTACTATCCACTTGTCAATCTATCCGACTACCTTTCTATCCACCTGTCAATCTATCCTACTATCTTTCTATCCACTTGTCAATCTATCCTACTATCTTTCTATCCACTTGTCAATCTATCCTACTATCTTTCTATCCAACTGTCCGTCATTCTGTCAAGCTGTCTACCTTTTTCTAAGTGTGTCTTATTCTGTCAAGTTGTCTATATGCATTTTATCTAGCCGTGTATTTCTATCCGGCTATGTGTCTTCGCAAAATGTGTGCAGTACTATCTCAGTATTTCCTGTCCTGCCTATACAACAAGTTCTAGTTTCTCAACTTGAAAACAATGACTACCAAATTTAAATATAGCAACGCACAAGATCCAGTCCACTCTATTTCGCTTGTTTTATGTTATTTATTGCCGGGCGACTAGCTGTCAGTGGAGTCAAGAAGGTACAACCGGGTAAGTCAACATTGGGTCAAGATAGCACAAGCCCCACTCCTTATAGCACGCTGTTTTCATATTCAGGGAATAACACGACTTTTTGGTTTCACCGGCTTTCAATGTTGTTCCGAGATTCAGAAGTCCTGTTTTCCCCTCTTTCCAGCATGGCACGTTTGTTGTGTCTGACTTAACATCCAGGGTCAAGGTAAGGTTAATTAAATATTAGTCAGTGGGGAAACAAGTTAACACGGGAAGACATCTAACCTGATTACGTTAATATTAGTGCGAATGGAAAAGCGCATGTTTTTTTTCCTAGGTTCATATACAAATGTTTACATTTTTTTTTTTTACTATTACACTTATTAATACGTACTAAACTAAAAATTTTATATACAGACATACAACACAGGTCTTACGTCCCTACGCCGCTATTTAGTGAGAAGATTACTTGTTCTCCCCCCCCCCCTCTTTTTTTTTTAGCCTCGCTCTACGTCACCGCGAAAGTTACGTGGGGTATTTCTAGTCCGACTTGCAGAAATAAAAGTTATCTTTCCATGACTTTTTCCTCGAGGGTTAGAGTCGGCGGGCGAGTGTGGTGTCCGGCATGGTTGGGCGACGAAGAGGATTATATATATATAAATATAGCTACTTCAGTGTGCCAAGTATTAAATAAACACATAAACGTACACGTTGTACATAGATTGAGAACATTTCACTCACAACAGATACACATTACAATTACACTTTTTGAAATGCCAAGTCCAGATGAATCTCCAATCACGTTTTATCGACTCTGTGACTAAATGGTATATAAACAATATCTTTTACTTTGTTCAAAGGAACATGTCGCAAAAAATAAAGGCGCTTTAAAGACTGGGGGAGGGGGGGGGGCTCTGACAGTAGTGGGAAAAAAAAGCAATAATGGTCATGTGACGAAAAACGAAGAACGTGATGACACTAACAATAAAGTCATTATAAACTCATCTGAAATGTAGACATTGACAAAACTCCCGTCATTTATAGTTATCATTTTGTTTATATTTCCTAACCACTAGCAAAACATTCGAAATACCGAAAGCGTTTGAATTCCGTAGGTTTCATTGCAGGGTAGATCAAGTTTCTTCTCCGGTCTCACCCTCGCACAAAGCCTCGTAACATTTTTATGGTGGTGGCGGGAAGGAACGTGGCGTCCTCTTTTTCCAAGAAAAGGTAGGGTCACAATCACCGCCATCTGAACGTTTGATTGATCTGACATCCGCTTATGTCACTGGCGTGTTTGTAATTTGTGTATAACGAGATTATCATTTGATTAGCTTTCCTCATTCTGTCTGCAGGCAGTCATGTAAGGAAGGTGTCCTTGTGGGATGCATTGACAGAGCAACATCAAAACATTTGACAGTGTACAACTATCTCACGTTATGTAGCTAAATAAGCCTACCACAGACAGAAGCAAACAAAAACAACAGATAGATGTAAGACAATCTTGAAATACTCAAAGGATAGGCCTGGATACTTGATTTACTCAAACAGAAAGGAATAGGAGAGTACGTCACAGAAGCACTCATTCACCTCACCCTTACACAAGAGGCAGGATTTACAGAGTGAAACGTTGTTTTTTTTTTAGTGGACACCATGCAATGACCTCTGTGGTGGTTGAAGTGAATGACCACAACAATGGGCGGCAGAAATCTTCCAAAACTGTATCGCGGAAGATGATTGCTCAGATTTTCGGATACGATAGTTTCAGGTAAAAACTGGGAATTTCCGCTACTGTTTCGTGCTTCCGTATTGTTTCTGTTCGTCATGGGTTAAACTTAATAAGATCTAGAGAAACTAGCATTTTTTATTTCTTGCTCTTAAATTTCATGTCATTGTTTTGTTTTCCTAACAGACTAGATGTAAAACCCATTTTTTTTTTTACTTTTTATTTTTTTAAATTAATTTATTTAACTTTTTAAGTTGTTTTAGTTAGTTAGGTCTGTTATCATGTACTTATTATAAATGACATTGCATTTGTCATGCGCGTGTCTCACTGCATCATCAAGCATAAACGAGAGATGCGGGGCCATCGACCACATCGGAACTATCGACTATTATCCATTTAACGCCATGGCCCGAGGGCTTAGGTAGATCTCATGTCAAATACTATCATCGCATTGTCCCGCGTTGACATTTCAATAGGTTAATATTGCTTCCGTCAATAATTTGCTTTTCTTCATTGAATTTTTGGGAAGACAAAGCGAGGAAACGCTGGCAAGAAAAATCAAAAGCAATCTGCAATACATATTTGTAAATTGAGACCTAGCTGAGGGCCGCATGGGTTCTCATTCACGTTGACATGGGGTCTAAAAAAGCAAGATGCATACGTCATACTTACAACTTTGCTAACAACTTAAAATCAAAGTTTTTGTCTCTTTTATACATGTATTTAAGATGTATGTAAGAAAATAAATTGCAGAAACAAACCCTTTGGGATGAGGCAAACAAAAAGTTTGAACACAATTTGTAAAAACAGAATTACAGGAGATAAAACCAAAAAGTTGATGTTCCTATGTAATTAAAGATGAATACATTTTTAAAGGGGAGCGATGGCTGAGTGGTTAAGCACTTGGCTTCGAACCTGGGGTCCTGGGTTTGAAACTTTGCGAAGACTGGGATTTTGAATTTCAGGATTTTTAGGGCGCCCCTGAGTCCACACAACTCTAATGGGTCCCTGACTTTTGTTGGGGAAAGTAAAGGGGGTTGGTCATTGTGCTAGCCACATGACACCCTGCTCATTTAACCATTGACCATAGAAACAGATGACCTTAACATCATCTGCCTCATAGATGAAAGGGAAACTACATTTTTAAAAATTCACAAAACTTAAAAAAAAAGATATGGTCACACCTTAATATGGAATTAAAACAAGTTCATGCCTTATGTATTTAAAAAATAAGGTCACACCTTATGTAATTAGAAAATAAGAAGGCATCAGAAAAGTTACTTTAGGATTTACAACAGGATCAACAAATTGTATTCAATTTTAAACTAATAGGAGACTGGGATATAAACCAATAGGAAATTATTTTGGTGAAAGAATTAGTTAAAACTAGGGATCTGAACCTAACCCATTTCTTAGGTAGCACATATTACAATAGTTGACATTTAGCACCATTACAGACACACTTTTAAAAAGAATTAATGTACAGATAATTGAAATAAAAAAAGTTTAAATGTGAATGTGTACATTGATAACAAAAAAATAGTGAATACTTTCAAAGGAGAAGTCTGTTCAATGGATAACAAAAGATGAGGGAGGGGCTTTATTGTCTGACATAACAAACAGGCTGTGAAAAATAATCTTGGTCATTTAAAAACATGAATCTCAAACAGTTTGAAGAAAAGAACTCAAAGTAACACTGCACTTACTCTGACAATATCAAGTGCAGTTTCAGTTCCAGAAACTTTACCCTGTACGCAACAATCAAGTGTTACCTAATTACAAAACTGTCAAAAAATTCTACAAATATAATAAATTACTACATCTCCGAGTTAAGTACTTGGCTTCAAAACTCTGCAAAGACTGGCATTTTAAATTTTGGGATTTTTAGGGCGTCCCCAAGTCCACCCAACTCTAATGGGTACCTGACTTTAGTTGGGAAAAGTAAAGGTGGTTGGTCATTGTGCTGACCACATGACACCCTGCTCGTAAACTGTTGACCTTAATATCATCCGCCCTATAGATCACAAGGTCTGAAAGGGGAACTTTACTATTTTTATATATATATATATATTAAAAGATCAGATCTAGCTAATTAGAGCCAATGGTATCTTACCCCAATGAGTTTAGATATGTATTTGATATTTTGGATTTTTGGTACATCAGCACAGAAAAAAAAATCTGGTTAAATCATATTTTTTTGTCCATGGCAAGTGAAAGAATTAGTAATTGGTGAATAAATATGTCATTCAGGGCCCATTGGGTATATATAAAGATTAGTTGAGTTTTAAATGATCTATATTTCCTAAATTAATAAAGCCATGTTTGTACGTAGTAAGAACATTATGTTTATCTTAGAAGTGATGTATAATGTTGCAACATATTATTTGTTCTAGTATATGGGGGAGTGATGTTAACTTCTTTCTAATCTGTCGGTACTGTACCCTGATAAAGTGACTTCTGGAAAGGTATTTTGAACACTGGTTCTAGCTCATGGTTTAGTTCTTTGAACAATCTAGTACCATCAGGTCCAGATGCTTTATTTGGTTTTATATTAGCTAATAGTTTTTTATCACACTTTCTTGTACATCTATAACCTATTATTTTTTAATTTGGTTTTAATTTTAATATGTCTTTGTCTTCTAGGCTTAGGCTGAGATGCTGATGCAATTTTCATTATCACTATGTGTTAAATTATCTTCACCTTTAAATAGAGTTACATCTGTTGTTTACATTTTTTAAAGATATGACTATACATTTTGATTGTTAACCTTAGATATTAATTTATTTATGCAGTATGCACTATGCAGCTGTCTGATAACTTTTTGGTTCTATTAGGTGTTTAATTTTAAGGTACTTTTTATTGGCTCTTTCTGCCTTGGTAGCTTTAACTTTTATAAATAGGTTCTCTTTCTGTTTGAGTAATCAGTTGGCATTGAACTTTCTATAATGTTTTAATTTTTAAGATTGCTTTTTTAGTTTTTATTTAATACAATTCCAGAGGTCATCAACTGGTTGGTTAAAGTTAATGATTATTGAAAGTTTATTTTAATGCAGCTTGGTGTAATGGCTAGGTTACATTTACTGCTTTAGTCCAGAGTATGATTTTTTGTTGTTGTTTTATATCAGATAGTTCAGGCATAATGCCATAATTTACCTATATTAAAATCTAATTATCTTTCCATACTTATAAGTTATAAGTATCATAATTATAGTAAAGTATACTAGATCTATGATAATCGTACATCTATCTTAGTATCTAGTTACTAGTATTACTATTAGTATATTTATAATATTAGTCTAGAATTATAAGATCATACTACATTCTTATTACACTATTATTCATTTAATATATATACACACTACATGTAGCCTACTTTGTAGGTGTAGACCTAGAATGTACTTGCTTCTATAATTTATAACACTTTTACAACCCTATGTAAACAGGGAAAAATTGGGGGGAAAAGTGAAACAGTCAGTACTTACATCACTTGAATCATCGTCGTCCATTTTTGTTTTCCTTAACACCAGGAATTTACTGTGCCAGACTTTTTGTAGTAGCAGGTTTAGGGGATACTCGAGTTTTTCTTTATCCATGCCTTAAACTAAAGAAAGCCCTAAATCATTAGATGTAGTCTAATAAAAAATAAATTCAAATTTATATTAAAAAGAATGAATTAGTGAATTAATTAAAAAATATTTATTAATTCAATTTTAATCACTCTTAATTTTAACTTCCTTTTTTAATCTTAAAAACATTTCTGGCATAGCTAGTGGAAGTTTATTTTCGTACTTTTATTTGTTATTGTTGTCAAAGAATATGGGGTTGCTGAATAGTGAACGGTTCATAGAAAATTAGCAAATTGACCTAGTTCTAGAAAATAGATCTAGAGATGTATTTATATTTGATTATTAGATTAGATCAAGAAGTCCAATTCTGATGTCTTGTCTTTGTTTTCTTTCGTAGAGTCGTCGAAGATATTTAATCTATATCTAGATCTCGAGTCTACTGTCTAGTAAATTTATTAAATTTTAAATAATTTTATTATTATAAAAATCTATATTAGATTTATCGTTTTAATTAATCAAATCAATGATTTACCAATCTTTATCTTAAATCTTAGCCTAAGCTACTTATGTTGACTGCTGTGCATGTTCATCGTAGACTGATGATACTGATCTAGATGATATACTCTCCTTGACTTATAGACTTATTAATAATTAATGACTAGAGATTTTATATATACTTTATTACTATAATCTTTTTTATTACTATTTATAATTAATAATATTATTTATTATGTAAGAATAAACTAATATAGGTATAGAGTATTTTTTGTGTAGGGAACACCCCATATTTTCTGACAAACACCCCACAATCTTTTTTAGAATGAGCCTTTATTTTGTTAGTTACATCGAAACTAGTCTATTTTTTTAAAATTTATATTCCATTTCTTTATAGTTCAGACACATTTAGTTTCGTTTACTCTGAAAAGGGTTCTGATCACATCACCATAACATGGGTCATATTCACATGCAAAGTTCACACCAGTACTGTCCCTTGTCCATTGATACAGCACGCTAAACTGTATTATTGGCCTGTGTCACATGTCAGCTGATCATACACAGTTAACCCTATCTTGTTGCCAGTAGGGTTACAACAATATGTTACAGATGTTACTTCAAGCTCAGGACCTAATTATTTGTTTATTTTATCAATATTTACATTCTAAACAAGTAAAGTTCATAAATATAAATGAAATCAGCTTTGTGAGCTAGAGTCAATCGCCCAGTCAATCCCATCTTAGCCACTGACAAGCTCTTCTCTCACTTGTTCCATTGCGCTCAATGTTAGGTCAAAATGCCACAACAAAAAATCATAACTTTCTAACTGTTAAACATACAGTCATAATTTATACGTCATTGAAAAGTTTTAATAAAGTATTTTAATGAAGTACTAACAAAAAATTGTTTTTTATAAAGATAAATATTTTATTTCACCTCCCTATAATATATCATCTAGACCTAGTTAATCTAGACAAAACAGATCTTCTTCATCTTTTTGACCATTGTAAAAATGATGTTTGTTAATTGAAATCCAAAATGAGATTTATTAATATTAATGAAAATTTATTAAGATGGAAATAACACTGAATCAGAATATTTAAAGATCATCATGATTATGGCCTCCTTCAGTATCTAAGCGACTGTGAATCATCTCATTGAAATGCCTCGGCATTAGCTGTGGTATGAACGATGTCGCCCACACATCAATTCCCCCCTCTCCACGTAGCTGATGTATCCAAAAAACGGGAGTGCCGATACCTTTTTTGGGTCAACGGCATCGCAGTTTCTCCCAGGGTGTAGCACTGGGTGCTGCAAACTGCCTTAGGGTCGCCAAACCCTGATTTTTCCTCAGGGGTTGACTCCCGAAGCTTTTCCCCATGATTGGGTATAGCTGCAAGGCAACAGAGGTTTGAATTCAGAGTTTTCCTTCTCCTAGGTGGATAGCCAACCATGGTTAATGAGCCCCTCCTGCACGAAGCTTACTGGCTTAGACGCCAGTTACTCACATTTGCCCTTTCTCCTGTTAGTGAGAACAGTTCTGCTGGACTCTATATCTGAGCCACACGTGAAGGCCAGGAGTTGGACTGGTTGTCAGAGGCTATTTTAGACGCTTGCCATTAGGAAGCATTTTATAGGTAGTGGAGTGCTTACATCCATTACCACTTATATATAATCTTTATCTAAACTACTTGTATAACTTTAAAATGGTTTAACTATATGGCCTCCTACACCCACAAGGTGACTATCTCATGGAAATGAGATGAATGCCTGGGCATTAGCTGTGGTTGGAACAATGTCGCCTACATATGAGTTCCCCTCTCTCCATGCAGCTGATGTATCAAAAGGAACGGCAAGTGCTGATATAGTTTGGGGTCAACAGTGTTGGTGGCTCTGCCAGTTTGTAGCACTGAGTGCTGCAAACTACCTAAGGGTCGCTGGCTTCGGATTTTTCTCAGGGTTGACTCCTAAAGTCTTTCCCATGGCAGCAGAGGTTTGAATTCTGAGTTTTCCTTCTCATAGGTGGGTAGCCAGCACTTACTAATTAATGAGTCCCTACAGGCCGAAGCTTACTGGTTTAGGCACCAGCTACTCACCCTCTTCCAGCTTCGCTGGACTCAACAAGAGTTGGACTGATTGTCAGAGGCTTTTTCAGACGCATCAATGCCATTAGGAAGCATTTTATATGTAGTGGAATGCTTATATCCATTACCACTTATAATCATAAATGTATCTTTAAAAAAAAAAAGTAATTTTTGAATATTCCTTCCAAAATGAAGATTGTTACATCCTAGACCAAACAGAAGATGGAAGTGCGCAGGATTCAAACTTGGGGCCATTATGAGGATTGCTGGAAGTGAATATCACATAACAAGGCGGTCACCTGATTTGAAAAAATAAATGAATTTAATTATTACTTTTTAGATAAGATAGATCATTTTTATTGGTCCAATCAAATGGTAATTCAGTTTGACTACTATTGACCATCTCAGAATAACTTCTGTACAATAATAAAATAGATGCAAATACAAACAACATTCACACACGAAACACATACACACTAACACTAACGACCAGGGCTTTATGAATTAGACTTCTATGTGCTTCTCAATGCTGACAAATGACCCTGTAACACTCTGACCAAAAGTGGGATAAAGGACTTTTTAATTCTTTCTGTTTTAGTCCTAATCAGATCTGATTTAACAGTGGTTTAATGGGTGCAGGTTGTCTTTAAGAATCATGAGTTTTCTGTAAAGGCATCTTTCAAGAAAAAGCTTTTCTAGAGATGGTAGCTGTGTTTGAGTGATAAACCATGCTTTTTTAAACAATTACTAAGTGCCAACATAGCAACTTTGTGAAAAATGTATCTTGCATTCTACTAATAAATCTGAGGCTTTATTAAATATTTGAATGCCTTTTAAGAGAGTCATTTAGATTCTTCAGTAAGAAAAAATACCACACATAATGAATTTGACTGATGGAGATATCAGTTCTGTGAATATTGCCCGAAATGAACTAAACTTTTCCTTTGAGGGTGATACAAATTGTAATGTTATAAATTTCAAACCCAATAAAGACACATTGGAGATGCAGCGTGTTTCTCTTACTGTGGATCAAGTTGAGTACAAGCGTTTCAGTGGTGTGACACTAAGGGAAACTAAACAAAAACAAACAGATGCTGTTTCCTTGGATGTAAAAATGTCACCTAATTTAAGTGTTTATCATCGGTAAGTCTAACAAAGATAAACTTCTTCTTCTTTTTTTTTTTTTTTTTTTTTTTTTTTTTTGGGTTTGTTAAAAAAATTGAGGCTTTTTTTTTCCCCATATATAGGCCTACCTAAAATTATACTCGTATATAATGAGTCACAGAATTTTAAAACTAGACTTTAAATTTTCATATTTCTGACATTCGGGTGTTGTATAATCAGAGGATATGTGTAAGATCTGTTCTTTTATGATAAACTAATCTGTTAATGAAAGATGCAGCACTGGGTAGAGCAAAGCTTTGGTTTTATTTTGCCTTTACTAAGGAAATTAAATAAAATTAAAAAAAAATATTTTGTGTCATTTTTTCTCATTTTAGCAGACGATCAAAGGACCTTAATTCTAGCCAAGAGTCTTTGTCCTCTCCAGGATTGCAGAGACCATCTTCTAGAGCTAGTTCTACTGATCTGCGAGAAAGGTAATTAAAATTAGACAGTGTCTGTATTGTTCACTTAATTAAAATCATCAGATAGATTAGATTATTAAATAACATCCCCTTTATAACAATAATTCAATTGCGCTACATCTAAAAATATGCCCAACAACTTTCAAACAAAACACAACATTTAATTGACCAAATCCTTTAATTAGTTCATGATCAACTTGATTAAATCTGATGAAACACTTCACACTCTCCTAACCTTCTTGCAAACTCTGTAAGTTTGAATAGCATCCACATTATCCATTCTCAATACTCTTCATTGCAGAGGTAAATTGTCAATTAAAAAATCCTAACAATGAAAAGTCTTTTTTTGTTTGTTTTGTTTTTCGTAACAAGGAAATGTTCAAAGACAGAATGTAGGACTACTGGTAGCTTACTTTCTATTTTGAGTACAGACTTGGATCTTTGTTAATATTATATTGACCTACCAGGTCAAAACTAAAGCTATTTAGGCATAAAAAATTGATTGCAAGTTGAAATTAAGCTCATTTTTGTTAGTTAGCTAGAATCTTAAACTAAAAACATCATTTACAAGTCTATTTTTAAGCTGTGAAATTTTAATAAAAAGCAACAAATATCCATCTTGAATCAAATTAGTCCAAAATAGTTATAACAAAAAATATCTTTTTGAAATGGAGAATGGGAAATATTTATTTGGAAGCCAGTTAAACTAAAAAAATTTATTTAGGATCTAGGAACTGTAATTTAGCAGTGATATTTTGGATTTTGCAATTTTAGAAAACATTTTTAGGAGTAATTTAAGTACTACAAGACTAAAAGGAAAATATTTGAAAATAGACTTACTATTCTGAGAGGTTATTATGAGGTATTTTGAAATAAGAATCAAAGAAATATATTTCAATGATTGCTTTCTAGGTACCCATATTTTTTATTAACATTAAGTCATAACAGTGAGAACTTTAACAATAATTATTCCTTAGAGATTTAACTTAACATGATTTTTAAACAAATATGAAGAAACATGATAATAAAGGAACAGTTAGACTTTTTAATTAGGTTACTTAGAATTTATCTGTGAGTCAGTAATGTTGAAACATCATATTACAATTTTAGAGGCAATTATCTTTCTTTCTTTGTAGAGAGATTTTCTTAATCATAACATTTGTGAAGATATATAGCACTGGCCTTCAACTTTTTTTGGCCTACTGCCCCCTTTTTGTATTCTTTTACTTTAAAAATCCACCAGCGCCTCCCTGTAAGAGAAACACTTATAAAGAAGTGTGAGAAATCAAATTTGAACAAAATGTCATTTATTTCTTAATTTTATGCTATCAATAACACTTATCACCCATGGGAGACGACTGCATGCTAAAGGTGATCTTCTTTGGCGAGCTTAGAGGTGGACAGCGTTACAGAGGTGCCCCCCTTAAGAGCACAAAATTCAGGAAAATATGCAGGTCACAACAGGGTTTGCGTAGTTATGTGAAACACTGCACTCAGCCTTATTCTTCGGAATCGAAGACATTGCCAGTATTATCATTATACAAAAGCTATGTCAAATAACTTGCAGTGATTACATACAAAAATTAATTACATTTTCATGACTTTCTTTCAGGTCCTAATATTTCCTTTTTAAATTACTGAATATTAGACGTTTTTTAGGTTTAATTGTAAATTTATTGAAGTCTGACAATATTAGAAATTTTAAGCTTTAAATTAACCAAAGCTAGGCTAAATCTAGGTTAACCACATATGTTGATGGAAAATCTAACAAGTAATTCCATTTTCGAACACAGTTTTGAAATTTTTCTGAAACATTTAAGCCCAGCCATATCTCTGTTGTGTCTCCTATGTTAACATTCTTTTTACTGAAGACATAATTTTGTAAATCTATTTTTTCTTGCAACTCAATTTGAACATCAGTAACAAATGTTTAATAATTGTCATTTATATTTAATTTGTTTTCTTTATTTACATCCTAAAAGCGAATCGTCATTTCTTCATAGAGCTTTGTTATGTCAATTACATAGATATTGATGTCCTTAAATAGTAATTAATTTGTCAACAAACAAGTTACATGAGATTGTAAAACCCTGTAAAATAGATTTAATATCTCGATAAAAGAGAAAATGATATAATCAATAAAAGTCAATTTATTTCCTGCAGTCGAAGCTTGGTTTCATTCATTTGTGTTAGATGCCTACCATGTAAAACAATTTTTTTAGCCTACTTAAGTTATTACAAAAAAATAAATTAAAAAATCCAAAATTGTGTTTAAGAACTTAGCAAAACGAGCAATAACAACTCCCTTTCGAAATCCAGCAAACCTCAATTTACAATAAGAGTTTAACATGTTGCTTATCATTTGTTTCACATAGACAGATTAGCTTATTTTTGGCATTGGCTTATATTTTATTTACAATTTTTATAATTAGATTCAAATAGAAATGAAATTGCAGACTAAAATTGCCTGTGTATCATAACTCTTAAGGTGAATAGTGGATAGATCTGTTCTTTTTTCTATAATACTTATGACAAGCTACATAACTAGACAATTGCCTTTTGAAATAATATTTCATCATTAACCAAAAAAAAAGACTTTTTCTGTCACAGATAAGTTTTAAAAAATTTTATTTTAGTTTTTATAAATTTTCAAACAATATCATAAGACTTAGAGGCCACTTTAACATATCCTGCTTTGCCGTTTTTTTTTTTAAATATTTTTTGAATAGTAAATTTTTCATTATTGTTCATGAATATTCTTAAATTATTTGTGGATATTGCTATATGTTCAAGAAAGCCGACATGGTTTAATAACCACATCTGCAAATGCCATCATTCAAAGTAGAAGATTGGAATACTTTTTATCTAGTGGCAATGCACTAAAACTCAGGAAAATACTCCTTTACATACCATTGAATTTTCATAGCAACACTTTGCCAATGTTTTTTGTTTAAAAAAAGGTTAAATTATTCTATTTGAATGTTAGCTTTAACGTTAGCTTTAAATTAGAAGCAAGCTAACCATAATTTGTTTACATTTAGTTTGCCTGCTTTAATTTTGAAGAAATTTTTTATATGTTGTATTACATGCACCTTTAGTTTCTTTCCACCTGTATGCCCAGCGCCCCCTTACCACCCCTTTGGCTGTCAGCACCCCCAATTTCACGAAAATGCCCCCCAGAGAGGGGGGCGATAGCGCCCCCGTTGAAGACCACTGATATATAGATTTCAGTTGTGGTCCTTTTTGCATTATTTACATTTGGGAAGTGTTTGCTGGGTTGTTGGAGGACTTGACTTCTGAACACATGATTAAGATTTAGTTTCTTAGCATATTTATGAAATTTTATTCCATATTTTAACATGTGGGAAGTAAAGCAGTTGTATACTGTGCTGAGCATTGGACTTAGAAAAAAAAAATTTAGTACTTAGGATCATTTGATGTACATTTATGTCTATTCAGTTTTCAAATGAACAGTATGCGTTTTGTTTTCCTTACCAGTGATGAAGGAGAAAAAGAAGGGGGATCTCCTATACATAACTCAGCCAACTGCAGCCGCAGTGCTTCTCCTGATAAGCCGCATAACACTTATGAATCTCCACCAAGAATCAACACTATTTCAGAGGGCATGGATCGCAGCTTTACAGAAAATGGGAATGCCTTAGAGAGAAGACCTGGATCAGCACAGGATCTGTATGAGATGAACAGCAGCAACAGGAGCTCATATTCTTTTGAGAGATCTCTGGATAATATACTGGGTAAGTTAGAACATTATTGTATGTTGAACTCATTGACAGCTCAGCTGATCAGCCTTTGACACTAGTGACCATGGGCTAGAGATAAAGACAGCAAAGTATTGACATCACCAGCTGAAAGTAATTGCTGGGATGAAGAACACAGCAGATAAATTTAAAAAAAACAAACATAAATTATACACATCAGCAACTGTCATTTTTAACAGATTTTAAAAATTTGTCTAAAAAAAATTCTACACCAAACTCCATAAATAGAGAAAATATTCCAAAAGGATCTAAAAATGCCAAGGACATAAATAACTGGTTAACAGAATGGAGCCCTTCCCAAATTCTGGCGGAAATGAATAAAATGTATTATAAAAACACAAATAAATATTTTTTTATTTTTATTTTAGTTAGATCCATATAAGGAGAATAAATTAACAAATTTTATATTGTTTCATATTAAAATTTGTAAACATGATTCAATCCCCAATTCTGTGAACTCAATCATTTTTTTTTTAATATGATTGTTCTAGGGTCAATGGGTGTTTTTTTTCTTTGAGAATTGATATATGGAAATTTACTGTATATTTCAATACAACAGTAAGACACATGGATTTGTTAAGTTATACGCTGAAGTGGAACAGTTTTAATCCATTGAAATTCAATCTACAGAGTAAAAGTTTACATCCAAATGTTGGAATAAATTAGAAATCACAGTTATAAATAAAAGATGTACAGACTAAATGTTAGTACTATTGACAAAAAGGAGCTTGACTAACAGAAAGAATTGACTTTAACTTATCCTGAGATATGCCTTTACTCTTTGTTTTAGAATATTTTTAAAAGACCTTCTCAAAAATCATACTATTTCTCTGCCCTTCAAATATTCTTTGTTTGACTTATTTATATATTGCCTAGTCAAGGGCCCAACTTGAAGAGGCGCTTGCAATCTAGAATGAAAATGTTTTAATTTACTTTGTTCAAACTTGCGCTGTAGACCACAAGTGTGCAATTGAGTGTGACAGTCATGTCTTCTGATCTGCAGCTTTTGTGGGATGTGTGGCTGAGAGGCTTGAACTGCTTGACCTCATATCAAAGGGGCTCAAGTTCAAGGCAGCACATAAACCTTTTCCTAGATAATCCCCCCCCCCCTTCCTCTTCCCCGGTCCAAAAAAGAGATTGGACAATAGTGCAGAGAGCATGTTATAAGCATGAAAAATGCGCTGTAAAAAACAAATCTAATAAAATTACACTTTTTATCAGATTTGTTTCAGCTTAAAATCCAGTATTGACCAACTTTCTCTATGTAAACAATTACTTTCAGATTTCTATTTTTAAACAAAAATTCACCTATAGCTTCATTTCCTTTTTTACATTACCTTTTTTACATTACCTTTTTTACATTACCTTTTTTACATTACCTTTTTTACATTACCTTTTTCAAGCTCTAAGGATTTTCCTAGAAATTTGACCATTGATGTATGTTTTTGAGAAAAGAATTAATAGCTAACTGGCCACACTTGACCTTTATAATTTTTCAAAGTATAACACTGTTTGATCGTCGTATGAGCTGAGCCGAAGGCTCTTCGAGCTCAAAGTTTGAAAAAAAACCTGTTTGGACGCCAAACTGTAAAAAAAAAAACCTGTGTGAACACAGTTCTGTTTGAGAGACACCTGAGTCAAAGCCTATGTAAAGCATTGCTGTTTCCAATGCCTTTGGCCCCCGAAGCATGCTTGGCTGCACATGGCTGAAGGCCGAGGAGCCGGGAGCCTCCACCATTTTCCTTCGTTATGCCAAGCTAACTGTGGGGGACTCGCCATTTATGTAACGGTCCCTTTTTCCACCCGAGTGCCACGGTGAGACAGAACAGCGTACCCGTGCAAAGTATAACACAAAATTAATTGAAATTTTTGCTTGAGGTCTAGACAATCTTAAGCTTGAACAGACAATATTTAACTGTTTTTCCTGATCGTTGACCTTATTAGTTAAATTAATAGATGTTTAGGAACATTTTGCGCACAGGTTCAGGAACATTTTATGCACCCTCTTTTTTAGGTCTGGATCTATAGGCTATCATAAGAGTATAATATGTACTCTGAGTAGATTTATACATTTGATGAAACAGAATTTTGGGGGAGTGGGGGAGGTGGCAAAAAAAATGTCCATTTTTGTTTAAATCTATCATTCATTAGTTATTAAGAGTAAAATAATCGCTCTTACAAAACAGTAATCAGCTTCATAAAGTAGGATTTGTCTCTCTTTTTTTTTTTTTTTTTTTTTTTTTTTTTTTTTTTTTTTTTTTTACTTGTTATTTCATTAATTTTTGTGTTTTTGCTCAGATAAATGTTCAGAAAAGTCTCTTGACATCAGCCTCGCTGTTGATTCATGGAACTCTTCAGCTCAAGAAGGTGGCAAGTCTCCTGACCAGCAGTCTTCAGGCAGTACAGCTAAAAGTGGATCAAAGACAGAAAAGAAGAAGAATCGTTGGTACAATGTAAGATACCTATCTGTTATAGTTCCACTATTAATGTACGGCAGTACAGCTTGAACTTCTGGTCCGTAGTATTGTGTGTGTTCAAATGTGTTTATGGGGTCTTAATGCTAAATATGCTTAATATCTCTAAACATTGAGCTGGTATTTGTGTAAGGTAAAGCTGTTAAACGGCTGTAATAATTCAATATTTATTACTCATGTATATCAGTTATCAAAAAAATTTTTGGGGCTAGATCAAGAACATCTTAAAATTAGGTAGGTGGAAATTTTAATAAATTGACACAGACGCGACATCTTTTCACTAACTTGGTATTTTTGTCATGAAAATTGTCTTTTATCAGATTTATTGAAAGAAATAATCATTGACCTTTTGCTGCACATCAGCAAGACCAATTATAATAATAATTAGTCTTGTCTTCGAGTCCAAAGATTAGTGAGTAATGCAGTATTTCCCCTGGCTACGTAGCCCCCAATTCTATAGCTATTGTAAAACCAAAAAAAAAGGCTGGATATTTGGTGTCAAGGTCAACAGCATTCTACTGAACCCTTCTTTGATTAAGCTTTTTTAATCTATAAGTGTCATAAATATAAACTTTCTAATATAAGCATATTAACAGAAAGAAAAAAGACATGATTCTTAAAAATTTTCATATGCTTTCAATAGTAAGAAAGAATTTCAATTATGTCTTCTGTCACTTTGAAACTAAAAGCATTATTGAAAATCTGATTATATATACATATATTAGAGTGCGATAAAATGAGGTGCAGCGAATACTTTTGTCTTCTGAAAACCAACTGATTCATTTTTAAAATTAAATAAATAAATAAATAAATTAAATATTCAAACTTCTTTTTCCTCAAATACTATATATTTAAAAGAAGTTTTAACTCTTTCTCTCCTAATTAACGATATCATCGTTGATTTGACCTCATTAAATTAAATAAAAGTTTAATTGTATAAACTTTACTTTGTGTTCTAGAAAAAAAACATGCATTCCCCTTTACCTCTCTATAAAAACAAAACATTTTCTGATCACAAACGACAAAGCTATTGAAGCTTCATCATAACAGGGGAGTGAAATAGTAATCAGCAAAATTAAGAATCCTGTCAAAATGTGGAAAAATAATTACGGAGAGAAAGAGTTAAAAAGTCCTATGTTGTATATATAAAGAATAGTACTTAAAGGGAAATAATAATTAATTATTAATTTTTTATTTCATAGTTTTTTATAGAAAACATTTTATTCTGTGTTTCCGGATCAATAATTCCATGGTCAATTTCAAAAGATTTATTTGAACTGTGTATATCTATTTAATCATCATTGTTATGTGTGTGCTTTCAACTTTTTATACAACTTTTATTTCAAACTAAAATCTTTCCTTTACATAAAAAATACATAGAAGCACATTAAACAAGACCTAAGATATTTTGCAATTTGAATAGCCGTGAATATATGCTACACAAATTCATTTTAAAATCATTTTTTAATAAATTTTTAAAAAATTTGATTGTTATTATAATTTAAACTACTTAATCATTAAAACTAAAAAAATGTTGATGCGGACTTAATCCAAATGGGCAGCTTGTGTGTTTAAAACATCATCATTGATAGCATTAGACTTCAAAGAATACATTTCTTATGTTTCTAAGGTATCCCTCCTTCTTTAACTCAATAGAAAACAAAATTTATTTTGAAAAACGCAAAAGTTTTTTTAGGTTGGAAGAGTGTGGCAAGTAAATTATTATTCTGAAGAGTTAAAGATGTTGAAATATGAAAAGTTTTTATGTCTTACATCACATGACCTTTTAGATTTAGCTATGTTAATTAGAGTTCTTTGGTGATTAAAATTCAATTTTTAAGACTTGAGTTTTAGACGATAGCTGAAAAAAAAAAGCTGCGTACAAATTTTGTAATGTCTCTCTTCATTTGAAGCCCATGAAAAAGATTTATTTAAAATTTTATCTGCAATAAAAAAATTGCTTCCATTCTTTATTTACTTGACTCTTCCTGTTGACTGTGATTGAACAATTGCTAAGTATTTATCATGTGGTTCACTTAATAACTATTTGTCTACCATTACATCTCACATGTCATTCAAGAGCTTTTTTTAATTCCTTTATTTACATATGTGTACATACTGGGGAGGGTGTCATAATAAAGCTGTAAAAGATTAACTGGCACATCTGCTGCATGTGCGTCCCCTATCGCTTGGTCAATAGTAGATCTCTTTTGAGAATGTTGCATGCCCCTAAGTAATGTTAGCATTAGACTGTATCACATGGTCCTTTGGGGAAAAAATGTCTGTATTTCTGATGTGGCTATACTCTAGGATGGTGTTAATAGATTAAATGATTTATGTGTCGGCCGTTTGTTACATATTGCATGGTTTACACATTTGCTAGCAACACATGTAACCTACCTGGTGTCTATTGCACTACTTAGCTGTTATTCATTACTATAGGATAAATGTTTAAATTGTTGATAAAAGCATTGGGATGCAAAGATCATTGCTTTGCTGGGACTGTCCTATGAAACTATGGCCTCTAATTGGAGTATAGCACTTTCTTTTTTGATATGGCTGTGTTTGACTGCATTTGGGTTTTTAAAATTTGCACTAAGTGCAGCAATGATGACTTGAAAAAATTACCCTTTTTCTGGTTAGTTGATGAATAGATTAATTAAAGTAAAGTAATTCATGAGATATACATTCAGTTCGACACTATTTGTCAATTTATATATATATATTTTTTTACCTACAGTAATCAGTTCTATGGTCCACTTTTATAGATTTAATCAGACTTACACATGTATTTTATATTTTTTTAAATGTACATAAGTCAGTGATAAAGATCAGACTTGTAGGAGTATTTTGTATTTAGAGTATGTGAGTACTGCTGGATGTACAATGTGTAAGTTTTGTAAATTTAAAACATTTTGCCTGATAAAGTAATAGAGAAACATTGAGCTTCAGTTGCTCAGACTTTTAGAGAATTGCATCAGCCCTTCTAAACCTTTCTAGTTTAAATGACTTTTATAAGTTAAATTATTCTTCTGGACCAGGGCCTGACTGTTTGCATTTGAGCTATTATAATCAAGAGCATCATTATTATGTACATAATTTATTAGGCTATGCATAACACTTTAAAAGTCAACCATCAATGAAACCAGATAAACACAAAGTCACTGAGTTGTGGGAGCTGACACTTTTTAGAACTAAATGAAATGTAATTTTTTTTTATAAATCCAAGTCATTGACTGTATTTAAAAAGATGATATTATAAGAACTATTGACATATCACAGGTCAAAATTTAAGTCATTGACTGTATTCTAAAAAGATATTATAAGAACTATTGACATATCACAGTTCAAAATTTTAAGTCATTGACTGTTCTCTAAAAAAATGATATTATAAGAACTATTGACATATCACAGGTTAAAATTTAAGTCATTGACTGCACTCTAAAAAGATGATATTATAAGAACTATTGACATATCACAGGTTAAACTAATTGAAAATACTTTGACCTAATTGTTTGAAAACAGAGTGAAATGGACAAAAGAAAGTCACAAATGGGATTCAGCAAAAAATCAATAAAGCGCAAAAAGCAGGTAAACTAGTAGCAAAGACAAAGGCTTCTGGAAAGGTTGAAAGTAGTTATCCTTATGCTTTTTATTTTCATAGTAGCTAACGAATGCCAGCCACTTATAATCTATTATTTATCCAGTAGATGCTTGAAACTAAAAGAGTACATAAATGCATTTAAATTATTACATATTTTTCATTTCATCAGTATTAAATAAAATTAGTTTATTAATGCTATGGTACTAATTAAGTGTAAACATTGTGTAACTTATGAATTAAGATTCAAAAATGCTTTAAAAAATCAAATATGAAATATTTTCTTTTGAAAAGTATTTAATCTTCGAAACTGAAATATTAAAGGGAGCATTATTATAAAAGCACATTCTTATTTGAGTACTATTGTTGTGTATCACAAAAGTATTCATTTAAAAGTTATTTCCATTGCTCCCTCTATTAGAAGTCAGGAAATTTTGACATTTCTGGATGATATGATCCAATACAAAAATACAATGCGTCAAAGTGTGTCTTACTAATGAACTGTAAAAGGTTAATTATTTTATCATAGCTGTATGTTTTTATATTATTTTCCCCTGTGTTTCAAGCATCACTGTCTCCAATAGCTGTTGCATAATATTGAAATGTGTAAAATTCCTCATATAATAGCTTGGAGAAGATATACATTATTTATTTATATATCTGTATCCTTTTCATTTTCGCTTCAATGTACTTTGCTGATTTCTGCTTTGCTAAGTGTGTTGTAGTAATCTCCCTTAATTAACCAAACAAAATTGGAATAAAATTGACTTTGTAATGGTATATTTTTATCTCAGCATAATTTAGCAATATCAAGTGTTTTTCTTGTCGATCATAAATAATACATTCTCGCTAATTGTCAACTGTCATGTATATTTTAGTGACTTGGATATACAATTTAATATATGTATGTATCATTTGTTTCAGCACCTAGCTTCAACTGTATGTTTACATTTACAGCATTATTGCTCGTACCCACTGAAGCTTCTATATGTAATGTGTTTATGTTGTCCACTTGTCTTTGTGAGAGATATACAATTAGATAGAGCCATCCTTTGTCTAATACATGCCTAACGGCTGTCTGTGTCGGCTCTATCGAAGTGTTAGTGAACAGATGCTGCGTGGGTGGGGGAGGGGCTAGCTGGGGCTTGTGACCTTTGACCACTGGGGTGGTAATTTGCATACGGGTGAAATGACTCTGGATCAGAAGACTGTTTTTTTGGACATTCCGATGGTCTAGAGGTTAGTTTCGCTTGGTGGGTTATCGCTAGGCAGTGGTGTCGAATCCGGAGTCACAGGTTCGAGCCTCGGTCGGCGCATGCCCCTATTTTCGTAGCATTTTAATTCACTACTTTCTCTCTTAAAAACTTGGTCCCTGGGGCTGTTATTCATTTATGTTTAATATATGTATGCATCGAACTTTGCCCTAAGTTCATGACCTGCTCACTCTAACTAGCCACCACAGAAATAACACAATGGGTGTAAGGCCACACTTTGAGCCTACTTAACATGGATCTTAGTTTATGTGTTTATAAAACACCTGTCACACTGACAAAGTATCATCTTCTTCACAAAGTCAACCAAATGATGTTTTAATTTCTAGCAGATGGTAGTGACGGCCACCTGTGAGTGTTTGTTTGTGTGAACAGCGTTCTCACTTTATTTAGACATTTTGTCATAGTGGCATAAATAATTTAAGTCCAATTTCTTATGTGTATTCCAATTTCAAAGTCCAATTTCTTATGTGTATTCCAATTTCAAAGTCCAATTTCTTATGTGTATTCCAATTTCAAAGTCCAGTTTCTTATGTGCATTATTTCTAATTATTTGAACTGCATTGTGCTCGGTATTGATTTATTGTTTATTACGTTGTGAAATTTTTATTTGCATTCAGTCATTCGAATAAGTTACCACAATTTCAAACCATCCACTTCTATGAATGTATTTCACTTGTAAATAAAACTTGAGGAAGATCTCATTACAATTCAAACAAAGCTAAACATTCTCTTTTTAAGTGCTGAGCTATAAACTGTTGTTTTAAAAGCATGCATGAACTATAGAGTGTGTGACTGTTTAGCTTTGAAAGGCTTCTTCTTGCCTCAATGGTTTTATTTCAAGGAGATGATCTAATAAGAAAAGTGAATTTCTGGACTATTGGTTGGTTCTCACTCGTTAGATTGTGAATGTGGTGTTGAAATAAAGGATGATATTTGATGCAAAGCAACAGTTGACTGGTTTCTTAATGACAGTAAGTAAATTATGATCAGCCTCATTATGCAGTCACCACTCTGACAGAAAGGATATACTTTCTTTAGGAAACACGATGAAAAATGTTAGCTCTTTCTCTCCGTAATTATTTTCCTCATTTCGATAGTAATATTCATTTTGCTAATTTGTATTTCACTATCCTGTTATGATTAAATTTCAATAGCTTTATTGTTTGTTCTCAGAGAATGTTCTAGTTGGTATTGAATTACAGGAGAATCCATGCTCTTTTAACAGAACACACATTCAAGTTTGTAAATCCAAACACAAATTAGTTGAATTGGAGTCAAATCAACATTGGCATCATCAATTAGGAGAGAAAGAGTTAACACTGGTGTAGCATTTGTCCAGGTTCCTAGTTTGGTGGAGACTGCTAAATTCTATTTGTAGGGTGTTGACTGGCTTGGCACAAGCTGAAAAGGATCGTGTCATGTCATTCTAGAAACTTGTAAATTGACTTCTTCTGTCCGACAAAAGTGTTACATATAAGTAAATAGGCTCTGACTGTGGAATGCTATCTGAGCAGAATGATCCTGGACTCTAGGCAACCCATACTATTTCTAACCAAATCAAATGAGCACAAACTCATGTCTGAGTATTTGTTCCTAAAACCTCCCATCACCAATTCTTTTTTATTGTAATTCTCTCTGAGTAACCACTGTTGTAGATGAGAATAATAACTGAAGATGATAATGACTGAAAAATACATATATTGAAATTTTTGGGAGAAATGCTGATATCTAGTGTCCAGGCTGTACTCTATAACTAAGATATCTAGTGTCCAGGCTGTGTTCTATAACTAAGATATCTAGTGTCCAGGCTGTGTTCTATAACTAAGATATCTAGTGTCCAGGCTGTTTTCTATAACTAAGATATCTAGTGTCCAGGCTGTGTTCTATAACTAAGATATCTAGTGTCAAGGCTGTGTTCTATAACTAAGATATCTAGTGTCCAGACTGTGTTCTATAACTAAGATATCTAGTGTCCAGACTGTGTTCTATAACTAAGATATCTAGTGTCCAGGCTGTGTTCTATAACTAAGATATCTAGCGTCCAGACTGTGTTCTATAACTAAGATATCTAGCGTCCAGGCTGTTTTCTATAACTAAGATATCTAGTGTCCAGGCTGTACTCTATAACTAAGATATCTAGTGTCCAGACTGTGTTCTATAACTAAGATATCTAGTGTCCAGACTGTGTTCTATAACTAAGATATCTAGTGTCCAGGCTGTGTTCTATAACTAAGATATCTAGCGTCCAGACTGTGTTCTATAACTAAGATATCTAGTGTCCAGGCTGTGTTCTATAACTAAGATATCTAGTGTCCAGACTGTGTTCTATAACTAAGATATCTAGTGTCAAGACTGTGTTCTATAACTAAGATATCTAGTGTCCAGACTGTGTTCTCTAACTAGGATATCTAGTGTCCAGACTGTGTTCTATAACTAAGATATCTAGTATCCAGACTGTGTTCTATAACTAAGATATCTAGTGTCCAGACTGTGTTCTATAACTAAGATATCTAGTGTCCAGACTGTGTTCTATAACTAAGATATTTAGTGTCCAGGCTGTGTTCTATAACTAGGATATCTAGTGTCCAGACTGTGTTCTATAACTAAGATATCTAGTGTCCAGGCTGTGTTCTATAACTAAGATATCTAGTGTCAAGACTGTGTTCTATAACTAAGATATCTAGTATCCAGACTGTGTTCTATAACTAGGATATCTAGTGTCCAGACTGTGTTCTATAACTAAGATATCTAGTATCCAGACTGTGTTCTATAACTAGGATATCTAGTGTCCAGACTGTTCTATAACTAAGATATCTAGTGTCCAGACTGTGTTCTATAACTAAGATATCTAGTATCCAGACTGTGTTCTATAACAAGGATATCTAGTGTCCAGACTGTGTTCTATAACTAAGATATCTAGTATCCAGGCTGTGTTCTATAACTAAGATATCTTGTGTCCAGGCTGTGTTCTATAACTAGGATATCTAGTGTCTAGACTGTGTTTTATAACTAAGATATCTAGTGTCCAGGCTGTGTTCTATAACTAAGATATCTAGTGTCCAGGCTGTGTTCTATAACTAGGATATCTAGTGTCTAGACTGTGTTTTATAACTAAGATATCTAGTGTCCAGGCTGTGTTCTATAACTAGGATATCTAGTGTCCAGGGTGTGTTCTATAACTAAGATATCTAGTGTCCAGGCTGTGTTCTATAACTAAGATATCTAGTGTCCAGGCTGTGTTCTATAACTAGGATATCTAGTGTCCAGGCTGTGTTCTATAACTAAGATATCTAGTGTCCAGGCTGTGTTCTATAACTAGGATATCTAGTGTCTAGGCTGTGTTCTATAACTAAGATATCTAGTGTCCAGGGTGTGTTCTATAACTAAGATATCTAGTGTCCAGGCTGTGTTCTATAACTAAGATATCTAGTGTCCAGGCTGTGTTCTATAACTAAGATATCTAGTGTCCAGGCTGTGTTCTATAACTAAGATATCTAGTGTCCAGACTGTTCTATGGCTGATATGACCAATGTCCAAGTTGTCTTTAAATTAGTTATTTATTGTCTATGTTATGTTCTCTATTCAAGTTGTTTAGGATCAACATCTTTGAGCTTGCCCCACTAAATATCATTATATTCTGTCACCACACTAGCATTGCAAGTGTCCTAAAAGGTATTTACAATATATTCTAGCATGTTCTATCTTCTTCAGTTTAGTTTGTCTTGAGTGTATGAGTATGCCAAGTAGAAATATAGTTTGGGATATTCTTGACAAGGTTACAGGAAGCGTGGTCAAGAGGCTGTGTGCTTGAACTTGGCTTGGCTTGGCTACCTAGACGGGGGCTCGAGGTTCGACGCCCGACTCAGGCAGAGTTGTGTTTACTGAGCGCCTAAAGGCAGCACGGAAAACCAACTCCTAGATACCCCCCCCCCCCCCCACCACTGGTCCAAAAATGAGATTAGATCAAAAGCACACTGAGCATGCTATAAGCATGAAAGTAGCGCTATATAAAAGCTATAATAATAATACAATGCTCAATATTTTTTGGAAAGAACACATCAATTTATTTTGTTTTACATGTTTCTGATATTCCTTCAGACTTGAAGATTTTTGCATCCTAGCCCAGTATGGTTCGGGGGGCTGCAAGCTTAGAACCTGGGACCATCTAGATGAGTTTACCACATGATCAGGCAATCACATGTAAATCAAGACTTACCACATTCAGAATAGATTAGTACTGTGTATTTATAGTTGAGTTGAAAGAAATATAATCATGTTTTTGAGGTCAGGAGTTTTTTTTGTTTTTGTTTTTTTTTACATTCATCAAACATTTATCTACACATTTGTAAACCTTTTTTTTTTTCTTTGATTTTGTATGTAGTCCTTATATTACATATTATTTCTGATGCTTATAATTGAAACATAAACCTGGATTTTAAACAATATACTACTTTTGGCTTCATGACTTTTAACATGTTTTCTGTGTGAGTTATCTAACTTTTAAACTTTTAATTTGATCTATGTAAAATTAGATGTTATTTTTAGCATTATTGCTCTATTTTATAGATTGACACTGTGTAGTTAATAAAAGATGTGACTTCTCTATTTGTTGTAAGGCCATCTAGGTTAAATACTTCTTAGAGACATATTTTAAAATAAGTATGGAGAACTTTTCATATTTGTTAATAATGATAAAAATCAAAATATCTATTGTTCTATTTCCTTTTCTTGCCTTTCATATAGATATATATACAGACACACACTGGTAAATATATACTTAAGAGGTCATATCGTGTACTACCTGTAAATGGAACGGAACTCAAACAAAAAATCATGTTGCTTGACTTTACTTCAAGATTAACTACTTTTTGCTTTCTAGTATTTGAAGAATCTTCATCCTGATACAATGATTTTAGTCATATACATTTCTCATTGATTTAAAAGTATTATACTGGTAAAAACATTTATTATAAAATGTTTATTTCTTCACATGATAACGATCAATGATCTACAGATGTTGACAACTTGTAGACTAGCCAGGTTTAAATGCTCATTAGTGAATCCCATAGTGCTTGGAACATATTGATGATTAACAGAGAATCTATGTATTTTGAAACCTGTCTTCTGATTTTTACAATGTTACTTTCTCTATGTTAGTTTAAGAAGTATTATTTTTATTTAGACATTGCTGTCTAGCTCTGGTCACCTTTTTTTTATCTATTTTCCACTAGCGGCCCAGTAGTAACTTTAGAAAAAATAAATACTGGGCAGTGTAATAGGCAATACTATTGTACCAGTGACCTTTTAATTATTTTAATTATAAGGAGATATCATTTTAAAGAAAAATGATCTCATTTCGTTTTCTTGTGTTCATGTGTAACTGTGTGTTACTGTCTGTGACTGTGTGTGTTTAACTGTGTGTGTGTGACTGTGTGTAACTGTGTGTGTGTGTGACTCTGTGTGATGCCCTAACCACATCTTACCTTTACCCAATTTTTGCTTTTCCTTTAATGTGTTTTTGAGTTTAAAAAAAATCTTGGCAGGAAAAAATTGCTATGGGCAGCATGCCTTCATGAATTTCACCATTGAGTTTCATCTTTAGAACATTTGTTATTTGTTTTGTTTAGATCATGAGTACAACATACAAGTCCAGAAGTGAGGACTACAAAAGAATGTTCAAAGATGTTCCTAAAGATGAAAGGTTAATAGTTGGTAAGATTTTAGAATAATAGTATCTTTATTATTCTGGAGGAAATTAGTTTTACACTAGAGCATTGCACATAACAAAATATAACAAATAGGCAAATTTAATGTTGTCTAAAACTCTACATGACGAGTTTATATTAGAAAGTTGACTTTCAGGGAAAGTTCTTGTGATGGTAAAAGGTAAAATTGTGCCCCAAAGGGTGTTTATTTTTTAATTTAGCTTTCTTGAACATGTTTTTCTGCAATAGGTGTCTATTTTCTTATCTTATATAATACAGACGTTACTTCAAAAAAGAAGATGATTATGTCCTCTGCGTCATGCATTTAATCATGACCAATAACCAATGACCCAAATTCTGCCAAATCACTGTTTTTTCTGGCTAGCTCAGGCAACACATTCCATGCTCTAATAGCGCTAGGGAAGGAGTATTTGTCCTAGCATATGGAATGAGGAATGTGCTTTTATCTTTGTGTCTTTCTGAGTATTTTATAAAATTTTGTATTTGGAGTTTATGGCTCAGTGTTTTATGTGTAATGGCTACTTTACTTTTCTATCCTGAAGGCTTTCTAATTATAGTGATTTTACTAAAGGTGAATCAAATGTGAATATTCATTTGTGTCTGTTCCAGTTTTTTAATGTTTTCTTGAGTTGAGGGGTCCCAAACAGAGGATGCATATTCTATTATTGGCCTAACCAAGGTTAAATAACATTTTAGTTTTATGTTCTCATTTGATTTATTTAAATTTCTTTTAATAACCCTAATGCTTTATTTGATTTTTTTTTATTTTCATCAATATGTGGATTCCATGACAGTTTTTCATTTATTATAACACCTAGGTATTTTGCGTTTTTAGTCTGTGTTACTGGTTTGCCATGAATAAGATAAGTGGAATTAATTTGTTTTAGTTTTTTTGTTACTCTTAACAACTGACATTTTTCTGGGTGGAAAGACATGCTCCAATTTGATTCCCATTTCTTTTATTCATCTAATTCTCTTTGTAAAATTTCTGTATCTTGTGTTGTTTTTATTGTTCTATATATTATGCAATTGTCTTCAAATAATCTGACTTTTGTTCCTGAACCGATGCAATTTGGTAAATCGTTTATGTAAATTAAAATAGTAGTGGACCCAAGACTGTTCCTTGAGGTACTCTTGAGTTTAGTTGGAGTTTGTTGCCAATGATTTTTCTTTCTAATGTTTCAGGTGTCATTGCTGCAATGACTATGCATTTTAACCATGAAAATAGATTATTGTTTGTTATAACATTTCATTTTTTTTTCTCATAACTATTTTTCTGATTATGTTTCAACTATGTTTCTTTATAATACTTCTTTTGTCTTATGTAACAGACTACTCCTGTGCACTTCAAAAAGATATCTTAGTGCAAGGTCGAATGTACATATCTCAGAAGTGGATTTGTTTTTATGCCAAAATTTTCAACTGGGAGACCATGGTAATATTTTAAGATTTACTTGGACTTGGTCATTTATTTTTAAGAAGCAAACTTCCCGGAATGTTGTTTTGAATTGTTTCAAACTTTTTTTGTCCCCAAAGTTTTTGCAATGTTCTTACATTTTCTGATGTATTAGTTGAAAAGAGATTTGATGAATACAACCACCTCACATGTTAATGCTTAGTGGAATTTTAAAAAGCATTTTAATAATATATAACTCTTAATAATCTCAAAAAATGTGAATGTTTTTGAGACATTTAACATCAATAAACTCATGCTGTGAAAATGATATCTTTGTGTAGCTGATGATTCCATGCAAGGAGATAACTGCCATCACTAAGGAGAAAACTGCCAGAGTTATCCCCAATGCCATTCAAATCACTACAGAAAAAGAAAGATTCTTCTTCACATCCTTTGGCACTAGGGACAAAACCTACATGATGCTGTTCAGAATATGGCAGAATGCTTTATTAGATCAGGTACAAGTGAGTTGTTAGTAGGGGTGCACCGGATAGTCCCTCCGGCTCCGGCTTCTGGCTAATATCCGGCATTTTTTACTATCCGGTGCTATCCGGCTCCGGTCGGATATCACTACCGGATAGTAAACCGGATAGTTAAAATACACTTATTTAATATGCATAAAGTGGACCTTGTTCCATTACTGTCTGTTATAGAATGTATTAATGTTTATATGAAAACAAAATAATGTGCTTAAAAATAGAGCCATTATAAATATGCACCAAACATCGTTTATTATAAAGACAAGGCATGTTAATAACTTAATATAAATAGAGATGAAACTTTACATCATAAATGCGCTTTACATACAGAGATGCAATGGCTGGCACTTTTTCAATTTGTCTTGACCTGTGAGTAAGTTAGTTAACATGTTAAAATGTTACATTCCTTGACTACGTCATGCTGACCAGACGTCTGTCTAGCTGTGCGGGTATATCTCCAGAGGTAGAGATGAACAACTCCCTCCCCCTTTTATTTGTTTAGTCCATCACATTGAGGCAGGTAACCACAAGTTAAATACGATGGACGTAGGTTTAATGTCAGCGTATAGACACTCTCTAGTGGTCACACCTTTCGAGGGAACTGAGTTTGTTTACTTAGTAGTTAATCTTTATTGGGGGGGGGGGCTGGTCTACAAGAGCCACACCTCTAAGGTAACCAGGTATATTTCTAGATGAACAACTCCCTCCCCCTTTTATTTGTTTAGCCCATCACATTGAGTTCATTGATTGACAGGTGACCCCAAGTCAGATACGATGGACGTAAGCACTCTCTAGAGGTCACACGAGGGAACTAGGTTTGTTATTGGGGGGGGGGGGACTAGACTTTACATTATAAATTTGTATTACATACGTAGCAGCGATGTCTGGCACACTGGCTTGTCTTGACCTTTGAGTGGTCTAGTAAACATGTCATATTCCTTAACTTCGTCACGCTGATAATCTGTCAAGATGTGCGGGTGTATCTCCAGAGGTAGAGATGAGCTACCCCCACCTCCTTTTGTTTGTTTAGTCCATAACATTGAGTTCACAAATAGGCAGCTGACCACATTAAGCCAGATGTCAACGTGTCGACAATGTCTAGAGGTCACATCTTATGAGGGTACTGAGTTTGTTTACTTGGATTAGAATTTTTATTAGAGGCGGGACTACAAGCCAAATCTCTATAAGGTTAATTTGGTATGAGTTAGTTTATTATGAGATAGGTTGTCAATCAAGGGTCTGGACCACAAACCACACCTTTTATACCATTGGACGGGTAATAAGTTTGTTTACTTTGAGTTAAGTCTCACGTATGAGTCAGGTCTACAAGCCAAACAGACACTGACCAAGGGTATCTTTAAAGGGAGGGCTCAAGAGACTCAACACCCCCAACTTCTTATTTGTTTAATCCATGACAATGTATTGATAGAGAATATAGACATTGACCATTCTTAAGCCAGAATGGATTAACGCAAATTGTTAAGACATATTGAGACTGTCTAGAGGTCACTAGATGGTGACACTAAGTTTGTTTACTTGGAGAGAAATGTCATTTAGGGCGCTGAACACACGTTCGTTGCACAATAAAATAAAACAAATGTGTGCGTGTATGTATGTTTCCCCTTGTATTAAAACCTTTAGAAAGAAAACTAATTTCATTGTTTAATTCTATTGACTTAATATATAAAGGAAAACCTTACAATTAAATTTAACATCGCAGAAAATAAATTGATCTAAAGCACAATTAGATCTAGCAAACAAAGAAAAAATATGCTGGAATGTTAAGAAACACTTGACCTCTGTAACTAAGGTACAGAGATAATTTATCTATATGCTTGACTGATCATGCCAATGTGTTATCTTTTTTTGCCTGCACACTAAACACTATTGCGCATGCCCAAGGAAAAAAAACGCGTGAAGGTCAACACCATCAACTATACACACTACACTAGGACTACATGTGTAGGCTCACTAAGTCTATCTGACCAGGTTGTTACAATCAGTCGAACACAAAGTCTATTTATGTTGGGTTTTTTTGGTAGGGAGGGTGTGGGTGATTTTGTTTCTTTTATAGTTGGTTTTCCTAATTCTCTTAGATCTATATAACAGTAGATCTAAACATTGATAACAATAATAGGCCTACAGACTAAAATTAAATCTATGCTTCGCAACATTTAAAGCTCAGGCTATGAGTAGGTATAATAGATGTTCCTGCTGTTAAATTATCGTTTGCCGCAAATGGATTAATAAATATATGACCTACTACGCTTCAGATTCCAACTATTAACTAACAGCTATCAGTATTAAGCCCTTGAAGCCAGAACCAGAAGCAGTCTTTGGACTTAAAATTACAAGTTGTTGGTCAGAAATTATTGAACACATACATCCAACCACCATACAAGCCAGATGAGAGATTTACATTAGTTACTAGTTAAATATATAGTAACATATTTTACATTGACCCTCCAACACACAGCCTTTATAGTTGGTGGCCTCATACATACACACAGACACGCTCATGCTACACAGATTAATTTATGTTTATAAATACTGTTAATCTTTAATAAATCAATCAGCAAAAGAGTTTAAAACAATAAGGTATATAAAAGGAAAAAAATAATACCAACAAATATAGGTATGTTATTTAACAGTTTCGTAAAATGCTCAGCAATACAAGCTATTTACAAAACACTTAGGTATTCGGCTCCGGCACCGGCCGAATATCAAATTTTACTATCCGGTCATATCCGGCTCCGGCCGGATATCAAAAAGTACTATCCGGTGCACCCCTAGTTGTTAGATTCTGTAATTATAAAAGCTCAGAAAGTTCCCCATGCTGTCTATAGTGCAGATGATGTTAAGGTTATCTGTTTCTTTGGCCAATGGTTGACAAGCAGGGTGTTATATGGTCAGCACAACGACTAACCGTTTTTACTTGTCCCAACTAAACTCAGGTACCCTTTAGAGTTGAGTAGACTCAGGGGCACCCAAAAAATCCCAAAATTCAAAATCCCAGTCTTCACTAAGATTTGAACCCAGGACCCCAGGTTCAGAAGCCAAGCACTTAACCACTCAGCCACTGCACCCTTCCCTCTGCTCTTGTTTCTAAATTTATCTGTTACTTTGTCCTGGACGGATCTTGTCATGATTCCCTTTTGTTACTAAAAGTTACTCTGGCCAGAGATAGCCCTTTCAATGATTAATTCTGTGAATTGCTCAACTGGAAGTCAGTGTGCATGTTCTGCTTAATTTTACTTTTATCTATTTATTTATAGTCACGTTCATACTTTTTGCAGTAATATCCCTTCATTTATGAGATATCCCACCTTATCCTATAAGACAACTAACCAGTAGAACTTCATATTTTATTAGTTATTAGGGCTATTTCCACCAGGGGTCATGGGAAACTATATAGTCTACCAGGTAGCTGTTTTTTTTAAATGAGCATATTTTATGCCATGGGTTTATAACTTAAAATGATTTTAATTCCCAGCCAATGTCAGCCAAAGAACTTTGGACTTGGATACACTACAATTATGGGGATGATCTTGGTCTGACCACTGATGATGAAGATTATGTTCCACCTCAAAGTTTTGAGGAGTTGACAGAGAAGTTGAAAGAGGAGATACCTGCTATCAAAGTAAGTCAGTCTTGAATTTTAAAGATAGATTAAAGATACCTGCTATCAAAGTAAGTCAGTCTTGAATTTTAAAGATAGATTAAAGATACCTGCTATCAAAGTAAGTCAGTCTTGAATTTTAAAGATAGTTGTTTTTTTTTCTCACATACATTATAGAAGAAAAGCTACTAAATGTTAAGAGAGTGAAAAAACTCTTGGTCGTCAAACGTAATGGTGTTAAGTTTAAGCTAATAATGAAGTCCAGGGTTTTACATTCAATACTTGGTCTCTTGCTTCTTGCTCAACCTTGTTCTAAAATTTCAGCCAAACATTTAGCTAGTTACCAGATACTCTGCATTTAGGCAAAAAAGTTGTGAAGCTACTTCCTACCATCAGTTCATTAATCGATCAAATCATTACATGAACCATTTCTCATAATAGAACAAAAACTTTAAAAAATAAACATGTTATTTTCTCTAGGAACTCAACACAGACTCTGAAGTTCTGACTACAACAGCAGAAAACCTTCAAACTGCAAGCAATGAGGACACGGACGCATTTGTCACTGATGAAGTCTTTAACAATGTGACTGATAGCATCCCTCTATCTCAAATTCCTTCACTCCCTTCCATGCCGGTTGACTTTCTGAATAGCAGTGACGATAGTGAAGGTAAGCTAGAATACCTTGACCTGTAAATCTGTTAGTTTTGTAAAACAATCTGGTTTGAGAGTTACATAAAGAGAAGTCAAAGAGGAAAGTATCTTGATAACAAGAGATCAGGCTGGAAGTATTTATTCTCATTATACTTTATGTTCAGTCCATTATGTCTACTAAAAGCAAGTGGCAGCAAATATAGGTTATAGCTGATGTACTGCCCACCATATGGAAAAGGGAATGTTCATGTGTCAGGTGCTAGAAAGCATGTCACTGGAGCGCCACAAGGGTGGGTTCTTTCACCAGTACTGTATACTGTCTACACCAATGACATTCAAAGCCCTTCAGTTGATATTCCTATCATCAAATTTGCTGATGACACAGCCATCATTGGCCTTGTCCCAGCTGACAAAAGTTTGTACTGTTCAACATTTCACACCTTTTATTCTACAGACAACTTGTAAATTGTAAATTTTCATAACACTAAAGAAATGATTGTAGATTTTAGGAAACATAAAGACCAATTTGCAGAAATTTAGATCAACAACCAAACCATAGTCCAAATGCAAGAATATAAATACTTAGCAATAACTATAAACAAACAAGCTAAAATGGTGGGAACAATGCCAAAATCCTTATTTCAAAGTGCATCAGCGGCTTTTCTTTCTCAGGAAGTTGGCCAAATTTAAAATTGACAAAACAATACTAAAACTTTTTGATACTGAAACCATTGCTTGTCCGATTAACTTTACTGGCACAAAGATGACTTAATAGACTAATTAAAAATGCATCCTATATCATTCGAACATGGCTACCATCCACAAACAAAATCCTTAAAGACTGTTTGAACCCAATCAACAGTTACATCAGATCTGTCCCACTTTCATTAGTCAAGGTCACTTGTTGTCAGTGAGAATGTAAATACAAGCTTTATTCATAAAGCACTAGTTGTATGTAAATGTTGTATTCGTGTTGAAATCTATATTGTTATTGTATTAATGCTGAGGTGGACTGAATATGCATTAGTTTGGACCAATAAAATTATCTTATCTTATATTAGCAGATTTTCTTATACTTTCTTAAGCTAATTGTGCCATGAATTTAGTTTAATGTTGTTACTTTTTTCACTATTATTAGTCAAATTGTGGGGTGTCTTGCTAAAAAAAGGTGAGCTACATTTCACAGATCTGTATAAACATCTAGTCTTGAGGATACATTTTAATTTTACTTCAACAATTTACATATTTATACAAAATACTGTCCTGGGCTCTGTTCTATTTCCATGAAACTAGCAATGAATACATGAAACAATTTATTCTACTCTTGCAGGGGAATATTTCTGCGCTGGCCATGACCATCTAGAGAAGATGTACCTGGATGAGGTGTTCAACATCAACATTGACATAGTGTTTGCCTGTCTGTTCACTGACTCTCCTTTCTTTAGGAGTTTTGTGGGATCCAGGAAAACGTTTGGTGTGTTTGGAACTCTCCTTTTGTGGGATCTAAAAAAACTTCTGGGGAGTTTGGTGGATATCTTTTTGGAAGAAAAAATGTTTACATTTTCTAATCATATATAAAATCTGCTTTTCTTTTATTTTTTTTTACTTTTTTAAATCAATTGTTATATGTGTTTATATTTGTATTATATTGTATAGTTCTAATTTGACAAAACATTGATTTTGCTAAAGAAAAAATAATTTTAGGTTTTGATCCACAATTCATTTACCCTAACAAAAATGTTCAAGTGTCCTTATCTTTGTTTATCTATTACACTTTCTCTGGAAACGTTATTTGCATCCTGATAAAATTATGGATTATAAAAAAAAAGCTCCTAAAATCTAGTAATGACACAGCATTGAAGTAGAGAAAAGGAAAGAGGAACTTAGACAATGCTGCTGTTATGAAAGTGGAAAACTTACAATATACTACAAAACAAAGCCACTGGTATTGGTGCTCATGATAAAATACAGTGTATATAAATGGGTATTCATTACTATGAACATTTTCTTTTATTTATAGTTGTCATATTGTTTTGAGCTTAGTATAACTAGGACAGTCTGTATTACTCATGCTTAAATCAGCATTTAAAAGAATGATAGAGTAAAATGTTTCTTTGTTGTTTTCGGTACTAAAAAGATACTAAACAAGGGAGTATTAAAGCTGGTAGTTTGTAAAGATTAGATAAAGTGTGTCCTAGGGTCTTAGATAACAGTTGAAAGACTTTAGGTCCAATGTTTTTCTCTTCTGCTAGAACTCAATTTACCCAACTGGGAAGAAGAACCAGATGAGAATGGAAATAAAGTGAGAAACATTACCTACACTCTAACTTTGAACAACTCTATAGGACCCAGGACATCACCCTCCACAGAGAGACAGGTGACACAAGTTGTTCTCTCTCTTTACAGTCAGATTGTGAAGCATTTGTTAATGATATATTATATTGTTTAATGTTATTTTAAAAAATTTGTTTTCAAGTTTAATGATTAAAGAAGATGCAAATTATTCCTTCTACTTAGGGGGACAGAATTTGCTGCAATCAGATATATAATCTGTTTTGTACAGACTTTGTACACTGGGATGACACAGATCACACAAAGTAGCAGTTTCTTCGACTATCTGTTTCTTCTCATTTCTTTAAATCACTGTTCATTTCTTGACTTCTCTTCTCCACCTCTTGAATGTTTAGAAAGCTGATATTGTCTGAGAATCCAACTTTTGTTCATTTCCCCTGTTTGTTGGTATCTTGCAGATTTGTTACACAATGAGTAAACCTGGCAAGATCTACCATGTGGATTGTGAGTGTTGCAATGGGGGGATTCCATACGCTGACTCTTTCTACATGCTGCTGCGGTACTGCCTGACTCGGGTTTCACCCACCAAGTGTAGGATTGTGGTCACTGGTGAACTCAAATACAGGAAACATGTCATGGGGATGTTTAGAGGTAAAGGCTCTTCACTCAAGGTCACTTCCACAAAGTAATAATCAATAATTTATTTATCTAAATTTCCCATAGCAATATTTAAGTAAAAAAAAAAAAAAAAAAAGAAAGAATTGCTGCATAAGTATTAGGAAAGCTGCAGCTAAACTGCAGTGAACATTAGCCAGAGTAAACTTATAGTAAAATAACATGAACTATATTCTAAAGATAAATAAGTTTAATATATTTTTTTAAAAGTATTTATTCAATGTTTTTCATCTCCTGTTCTGATGGAATGTTTAGAACAAAATAAAGTTGACAGTAATATTTCTTATTGTATGCTGATCTCTTAATTAAAAGGAGGGAAGTTTAGGCTTAAAAATATGAAAGACTATAAAAGAATTTGTTCATTTGTTTCTGTATCTAATCTATAATTTGTTTTCAATTTTGTTTTTTAAAAGGGCTATTAGGCTAAAACAAATTTCAAGATTTGCATTCTACTCCTGGTAGATGTCACCTTTTATTTGTCCTCAAAGTTCAGCAAATTTCAGTTCCATTAATTATAGCCATTGGGGAATGTAATCATTGATGGTCATAGCTTTGGTCAGTCAATACTAGTTAGCTGACTTCAGTTCTATAATGATTAAGATTCATATCATAGTAATAGGATGCAAACCTGGGCATGGATGGAACATTGTAATACCTTTTAGTAAACATGTACCCTTGGCTTCCCCTGTTCTCAAGGAAACACTTTTGTTTTTCATAGTAAAACTTTTTTTTTCTTTTTAGATTCTAATGTTGTATTCACATTTTTTTAAAGCTATGATAGAGAAAAGTGCTGTGAATGGATTGACAGATTACTATAGACAATTATGTAAGTAAAACAAACTTCTCTTGGTGTCATACATTTAGTGTTATAGTTCTACATAGAGATAGAATTGTTAATGATTTCTTGTACCTAACTCTAACCACTATCTTCACATAGTTAAATCATTATCAAGTATTTATACATTTCTTGGTTTTTAATCTATACATTTCTTGTTTTTTTTTAATCAAATTTTTTATTTAAAAAAACTTCATGACAGCTGCCCACTTGAGACGAGAAGCAGAAAGACAGGAAGCCATTATTTTAGGCAACCAGACAGCACTGCCAAAGAAGAAACTACGTAGGAAGAGGGTCAAACTTCATCCCACAGCCTCGGACACTGGATGTTCCACACGCCAACAGTTTTCTGAAAGGCAAACGTCAACACCACCTTCTCCAACTAAGAGTAAGCAATTTATCTTTATGGACTGTCTATAATTAAAAGTTAGTAAGCTCTATGAATGACATGAAATTGGAGAGTTCGGTTTCTTTCAACTAAGATGAAGTCTGACATTTTATCCTTTAAACCATTATACATGAACCAGATTTATATCAATTAAATAACTATGATAAACATTTACTTTGAAGTAACAGCATTTGTGAAGTCAACTAAAAGTAAAATGTAAACCATTTAAAAATGTGAGCATGAATTATTATAAGTTAGTAAGACAATCCAATTCTTTACACACTATTTCCAACTCCTTTTAAAGGGATTATTTCATCCCTGTGGCACAACTGCCCCGAAATGGCAATGATCTTGTTAAATACATCTTTTTATTCCGATCTCTTAAGGGCTTTTTCTTCTGTATGCCTGAACATTTTGAGAAGTTTTCCTTTTTTGGGCATAGATTGTTTTTCATTCTGATCTGTCCAGTTTATTGTATGCGTTATAGTTTTCATAACAAAATTATGACAGGGTTGTTAGCGAAGTCAATCATTGTAGAAAGCCTGAATGCTGACCTGCAGTATCACAAACTGTAAGCAGTTTAGACCAATATCTTGTTACCACATCATACAGACCTGTGACATACCGACGAGCTATTGGTCTAAACTGCTCGCAGGTTGTGACATTGCAGGTCAGTGTTAAGGCTTTCTATAACAATTGTTCTCGGCTGTTAGCCTATCAGACCAGCATCTGACACCTTGCATCTCTTGAAGTAGCTACCTTTACTAATGGGTAATGTGTCTTAGTCTTTGCAAATCCTTCCATTTCCTTCCAGGCAGCACATATTAATTTTGGTCCAGCCTAAGTATTTTATTTCATTGGTTCTCACCATATCTGGAAGGAATTATGTAAGGCACTCAATCAACATTTCAATACTTGCCTATTAAAGGATCAGCTAAACTAACTTGAATGTATGCTTATGTCTTAATCATATGTTTTTGAATCAACATCTGAAGCTTGGGGCATATTTTAGTTAAATTTGATATGTCTAGTGTTATTCATAAAACAGCTATTTTGTGTACAATTTTGACAATTTCTTCATAAACTCCACACAGCTGGTTACAAAGAAGACAAACTGATTGAACTAAATGCTCACACACTGGTCCGCATAATTATTGTTATGTAAGTACATTTATATAAACCTGTCTCTGCCCACCTCTCTGCGTAATTTGTAAAGTATCAGACAGTGTTATAAAAACTTCTTAAAACAAAGGGCAGTGTTTTGTTTTCTACTAGTTATAGTGGACAGAGCTCTATGGTAGAGGAAACACACTGGTCACTTCATCCCCTGTTATTTCATCCCATTATTTCATGCCTTGGTCATTTTATCCTCTGACCTTTTTGTCCAACAAATAATAATTGTAAAATGAATAAATTAGCAATATCTAAAGTGTGCATTTTTATTTACATGACAAAAAGTGTGACATTAAAATAAAAATTAAATTTAAAATTATACATTTTTAACATCTTAAGATATTTAGGTAAGATATATAGGTTATTGATAGTAAGTGCTTTAATGTTTAAATGGGATTCAAACAAACCTTATATAGATGATATGAATCTGCTACATAGGAAGGGTGAAGTCAGCATTTATTAGAATAAATAAAACATTATCTCAAGGTTAAAATTAATTTGCACATTTTTAAGAAAGAGTTCGACAACTAAAGGGAAAGATGAGAAGTTATTAGAGGCATGATCATAAATATTCTTATTCTTATCATATCTTGCAAATGATTTCCACTTCTTCCATCACACCTTGGCCTTTGATGATAAGTTATCAGAGCTATGATCATAATTATTCTAATTATTATTTATCAAAAGATTACCACTACTTCCACCGCACCTTGGCCTATGATAATGATATCTTGCCGTATGCGCAGCATTGTCCCCCCTGTCATCGAATAGAAGCAGTATGACTGAAAACCTATCTGTTCAAAACTTTTTTAGATTTTAGCTCTCGTGTTTATGTTTGTAACATTGTTACAGAGCCTTGAGCCTACATCATGTTTGTAAACAGTGTTCTATAGATTTAATTATTATTATTTTTACTATGTACTACTAATTAACAAATATTATTAGATTTCTCCACAAGAATGAAAAGAGAAGGGAAAACATGATAAGAGCATGTTAAAAATATCAACAAGCTTTATAAATAAAACATATTTTTATATTAGATGAAATGAGGGCTTAAAGTTTTAACAGCACCATTACACAATGGATGAGAACAAATATTTGATTGGGGATGAAATGACTTGGGTTGAAGTGATAAGAGATGAAATGACTTGGGTTGAAGTGATTAGAGATGAAATGACTTGGGTTGAAGTGATAAGAGATGAAATGACCTGACACCAGCGTACGTATGAAGTCAAAGTTTAAGTGTAAAGAAGATATAAAGATGAGAGTTTAGTCAGATGGTCATTCAATTTCGGTATTCTGTTTCAGTTTTAGAAAAGATAAAAGGCAGATAGAGGGGGAATTGTGTGGGAGAGTCTGAACTTCTCCTGCAAAGTGGTAGTGGCGACACCCATTCTTGGATACTAAGTGGCATTTGGCAGTCTTCTAAAGACTGTGTGGCACAATTTTTCTATGCCTGAGAACTTCTGTAGAATTAGTCCTCAGTGGTAGCTATTCCAGAAACCATTGAAAACCTGTATAATTGTTAGTGTAGCAATGTTCAATTATAATGTTTAACATTATTTAAATACATCTTTATTACAATAAACAACAATGTGGTAATAAGTCTTTTTTTCTTTTTTTTTAATTAAATATCTTGATAGTGGAATTAATTTCTGTATATTCTGTTAATGAACCCATTTTACATACATCATTTGTCAATTCATATATTTAGAGAAAACTAGGGCACCTAATTGTATAAATACTTGTGTTCCTGAAGAAGTTCCTTGTTCCTCCACAGACTTGTTCTGCTACTGTTATTTAATGCTGTTCTGTTCTATAAGCTGTGGTCCCTAGAGAGTTATGCCAGTACACTGTATGGTCTACCATCACAGGAATTCTTAGAGAATATAGGGTAAGTTGTTTTTGTTTTTTTATCAGACAAGTTTTTGGACTATTGGTAGAAAGATGTTTTCCTTTATGCCCATGTGGCACAGTGTTTAGTGTTCATTCCATTGCTATCCAGACCTAATGTCTGTCTTGTGTGTAATCAGGAAGCAGCCTCGCAGCCAAGAGGAGTGGAGTAATTTACTACAGCAGCAGAAAATGTTGCACGAAAATGAAATTACCAAATGGGAAGAAGTTTTGACAACATCAATACATATAGTGGAACAAGTGAGTCCTACTGCGTCCCTTTATTTAAGGACATTTAAATAAGACAAAATTATAAGCTTATCTAATGAGGTATATCTAATGAGGTATATCTAATGATTAGATTGATGTTACTTGGTCCATTTAAAAAAAAACAACACAAAAATTTATAAATTTTAAATGTTATCTTTTTTAGGAGACTTGTAGGACATTTAGCATAAATTTGACAAAAATAAATAAACTTTTGAATTACTTATAACAAAAAAAATTCTAATAATTTTGGATGTTTGGTTTGTGGTAGCTAATCTGATAAAAAAAATTTGTTTACTATTGTGTGGAGGAACTTTAAAGCATTCAACACAATTGTTTTCTCAGATGAAGAATTCCTTAGTCAACCTTCAAGCAACACTACGAGTTGGTACCCATAAGGAGTCATCATGACATCTAGAATCTGTGTTTGTTTCCTGTTGGGTAAACATCTTCAACGTTCCATGTCACTCATCATGTGATTTATTTATTGTCCACACGAGAGACTTCCATTACTTCCCCATTAATTCATCTTTTGATTGAGACTTGAGTGTCTCATGCTGAGACAGCTGTAGGGAGTCTTAAATTGAGGCAGATCAGCTGCAGGTTTGCAGCTGGTGAAAGGAGACCTGGCTTTGGTCAAGTTGCTTGTTGGCTTGTCAAACTACTGTGATGTTGTTTTTTTTTAATTCATTTTGTTTGCATATTTAAATCTCAAAATGTTAATACATTTAACTTATGCTCAGTTTTCTTGTATTTTATATTTATCTTTTCTATGCCATTAGGCTCCAGTACATTTCTATTATTGATTTAGAGGTGAAGAAATAATGCTTCTAGAGCTTAGACATAATGTTTAGATTTGAAATAATTTACAGTTTTTATGTTTCAATAATCTGATAAAATTTCCTGTATAATTCTGTGATTTATCACCAGATCCATATTTTGTTTTACCAATTGGATTGTGGTGAAATAATAAACAGGTATCTGCACAAATAGATTAATATGTAATTGTAACTTTATGATAAAAGGCAATAACTTGCTATAAAAAACAAATGAATATTGAACAAGTATCAATGGAATTGTTTTGTTATTACTATTTTTTTTAAAGAAATGTAATTAATTTTGTATTTCTTTCGTTGTTGTTCTTGAGATTTGTTATCATATGATCTAAGAAAAGAAAACATTTGCTTTTATGAAAATGTGATGTTTGTATTGCACTCATCAGACTAACTACATGTATTTAGTCACATGAATGATGACCAGAATAGAAACATGAAATATAGGCAAGTGTTGAGCATTCTAAGGGCTAAATGTTTGACACTCTATGACAATGTCAACTTTTTGTCTGTGCAAATGTTGAGTCTGTACATGAACATTCCAAAGTAGAATTATAATTATTATCTATGGTGTGTCTACAAAGTTTGCTTTTGCTAAACCATACTATCTACTGCTTGCAGTCTGATGAACTTGGGTCTAGGTTAAAAGAGGCTATTGCTTACATCTCCTAAACAAGAACCTGTGAGGGTAAGATGGTGAACCTAGAAGCGAGTCTCTTCACTACTCACTTTTGGACAGAATTATCTGCAGTGTGATTTGTGGCTCAGTGCTTTGGGCCCAGGCTATTAGACTATTATCTGTTCCTCCATCTAACTAGATTCATTTGCTTTTATCTGTCCCCCATCCGTCTGCTGTCTAATTGTGACACATGCTTCCTGCATATAGCTATTTACCTCAGCCTCTAGGCTTACCGTTCAATTCTGTGTATCTATATAGGTCAGACTTTACAACTCATTTATTTTATAAGAATGTGTTGTTAGAATCAGAAAACAAAATCCTCTTCTGTTGCTTTATCTCCCCTTGTATGTCTCTTTTGTGAATGGTATTTGTTTGTTTCTTTGTGTTAAACATGTCGTGTCCTACCATAATTTAGACTGTTTTGAAAAGGATTGGAAAGTGTAGTTACTTTATAGTTTAGAGATGCAAAAACAGTTCACTTACAGCAAGTCTACTGATGGAGACCTCCAGCATTTCATTTCAATGTAGACAAAGGTCATTCAAAGATGTGGATAGAACACTTATCCAAAACTTCTTATACATTGTTTATAGATCTGTTGCAATGGCTTTGAGAGTAATCAGAGCAATAAGAAATAAACACTCTAGCAATCATTTGGTTGATATCTACAAGAATGTTTTCAGACATCTTTCTGCAGTTTTCATTTCAGTTGCTGACAACAAATTTACTAAGTAGCTACATATCGGACCTTTCTTTCTTATGACTGTTTAGAATGTCACAGTGTTTCCACTCCATGATTAGGAAACTGATCGACTAGTTTCAAAACAAGTAGATTATTTTGTCTAGTGAACCTACTAAGGTATGAAGATCCACTGTTTCCTCTAGCAGTGGAACAAAAATGCAAATATCAGTCAACATTTACCTTTTTTTTTATATATAACCTAATGTTTCAAGTTTTCTTCTATGTGTTTCATTTCTAGTCTTTTTTTTTTTTGGTTATTAGGCTGTCCTTACCTCAATGCTTCACTATTTGTTGCCTATTTTGTGTTTTTTTTGGGGTATTTAAATGACACACATTTGTGCAATGGGAACTATAGTAGTATCTTTAGAAATGTTTTGTTATGGATTGTCATGGGTGTTTTTGTTTGCTCCTTGTCTGCAATTTTTGAGTGCAAAAGATCTTCTCTATTTATACTTTCTCAATGAGCTTATATGTGCATTTTGCTGTTTTCAAAATGTTTTCAAGAAACATTTCTGCTTCAAACTTTGTTTTTATCTGGAACCTAAAGAGTCACTTTGTTTCTATTTCTGTCCCCAACTTTCTGTCACACTTCCAAGATCACTTTTTCTCTGGTCATTAGTAGCCGTGAAATTGTGTGTTGATGCTCTGAAATCAATTAGAATTGACATCACAAAATGTTCTAACATTTGAAGTGTTTTCATTGACACATTTTAATCCTCTTCAGTTTGGGACAACAAATTAGACTTTTACCATAAATACCATCACAGCAATATCAAAGGGTGTTTTTTTTTGTTAGAAAAATGAATGTAAACAGAACTTTAGTTTTATCAAGTTTTATTTACAAAATAAAACACATTTGTGATGACTCCAGATGAAAATACTTCAAAGAAAGTAACAAAAAATATTTGCCAATTAGACTTAAGAACAAATTATTTTAATTGCATTTTTTTGCACCTTTTCTTGACCATCTTTACATTTTGAGTTTGATGACTGTGCTTTCCTGTCAACTTATTTTCTGCACTGTTTCTTCTTTCGTCAGTCTGTGCCATTTTCTGAACAAGTCAGATGCTTCTTTACATAGCTGTGTACTGAAGTCCTGTCTTCTCAAATTTCGTCTCCTGAAATGGCTTGAAAATAAGTCACAGAGTGAAATTATGGACAGTAACAACTTTGTGAACTGTGTGTCAATCAGTGAATTGGGCAATGTAATACTTGAGCCTCTCAAGTAGGTCATTACCAATACCCAAGATTGATACCTACTTGCTTTTTTTTTTTTTACCCTCCTACTGAAGAGATGTCAGTTGGAGATGCTGAGCTTGTTGTCAGGTCAAATGAAGTGTTTGACCTTTTTCTCAGAGTCCACTATTTTCTTGGTCCTCTCATTGACATTTCCCCACAAGTTGCTATAATGATATATCTTTGGTAAGTTAAATATAAGAAAAAAACAACATTGAGCTTTTAAATCAATTTGTAAACCTTAACCTTTAAAGTCCTTTTATCTTTTGATGTAATTATTATTTAGAATAGAATTGTTTCTTTGTGACACTCTTAGTGACAGGCCTTGTTTTATCCTGTTTGTTGAATCAACAATGTGTTGATATGGGAATGTCAACCAGGTATGTATCATATATTTCAGTCCTGTTCCAGTATTTTGGAAGTCTAATATGACCTAGTTGTACTATGTGATTGAATAAGTCTGCCTGCTTTAGACTTCTGGCAAACATCTGATAACCTAATTCTACAAGTTTTATGTTATGTGACAAACAATTAATGCATACCTGGTGCCAATTCATTTCCATTTCACTTACACATTTAGCTGCACTACACAGAACAACTAGTTAATTCTTAAACTCTCTTGGTGTGGTGTTTGAATGTGTCATGCTTGGCCAAAGCTAGTTTTCACTCTCTTGGTAATGTGTTTGAATGTGTCATGTCAGGCCAAAGTTGTCACTCTCTTGGTAATGTGTTTGAATGTGTCATGTCAGGCCAAAGTTGTCACTCTCTTGGTAAATGTGTTTGAATGTGTCATGTCAGGCCAAAGTTGTCACTCTCTTGGTAATGTGTTTGAATGTGTCATGTCAGGCCTTGGTAAATGTGTTTGAATGTGTCATGTCAGGCCTTGGTAATGTGTTTGAATGTGTCATGTCAGGCCTTGGTAATGTGTTTGAATGTGTCATGTCAGGCCTTGGTAATGTGTTTGAATGTGTCATGTCAGGCCTTGGTAAATGTGTTTGAATGTGTCATGTCAGGCCTTGGTAATGTGTTTGAATGTGTCATGTCAGGCCTTGGTAAATGTGTTTGAATGTGTCATGTCAGGCCTTGGTAAATGTGTTTGAATGTGTCATGTCAGGCCTTGGTAAATGTGTCATGTCAGGTCTTGGTAAATGTGTTTGAATGTGTCATGTCAGGCCTTGGTAATGTGTTTGAATGTGTCATGTCAGGCCTTGGTAAATGTGTTTGAATGTGTCATGTCAGGCCTTGGTAAATGTGTTTGAATGTGTCATGTCAGGCCTTGGTAAATGTGTTTGAATGTGTCATGTCATGCCTTGGTAAATGTGTTTGAATGTGTCATGTCAGGCCTTGGTAATGTGTTTGAATGTGTCATGTCAGCCTTGGTAATGTGTTTGAATGTGTCATGTCAGGCCTTGGTAATGTGTTTGAATGTGTCATGTCAGGCCTTGGTAAATGTGTTTGAATGTGTCATGTCAGGCCTTGGTAAATGTGTTTGAATGTGTCATGTCTCTAAAACGTATCCTATCTCTTTAGTCCATCTTCACCCTACCTCCTTTCTTTGTTTCCAGCAGCTGGTCAAAGTGTTGACCTGGGGTCATTCCACATCATTGTTAGGTTGACTCTGAACCACATAATGTTGAAACATTTTGTTCCCTACACATTGTTTTGTGATTTCTGACATTCAATTCTCAATACGAAATTCATTTGATTAATAGATGAAATCCATTTCATGTTTGTTTTTTAGCTTAAACTAATGCCCTATAGGATTATCCTAAGAATCTCCAAGGATTATCCTAAAAATGTCCTATATGATTATCTTAAGAATGTCCTAATGGTTGTCCTATGGATGTGTTTTGGTATAGAGGGAATGAGACAATACACACACTGTTTAGGGATGTTTGGTTCAATGTGTGGGAGGAGTCAGACTAAACCAGTCAGGGGGGACAAGTGAGTTACCACACTGGTGACTATTTTTTACCCTAGCAAGCTATTGTGACTAATCAGTTATTTTTACTGGAGAATTTCACCCCTGGGAGGATAAATTGAAAAGTTTACCCTGGCAGGTTGTTCAGTGTCTGACCCTCAGTGTCTAAGAGACTGTGTCTTGAAGACTTAGTCAAAGTCAATGTTACAGTTTATGTCCCAGCCAATGTTACAGTTTGTCACAGTGAATGTTACAGTTTATGTCAGTGTAAGTCAATGTTACTGTTAATGTCAGTGTCTTCATATTTTCCTGGATTTAAGTTTGTGTGCCTGAGTAACATCTATGTGATACTTCAAATAGAATCTCGTCAAGCTGTTTACTCCCTATTTCTCTACTTGATGGTTTTCCTTTAATGTTCGTCCATGTTCTTTTCTGCTTTTTATTTAAAAGCTCCATAATTTAGCTCTAAACTTTGTTGACATTGGTTTTATTATTCATTTTATTGTTGTTATTTGACACTTATTTATGATTCCATCACATTTTCTTGTACATGCCATTATTGTCTGTGAATACAAAGTAGCCAGTGTTTTGAAAAGAATTTGATTCCAATTGTAGTTACTTTATAGTTCAGTGATGCAAATGTTAGGAAACTATGACACAAGTTATAACAAAAAGAGAATGAACTTATTTTTTGTTCGAGTCTCTTTAGTTTTTCTAGTACACAAAAGTATGAAGACAAAATGAGATGTTCATATTCCATTAATTTTTATTGATCTGATTGGCAATATTTATAATCTGAGTCTCAAGCTGACTAGATTTCTTTAGTTTACTCTTTGTCAGCTGAGTTGTAGTCAACATTCCTATAGATGATTGCTCTCTGTTGTTTCAAGTCTTATTTGTATTCACTCATTTGGTAATCTGATGGCATCGCCTTGTTTTTAATGATACATTGCCTTGACTTGTTTTTATGCTTTGAAAATTATACATCTTGCTTGGATGATGTTAAACTAACCTGTTCATCAGCTGTATTATTAAAGGACTTAACATGAAATGGCATGCCATCAGCTGTCTCATCACTTTATTTCCTGACATTTTAGTAGTAGGCTGTTATCATCAGATAGAGTGGTAGCTTGTAGGTCATTATGACATTCTAGCCCTACATGTTATATGTCGCTAAGAGGGTATGTTGTATGATTAGTATTAGCTGTACCAAACTGTGATAGCTATTTATGTCAAGGTCACAAAGTCCTAAGCCTGCGGCTATTGTATTCCACCTTGTCCATCCCACTTCATAATATTTGTGTATAGAACTTTGTTTTGTTTTGTTTTGACTATGTCCTTGAGTAGAACATTGGATGAATGTTCTGTGTAGAACAATGGGACATGCGCAGTTGTTGATCCAAACTAAATTAGACGGTGATCTAGAATAAAAAAACATGAAATCAAGTTTCTTATTTTTGTTTTGTTTGTTGCTACATATGTGGATATATGTGGATATATGTGGACGGGCAAATTAGGGCTTCCACAGCCTTATGAAAAAGTGTTGGAGATGCACCATAGTCGTTCTGAAGGGGGCCAACACACTGTGACCAGGTCTTGGCGTACATCTTTCTACAGCACTTATAGGAAAGGTGTTCCGTGAACTAACATTTGTTGTTCATTGCTATTATTTTTTTTTTTTGTATAATGGTCAAATCGCTGTCGTTCTCAATAGTCTGTTTATCAAAATGAAGGCAAATTCCTAAATACCTAGCTGTTTGGTGTATCCGGTACGCAGAACGTTGGGATGCATTTTGTATTCACTTTTTGGAACTGAGAAGCAAATTGAAAATGGATTGTGTAAAGAAAGAAAAAAAATTCTGTGCCTAACTTTTAATTGGAACAGTTTCTATAGTAGAGAGTCTCTTCAGCAATCCTCTGGTCTAGTTTCTGTTTTGGAGACACATCTAGTAGTAGATTGAAAACATTGCCGGACATAACTTTAACGTAGACACCTTCATGAGACCCTGGTCGTGCGGTAAGCGCGCTGGAATGTCGTTTCGTTGTCTCGATGGTACAGGGTTCATATCCTGCTAGCTTCTACCCCCCCCCCCCCCCCCCCCGTCGTCCTGTGGGAGATTTGAACTAGGACGTAAATATCTCAAACTCTGAAGAAACATCCGAAACATTTCACATTTTTACCCGCTGTTAACAAGTCATGTCTACCAGACAGGGGGTTTTACAGATGGACCATATATTTTGAGACTTCGATACAGATAGAATGTCGCAATATTTATAAATATTAGAACTAAAGGATTTTTCCATTCAGGTGAAGACATCACAAGTAATGAGGATGTTCTGATGAGTTCATTGTGGACAAAGTTTATTGTTCGACAGTTGTACTTGATATGAAACCTATTTTTGTGTGTGTGTGTGCTCGTAGGGGAATGACTGCAAGCTTGGCTCTTTTCTTTTCAAGGCACCACCGCATGAGCCATAAAGGAAGTGGGAATTTAGTTCTGCATTATGTTTCTACCATAGTACCATGTGGCTAGCACAATGAATGATTGAATGTATTTTCGTAAAGAAATGTATACCCTATTTTTATAATTCATTCATACAAACATATAAATAACTTACTTAATGCACAACTCGGAATGTATAGAGAAGGTAACTTTATTTCGTTATCGATGTGATTAGTAAATAATCAGGTCAAAATGGATATAAATAAATTGCATAAAACTAAAAACAAATCGATCTTGATAGAACAGGTTTAAAATTCAAAATAAAGTTTCACTTCTGGTAATAGATAAATTATGAAGCCTCTAATCCAGTGTGTCATGTAGGCAAGATGTTCAACTTAGATCCTGTCACAGAGGGCGGCCTTGAAGTGGCATTTGTCCACTGCTGGGCTCTCTTTCAGACGACGGCAGCTGAAAAAAAAAAATAGGCCATTGTTGTTGTTTTATTTCGTCCTGGTGTCACGTGCTTCGACAACAATAATGATGACGTCATCGCGGTGTCAAACTTTAAATATAACGGGACTAGCCAATAGCATAATATTCGAATTATGCGTAACCGAATATTCTTATTTAGATCTGTTGGTTACTTTACTTGACGTGTTTTCAAAGAAATTCGATGTCGAGAATGGTTGATGCAATTCAAATCTATGTGTATTCTACTGAGTGTCACTTAGTGTTTGAAAATGTCAGATTTGAAACAAGTTGTATACAAATAAATAGTCAACTTCAGGAAACACGCCCACTTCTGGAGTAGGTAAAACTTTAGTGGAGAGGTTCACGATAAGCCAATGTCAAGGACGCTAAAATTTGTTCAGTGTTACCAAGTCAAAGCTACATACGGAAGAAATAAGATTCTGCGGTCCACAAAAATAACCATTTAACTTTATAAAAAAAAAAAAACGTAGCCTATCAGCACTTTATGTTTTGTACACCGGATACGCCAAAAAGCTTTGCTGTTTGTAGATTTGCCTCGCTATCTAAAAATGTCCAGTTAGAAATGTGTGTTTCAAATAGAGAAACAAAAAAAAGTAAAACTAAAAGAATGTCAGTTTGAGATTTATAAAATACAATGAAAAAATGTTCTCATGTTTGTTTAATTTGCGTAATGTAATGCAGTTAAAACTAATTCGCATTTCTACTTTATTTACTCCACATGTTATGAAATCGTCTACTCTCGTGTTAAAGCACAAATAATGTTATTAAACAATAGCTATCAATTCCATTTGATAGGTGAGATGACTATCAGAACTGAGTTAAATCTACGAGGATGTAAGTTGGTTAGTTCAATGAAAATCTTCCTGATTCGGTACATTCATTTTAATTACTATTTAAATTTAAATAGAAGGAGAAGAAAGTGGTGAAGCAAGGGGCTTAATCGTGTCAAAATTGTGTTTTCAGTGCTTTCAATTAGATTGTCTTTCTTGCATTTCTTAAGAAGATGTTCCCATCTTTATGTTAACTTACGCCTCCTGATCCTTGTCACAATAAGCCTGAACGCAATCCTTGAAGGTTGTCACTATGTTCACGTTGTTGGCCGCGAAGCAGTGTTTGACAGGGCTTCTTGTCAGAATAGGGCCGCATGTCTTAATGGCATCCACTTTCTCTGCGTTTCTGCACTTGGCAAAGCTGATGGAAATGTCGTTGCACTCGTCTTTGATAGGTTCAGGGCTGTGGATCAGATCAAACTTAGGCTACAAATCTTGATAAATATAAAGCATAACATTATTAGACTTATGATTTGAATATGTAAATTTAAAATATCTCAGCACTGGGTATGTCTCTAGCATGTGCCGTGAAAACCATTCTAATTACTAGGGGGAAAAAAAAGAGTTGTGCTAAGGTGCCACCAGTGGGGAAGGAAGACTCATTAAAATCCAAGCTATTGGTTAAAATAAATGAATGATGATATATTTTAATAAGTACAACTATATTGCTGTAGGCTAGTGAATGACTTAGACACATGTTCGAATCAAATCGAAATGCTTCTAACGTTACATAGTTCGAATAAAGCCTATATGCCAAAAAATAACAAACACACACACACACACAAAATATAAGTTTAATCATTGATCCGTTTGATTGTCAAAAGAGTTGAACCGAAGGCTCTTCGAGCTCTAGGCGTGTAGGCCTGCTTGAACAAAACCGTTCTGTCTGGATAAGGTCCAAGTCAATGTCTATGTAAAGCATTGCTATTTCTGATATACCCGTTACTCCGGGCGCATGGACTAGAATGCATGGCCGAAGGCCGAGCACTCCGGGAACCCCCGCCATGTTCCTATGTTTTACCAAGCTAACCGTGCAGGACTCACCATTAGTGTAATGGTATCTTGAGGAACGGCGCATGGAGTATCGACAGGGACGTGGAAGCTGTCTTTCAACTCCAGCCACATTTGTAGCTTGTAAAATTGTGGGCATTCTAATGATTGCAGCCTCAAAAAAAATTCTTAAATTGTCTTCTGCCTTTTATCTTTACATCTGTTAATATGGCAAGTCTGTAGCACTACTATAGTGTCGTTGATACAATACATATTTAGTAGGAAGTGTTGTTTTTTTAATACCTAGGTTTATATTTATTAGCTTAACCAATTTCTAAATGTAAAAGCGTTGCCACTCAAATTTTCTTTATAGCAATGATCTGAAAGTGCACGTACTTATAGCAATGACCAAACTGATGGAGACGCCCTTGAAAGTGCGCGTACTTATAGCAATGACCCAACTGATAAAGACGCCCTGGAAAGTGCTTTTTACTTACTCAACTCTGAGTACGTTACTGATATCTTTATGTCCAGCCACCATGACAGACAACAGCTTCAGCTCGATGGAGTTGTAAGGAGTGTTTTTATAGTTCACATTCAGATTGCAGATGTTGCCTGAAGCGACTGTGCCGACGATCTGGTTCTTTGGGGCTATGACACAGATACCAGGTGTGTAGGACTACATTGGGAAGACCAACAACAGAAAAAATACTCGTAAAAAAATAACACTCGTATATTTAGTTCATATCGACAAAGGATATACCGTCATCAATAATTTTCGGATAACTTAAAAATTTTGCATTTTTGGTGTTACTGACGTAGAGAAATTAAGAAGTTTTTTAGGCGACATAATTTATAAGGATACGATCATTTTAACACTGTTCAATTAAATGTACTACAAGATCTTTGGCTTGTAGGACAGAATAATTTGTGTTATTTAGTTGCAGCATCGATCTATACATATTTCATATAGCGTGCTGCCTGGGTATTGTTTAGCTGATGTAGTAATTCTAAAATTTTTACAAATCACGTTCTTTTGGGCCTTTTTTTTTTCTAAAATCACAAGTTTATAAAACTCATAAAACTGTCTCTATTTAAAAACAGGACAAAAAAAGGGGGAGGGTGGAGTGTATTATACTTTACGTAATGTTGAAAGAATATTTAACTTAATTATATTTATTTTATTGTCACTTAATTTTTTACTTATCTTTAGATCGAAAAGTCACTAATTGAAAACTTTACCTGAAGAACTGTGCTGTTAATTGGAGATCTGAAAATAATTTGTCCACCGCAGCCTGAAATGGACCATCTCTTCTGCCAGAAATCATAGCCCATGTTGAACTCTTGATTGGCCATAAATACTTGAGAGCTTTTACCTAGTCCCATATCAGTGTAGGTTCTGGTCTAGAAACACCAAGAAAAGAAAAGAAATGTAATTCAAAACACATATTTAAATATCAAAAGCTATAAAATTGAGACTAAGTAACGAAACCTGTGTGAAGTTGTGAACTAGCTCAAAAGATCCAAACCAGACTGACCTGTGGGTCATAGACTTTAGTGCTGATCAGTTTCAAAACTTTCTCTTCTGTGCCGATTTTGATCCTAATACCAAGATGGTCATTGTACTGAGCATATCTGTGAGTGAGCAGTTCAAATCATTGTAGGTTTCAATCCAAGCAATAAAAAAAAAAAAGAAAACCTTACAAGGAACGACAGAGGTACCGATGATTGAAACAGAAAAGAGGGATTGTGTGACAAGTAATTTTCAATATCTTTAACATTAGTCTATTAAGAGCCCATGTAAATTGCTGTTGTAAATTTCACAAGTAATGTTAAAGAGAAACTGGGGCATGAAAGTATATCTCGTGTGTTGTCGTACAAATTGTTTTTTCTTATAAAGTATTCTTTTTGTAATGCACAATTGTAAAATAAATTCTCACGGATAATAAAGATTATTATTATTATGTTAGCCCCCTGTTAGGAACAGACACCCATATTAACAGAGCATTACATACTCAATAAAGTTTCCAGCGGCGAAGATTTCCAGCTCGCAGGCCAAGTTCCCAACCGGGCTGCTGACTTTAGCCACGCTGTAGGTACATGGGAAGTTGATCCAAGCAGTCATGTGTCTGGCGGATTTCAGTTCAGGATCGTCTCTCAGGATGCACAGACCAGATGCTGTTAATAACAACGAAAGGCGTCAAAAACCATAGTAATAATAATAACCTTAAATAACCTTAATAACCTTAAACCATACCATAATTGTACTGCCACATCACTGCTACACTTTCTACAGTTTTGTATTACATATTCTATACGTTGAACTAGAAGATTGTTCGTCGGATCCCAGACATGCTGCAGGACAGCTGGAGATGTTTGCGGCTAGGATTTGAATTAGAGACAAGAATTCTCGAAGTGTACACCTTATGTCAAAGCCGTACTGTACATTTGGTTAAGCTATTCTGCCTCAACGTGGCACTCGGGTGGAAACGATCGCTAGAGGTGTGACAAGTCAAAAGCTTGCTGTCAGAGTCACTCAAATTTATCACAGCATTAATCATTATTTACTATTATTTATTTATGTTTTTTTACTTATTTCCCCGTCCTATCTCCATTTTATTCACCCGCCCCACCTTTTCCTCGTCTCATTAGACTGAGTCCACCACCTTGGCGGCTTTACACTTGTCTTCCCTTGACCGGGGTAAAGATAAACACAGTCTCTTTGATCTTACCGGCCGGATGTCTGACGGGCGCAGTTGACACCACCTTGGGTGGAATGCAAACCAATCTTTCTCTCCCCCCCCCCCCCCTTCTCCCACGACTCTCTTTGATCAAAGAGATTACTCGGGTCCACACGCATCGGGACGCTCCAAGATGCGACTCTTGTCGGACTTCACCCACGTGTAAGATAATTCTTAGCCTAGGACATTCTCTGTTTCCGCCCGTCTCTCCCAGGCCTTTATAAGGTAAATGAAATCAAGCCAGACCCTCTCATTTTCTCATTCGAGCTGAGCTATCGAGTCTGGTCTGCTTCATTTATTCTTTTTCTTAGAGGAATACGTGGTGATAAGCCGAACTTAATCACAAGTTCCATCTTAATTACTTTGTGTGCATATTTCTCACTGGATATTATCATGTGTATTTTAGTATTTCACTTATGTTTAATTAGTGCATTGTGTATTTCTCACTGTCGTAAGTAGAAAACATAAACATGGCATATGTATATATTTATGTATTGCATTAATCTATTAATGCTACGTTTCTCAATTGATCGTTGATGCCACCATGTATATATTTGTACATCTTATTTTGTTCCCTTTATCTCGGCTGACCGCCTTGATCATTTTACAAGCGCACTAATACTGAGCTTAGAGAAGATATATGAATTATCTCCCCCTTTACTCATTTTACTTGAACGGGAGTTGCGCCCCTTGAACGGACACTATCCATTCAAGCGCGCTCCTTTGTTCTCGGCCGACGGTCGTATGTAAACAAACCGTCATGGCCGCTGACCACCGCCCATTCCCCCCCCCCCTTTTTTCTTTTCTCTTCCAACTTGTGTTGTTTATTTGAGATTACTATTTCCCCTTTTATGTACATTTTTATATTGCTACTATCAGCCATCTGTTTTCCAAATCTCATTTGTCATCATCTCCCCATTGTGCTCTAAAGCAATTTTACCAATCTGACGAATGCACCTCAGTCGAGGGCATCAATAAGATGCATGAGATGTCCTAACTTGTCTTTATTTATCCGCAGCCTCCCTCAGGTGTCTGCCTATTTGTTGGGATCTCCTATTGCCTATTTATCTGCCTATTTGCTATTTATCGGATTACTCACCTGCCTATTTATTTGGCATTGTCTGCCTAATCAACTATTACCTATTTAACTGCACTATTTGCTGTTCAGTGTCTACTCGACACTACTCAACTATTTATCGGATCACTTGCCCACTTGCTATTGAGCATCCTCTACTGCCTACGTGGATCTACTCAACTCTACTACTTGGCGCTATCGGATCTATTTGCCCGCTTATTCGACAGCCCACCTGTCAACTTATTAGGTGCGACATCCCTATAGACCCAGATCTGTGCGAGACGTCATAGCTACGCCAAACCCTCTGCAACTCACTGGAACTATCCTGTCAACTACGCTGCCCACGGCAGCTCAGCTCTGCCCGCAGTAGCCTTGTGCCCACGGTAGCCGGCCACCCGCCCTACTGTCCCCACTACAGATATCAGAACTTTGGATTGAGACTCCACTAGAACTGTATTACCGGCGTCCCTCTACCCGCTAGAGCGCCACCTCCTGCTGCCGAACCTCAAGCCAGGATACAGCTAGCTGCGACATCAACAGGACAACCAACTAAGTTTAGAAGACAAAGTGACATACTCTCTTACTAAGTGCAAGAGTGATGATTAAAATATAGTATCAATTAGAGATAGATGCAACCCCCCCCCCTTTTATTCTTTTATGTAAATATTTATGTAAATAAATATCCTTCAATTTTAACTTTTGTATCTGTCTTTCGTTGCTTGTCTCGTTGCGTGCCTGCTCCCGATTTATATGCTGACGGGTTGGTGTGAGATAGCTTTAAAAATAATCATCCCCTAGACATTAAACGCGCCAAACACACGTCACCCTTCCCAACCTGTCACAAGAGGAAGTGATTAGGCTAAATGAATAGCAAAACAAAACGCCTGTTGGAGTGTCCAAGGGAATGCGAGAGCTTTCCCATTGCACAGTGCGGAGTTAAAAGAGCTTCCAGGTCCTTGTCGATAATCCATGCGTCGTTCCTCAAAGGACCGTTACACTATGGCGAGTCCTGCACGGATAGCTTGGTACAACATAGGCAAATGGAGGAGGTTCCCGGTGTGCTCGGCCTTCTGCCATGCATTCTAGTCCGTGCGCCCGGAGTGTCAGATATACCGGAAATAGCAATGTTTTACATAAGCATTGACTTGGACCTCTTCCAGACAGAATGATTTGTTCAAGCAGGCTTACACGCCTAGAGTTCGAATAGCCTTCGGCTCAACTCCTTTGACAATAACACGATATAGCATTACCTCACAACTTACATTTTGAAATTTAGTTAAATTCTGAAGCAACATTGAGAATGTTCTACAAATGTTAGATTTCAGAAATTTATATTTTTATTTTATTATGAATTTTAATAGCTTTTTTTTAATGAGCTTCCATTTGGAGACTTACACGATCAACTGAACAATGTCAAGGACGCTAACCCAAACTTCACTATTATCAACTAAAAAAAAGCTAAACGCAGAAAAGTGCTTTTAAAATTTGACTCTACAATGCTACAAAGTGCAAAAATCATAGGCCTATAATTTGACAAAAATGATTTCTTATCAAAACTTTCTTTAGTTCTAACGCCGGATACACCAAATAGGTTGCTATTTACAGTTTTTCCACCATATACGAAACTCTCCAGGAAAGGGTTACTAGGATGGAGTTAGAATATATTGTTTTAAGATCACAGACCCTGACGAAACCACGGAACAAAAGATGTAAGATCGAATAGATCCCTTGTACGTTTAAAGAAGTTCTTTCAGATCATTACGTCATAGCCTAAACCTCCTTCCGGATGGCAGGGAATGGCAGCAGGTAGGGTTGGAACCGGGGACCATTGTGTCAACCCTCCTGAGCAAAGTCTATACGACAAGGCAGAACATCCAAATATCTAAAGATGACTGTAAAAAAAGAGCAGAGGTACTAACTTTGCTGTGTACAGCACAGGTCACCATCTCCCTTGAAACCATCATTGCAGTGACATCTTTGAGTCGTTGCGTTCAGAAAAGCTTCTCTTACGCATTTACCTCGTGGATTGTCACCCTTGGGAGCTAAACAAAAACAACAAACAAAATCGTTAAAAACTGAATTGCTGTCTTGAAGTGTAACATTTATTTGTCATGCTTGGTTAAAAATATCTTCAATAGTAACCACCTTGCCAACATTAGCAACTACTGCATCAACATTGTCAACATTAACAACAAACATAATCAACCTTGCCAACATTAGCAACTACTGCATCAACATTGTCAACATTAACAACAAACATAATCAACCTTGCCAACATTAGCAACTACTGCATCAACATTGTCAACATTAACAACAAACATAATCAACCTTGCCAACATTAGCAACTACTGCATCAACATTGTCAACATTAACAACAAACATAATCAACCTTGCCAACATTAGAAACTACTGCATCAACATTGTCAACATTAACAACAAACATAATCAACCTTGCCAACATTAGCAACTACTGCATTAACATTGTCAACATTAACAACAAACATAATCAACCTTGCCAACATTAGCAACTACTGCATTAACATTGTCAACATTAACAACAAACATAATCAACCTTGCCAACATTAGCAACTACTACATCAACATTGTCAACATTAACAACAAACATAATCAACCTTGCCAACATTAGCAACTACGGCATCAACATTGTCAACATTAACAACAAACATAATCAACCTTGCCAACATTAGCAACTACGGCATCAACATTGTCAACATTAACAACAAACATAATCAACCTTGCCAACATTAGCAACTACTGCATCAACATTGTCAACATTAACAACAAACATAATCAACATTGACAACATTAGCAACTACTGCATCAACATTGTCAACATTAACAACAAACATAATCAACATTGACAACATTAGCAACTACTGCATCAACACCAGAGCAACGTTCGAGTTCGTGAGTTCACGAAATGTTACTTACGTGCAGCAAGGGAGGTAAATGCTACTGCGAAGAAAACGGTTGCACAAAGTAAGACTTGCATGATGCTTTCCCTTGATACGAAATTCAATAGAAAATTGTAAAAATAAATGTGAAAATAACTTCAGAAAAATAAATGTACTGTAGGCACATGATGAATTGAAAGTATTATTCAAATGAAAAACAGTGAACTGTTAATTATGGGACTATCAGACATCTTCACGCAAGGAAAAAAAAATTACATCTTCATCTATATCTCAAATCATAAATTAATACTATTTATTAATTGAATAGAATTATAAAATTGTTTCATCATGTTTTAATTTTTCGAACATGTACAATCATGTCTTCAAATCACTCAACATGTTTAGATTACGTTCATTAAGATCTAAGCCTATTTGGAAAGCACAGTTTAATTATGACATTACGTTGCGTTTTACTTTGACTCTAACATTTATAGTGTTATCATTTCAGAATGTTCATTAATCAGAATGTTCATTTATATATCAGAATGTTTATTAGGTTGAATGTTTATGTATTTCAATAGCAATTTTAATTTATAAATTTTTTTCACTTGACTTTCTTCTGATCCACCAAGCATTTAAACAGATGTAAGGTGTGAGATGTAAAGATGTAAGATGTGAGATGTAAGATGTGAGATGTAAGATGTGAGATGTGAGATGTAAGATGTAAGATGTGAGATGTAAGATGTGAAATGTAAGATGTGAGATAAATCAGTTCATTTCTAATTAAAATAATTTTAAGAGACAATCAAAACATACGACGGGAAAACAAAATCAAAGAACCAACGGGACCTACACTGGAGAGACTTTAAGAGTTGTCAACTGACAGCATGTCTTGCCATTAGGATACAATAGGATACATCAGGATACAATAGGATACATTAGGATACAACAGGATACATTAGGCTAGAAGAACTAGTGAGATGTCCACGACTTACACACAGACGAAGCCAACACATACAGATAGAGTGTGTACAATTGTACAGAACAAATATATAATCTATTTCGGAAAGTTATGTAACAAAAGAATGTAATTACTTCTTCTAATTTGAAGTTAGCTTAGTCATGGTACAAAACTTTTACCGCTGTAAATAGAAACAATGCAAAAAGAAAGTAATAGAAATGTTTCTAGAAAAGATTACCTTAACAAACGGGACATACTTGCAGAGACAAATCATGAAATGTAATTTAATTATCTATTTTTAAACAATGCTAATATTTATAGCTTTTTTTTTTTTTTTCAAAGCTAAATATCAACGATAAAAGAAACTCACCAAAGTAACTCTGGATGTAGAAGCCTGAGCTGGGTCTGAAAGTGATGCAGTGACTGAGCCAGGCAAGATACTTTTATAGTGTAAGATGTGACGTCATCTTTGACTTACATCCCTGAAATCAACCTCCCACAAAATCTCCCTCTTCCAAAAGATAAAAAGAGTGGAGGCTTAGCTAGAGACATCATCTCCTTAATCCAGACTTAAATCTTTGAATCCTAAGATCTGAATTAAAGGAGGTTTAAAGTTAGGGTTGGAGATTAAAAACAAAATGTGCTTGGGTCAGAACTTTTTTTATATTCTTTCCTCTGGAAACTGTTAAAACCTTTTCTTCTGTTGAAATGATTACGTCACTAGCGAATAATCGCATATGGCTACATGCATTGTATAGTGAAAGAATGTCCTTCAACGGAAGTTTCACCACATTAAGTCTTGTGTGGATGTACTGTGTCCCTCGCTTCAATAATGATGAAATATCAAATAGATTTAAAAAAAAGAAGTGGGGGATGCAGAAAGCCCCTCCTTGCTACCTAACACATGGCAGACACCCCTTTACCTCTACATATATCACAAAAGAGATTGGGTCAGAGCGAACTGGGTATTTGAAAGCATGAAACATGCGCTTACAAAAAGACACACACAAAAAATGGGTTCTACAGCAATCAAATATATATTTTTATGGCAGGCCCTGCCGCCCTAGTTAATAACTAGTTGTTTTTGCCATGATTGCAAACTAACTCAAAGATAAGGCTAAAATATTTCTTATATACCTAAAGAAATCAATGTATAGTGCATTGTATCGTATTATTTTTCATCGTAGAGAATGTATGTGTGGTTTTTAAAAACTTCATTTGTGTTATTGTTTCTTTGAATACAATAATTTTAATTATAATTTTAATTATTGACGAGATTTCTCTTTCTATTTCAATATGACGCAACGCTAACGACAGCTTTGTCTTCTGAAGCCATGTGTTACCTGGGCCAGAGATTAATCAGGTCAGAGTCTATTTAGCGGTAACCCAGTTCTAGTTTGACTACACCTCTACCTGGATCAGAGCGCTGGATCCAAACAGCAGTTCAGATCATCAAACTTAATGCTTGTGGATTATCCTCGGCTTAGTTTCTGTTCAGTGACACAGTTTATCCAGTACAGTATAGATCTCTGTGGCAGCAAAAACAATAGCTCCGAAAAGGACATTGTTAGTTCAATTTTAGTTCAGTCCATTTGAAATTGCTGCTACGAATTACAGTTCACTTCAAGATATTTTACATAAAGGTATGTTTTATTATAGAAAATGTAATATTTAATTTGTATAAATAGGCCTATATTTTAATTTTTCATGGTAATGTTTCTAGATCTATTTTTTTTTATAAACCTTGTTAAAAAAAAGTTATATACTTTGTTTAGTGCGGATTGATCTGAAAACTTGTTCTAGTGTCTAACTATAAACAAGTAAGTTTTAAGTCAACTGAGTTGATATTGATGCTACAATTATATACTCTTCTGTTTACACATTCCGCATGTACAAAATTGTTCAATTCTTGTTTGTAAAAGTCAAACATAGATAGAATAAGAACAAGATTACAAAGAGAGTTTGTGTTGCCACACAAACTCAGAGGCGGCCCCCGTGAGAGACGGATCACTGTCGGATCCGCATATTCGCTGGTCGACTGAGGATGGCATCGAGCAGGTTATGAAACCGAGACCGTAGAGATAATCAGTTCTGCGCGATAACCGCACGACCAGGCATTGCTCTTTATCTAATGACAAAATGGTTACAAACTTATAGCCTACTATTGATAATATACCTACACATTACGGAATGACAACTACCGGATATGTACAATATGTCAGATGAGCAATTTTAGATAATCTTTTAGTATTGAGCATTTTCATTCAGGCCTAAATGGAACTAGAATGAGGATGTAGATCTACCTAAATTAAACTACTAATTTAGCACTCACTCTCAATATCTATATCTACTAGATCTAGATCTAAAATATATATTTGGGATAATGTAGATGTAATTTAGATAAGATTTATACTTTTAAAAAACACTAGATAATCAATTAATAGACTAATTGCAAAATCTAAATATTAAAATAGTAGATTAGTTGTAGTATTTTATAACATTGCAATATTGACATATTGACAATCTAGACTTAAGAAAAAAAATCTACACTTTAAGCCTAGAAATTAAAATTATAGATCTTGATCTAGTTTAAATCATGGCTGTCTGGTAGTGCGGTTTGCGCGCTGGACTGTCGTTTGGATTCATCGATGGTCCCAGGTTCAAACCCTGCCCGCTTCCCTCCCCCGTCGTCCTACGGGAGGTTTGGACTACCACTCTGAAGGAACATACGAAACATGTAAAACAACAAACATTCTAAACTAGACCAAGAAATTATAGATCTAGATTCTATAATGATTTTAATAAGAACTTAAATTTAAATCTAGCTTTAAAAATCTAGCTCGTGTTAAGAAAAAAAATCTAGATCTAGTGTAAAAAATCAAGCTCTAGTGTTTAAAAAAATCTAGATCTAGTGTAAAAAATCTAGATTAGATCTAAATCTATTATATCTTTTTAAAATGCGAGTCACATTACGAGGTTTAATAAACATTACTCTACCGAGTTGTTTTAGCATTTCAAGAATTTATTCCATATGACGTCAAAGGAAAAAAATCCACTACGTCACACGGTCTAGTTAGACTAAAAAATGTCATATATACGAGCAGCTTCTCGAGGGTTCATAGACATTGGTGCACCGAGTTTGTTCTTTTAGCATTTCATTTGATGGACTAGTTAGACTTAATATATATATATATATTAATATATATATATAAAAGGATTAAAGACGCTTTTTTTTTGTTTTGTCTGTCTGTTTGCCTGTCCGTTATGTTAATAGCGAGAAATAACAAAAGACTAAAAGCTATTGAAAATCTGATTAAAATTAATTTCCCTTCCCTCACATCGCATTAGTTTTAAGTTTCTATTATAGATTGTTTCCGGATGTTTATATATTTATAGTGAGAGAAAAATAAGAATTCCAGATTAATCAAATGCCGTTAATTAAATTTCTGGGATTGTCTGTTATGAAAAGTATATGTAGCATATCCTTATTGAGATTTTATCAAACCATACTTTGGTGTTAGGAAGTTGTTTTCCTTAAAAATCAGAGCATAATATTAACGATAATTAGATTTGTTAACGTTTTCGATAGAAAGTTAAATGTAGTGTAAGAGAGAAGTGCGATTTTACATAAATAGAGTTAAACTATTTTTCATACAAAATCCGGAACAACCAATTTTCGTAAATGAGAAAATTATTTGTTTTATTTATTAGAAGAGGGATTTCAAACATTTATTAGCGTTATTAGATTTTTCATATAAAATTCGGATCATTTTTGGCGACGATTTGTAAGAAAATTAAGGTAATGTAGGTCGATTTCTTTTTCGAAACAAAACCCGGAACATTTTCTACCGATTAAACAACTGTTATTATGTTTCGGCAAGAAAATTAACTGTAAAATAAGTCTAAAAATTGATTTTCAATTATCGTTTCTAGTAAATTACTTTCTTATTTTAAAATCCTGAATAATCTATTGTCGATATTTTTGAAAAAAATATAATTATTTGACATAAAATTGTTTTCTATAAAACAATATCCGGAACAACTTTATAGTTAATGAAATATAAATCAGTATATATATTTTTATTTAGCATTTATATGCTATTTACATTAAAAAACCGGAACAATATATTAAAGATCATGTGTTTCTTGCAACGTTTAAGCATGGAAATAAAATCTACTATAACTTAGAAGAGCAAACAAATATTCATTGGCATTGATTTGTTTTTCACAAAACATCCGGAACAATCTATTATAGACACTTTAAACTAATGCAATATTTCTGAATGAAAAATTAAAGGTTAAATCAGATTTACAATAGCCTCTAGTGTTATTTGCTAATCTAATCGTGACGGACAGACCGACCAAGAGACAAAACGCGCAAAAATAAGTTACTTTTATTCGGATGGGGGCACTAAACAAGAAAATAAATAAAATCTGATTTTTTAAAAAAGTTTAAGGAATTGGTTTAGCACCTGATCATGCTACGACGTTACGCTACTGCACGAAAGTCGCTGCTTAAAAAGTCCATTTTAAAAAATGTGCATGATATTTACATAGAAAGTGCCTTATTAGCCTTTATAAACAAACAGAAATGTTTTCTTTTAATTTTAGCAGCTAGTTAACCAGAAAAAAACATCTTTAAGTATTATTTATATTTGTTGTAAACATCTCCTGTACATTTTATAAATATATTTGACTTAGTGATACTGAAAATACATAAAATTTATTCATCTTTGTTAGCATATTGTAACATTGCCTCCCTTACATTTACGTAATTGTTTTAGAGTTAGTGTATTTTTATGAAAAAATCGATTGCATAATTAATTTTATAAATTAAACGGTTTGCTTTTAGAAAACCAAAAGTAGCCGTTGCACCTAAACTTTTCAAGCCGGATTTAATGATGAAATAATATTTTTCATATCTCTTCTAGTTTTCGAGACAGACGGACAGACAGACAGACGGACATGTTGCACAAACCTAATAGCGGCTTTTTCCCCTTACGGGGGCCGCTAAAAAAGTGAAACTACAAAATTTCAAATTTTTTTTTAACCTTCATCCAAATTAAACAGTCTTGTGTAGAGTTGATAAAATTTTGGAAACACTTCAAGTAGATTTATGTCATTGTTTTAACTAATCTATTTATGGGAATTTTGTTTGAAGGGAAAGCCGATGAAGATTAATTATGCAAATTCAAAAGTTTAACAAAAATCCAAGGAAAAGGTCACATGTATATAATTTAGTGGTTTATCTCACGTTCTTTATTAAATCATTATCACTGTTGAAGGTTGTGAAATGATTCTACACTCGAGACGCTCTTAAGGCGATTACGCTTCTGGAACCCTTCGGCTCAACGTATCAGTGATTCTATTCTTCTAGGACAAGCAGCAAGACGAAAGAAAGCAAGAAACTCCTTGGAACACAATCTAGTGATGTCAGCGTAATCTTCTCCCAGGACTTCATGGCAATTAAGCACGTCTCTTACTTAACCTAATAAGAGTAACAGTGTTCTTATCAACTCACTCAGTCCGTCTGTCTGTCTGTCTGGTTTTAAAAAGCTTGTGCTTGTTATTTGACACCCAGTCTCAGATTGAACAGAAATTTTGCAATTATTTATTCTACATGGCAATAACAATTTTATTAATTAACTATTGGTGATAAATTATTTAGTTTGGTACCTTGAACAAGGGAGAGAAATCGTACTTTACATATGTGGTGGTATAAGCTGACTAAGTCCCCTTGAGGACTCGAGCCCTGAGTGAACATTTTTTTTTATGCATTTAAAAAACGATAATGTAAACATTCACCAAGATACCCCCCTTATTCCTTCCCCCATTTACAACTGGTCCAGACAAGTGATAGGATCATAGCGCATTGAGAAAGATAAAAGCTAAACCAAAACAATATTTCTAATCGCACTGATTTATTATGTATTGGAAAATCACACATACACTTACATGACTGATCCAAACTAATTGATGCAATCACACTTAATATAAGCTTTTTTAAAATTTATTTTTTAGAGATTTTTTTATGTTTTCTTTTCTTTTATTTTTTTAATGAAAAAGATAATATATGAGTGTACTTCCTTTAGTCAGTAACAATCTGAAGACAAACTCGACATTGACCTTTTAGCTGTTTTACACGTAGAAACAGGTCGCGTTATTGTGAAACAAATTCTCTAACCAGTCGATTGTAATTAGTTTCATATCACTTGAATGTCTTCTTTAAAGTGATTCTAATGAAGTTTTCTTTCCAAGAACAAGGGCTAAAGTGAACGATTCATTGGCAGTGCTACTTCAGATTAATTAATGGTCCTCACTGAGTGTAACCGGCTCAAGCAGACCGTGGTCCTACATGGCAGTGGCGAGCTTCACGACTTCAGGTAATAGGTAGAAACTGAGCAGCTGGGGGAAAAGGGGGGGGGGGTGACGATTTCTAACATTTACCAGGTATCAGCCCTTAGTTCTGCAGCCAAGCGCTATCTTTCCGTTGGCCAGCACGGCACATGACGTTTACAGAAGTTCAACTCCATACCGAGCGATGCCCTTGAACAAGTTTGGAAGCGCTCTAGAAACTTTTAAAAAATCAGCCAGGCGTGGTCTCCTGTATAGTCTGCTTTCATTGGATATGACTTCAGGAGTATGTTTCTTGGTTTCTTAAGGAAACTTTACCTGACTTAGCAGCAATGCTAGAACACCCTGGTTATTAAAGCCCAGGTAACCATGCGCACGGCCAGCAGGTGTCTACATATAGACCATTAACTCTCCGACAGTATGTTTACTTTGACTAAACGAGTAGCGTGTTTAATGAACCGCGACCACGCTACAAATGACGCACTAAAAAAGAAGACGAGGTTAACCAAGGGAGGTCATCAGCCATTTCCGGAAATGAAATTTCAAACCAATAGTAGATTAACGAGGAAAAATATTGCAAGGAAACGGAACAGTCTATCTGGTTCCCTGTACTGTCTAGGAACATATACAAATGTATATATATGTGCAAGTGTGTATATTTCAAATGGTATTGTATTTTTATCGTATTTGAAATTTAATGTTCGAAATACTTCAAATTGCCGAAATGTTAATGTGTTTCTTGCTCTATTTGTTTTTAAAACATTTTTTTAAATAATGGAAAGAACAATTAGAAGCATGCGTTGTCATGTAAGATACCTTTCTTCTTCCACCTTCGGACTCGAAGATCAGCCTTATAGAATAGAATGTTAGAACCTGAGTAGATGACAAGCTCAAGATTGATAGGAGCGTAAGTAAGATTAACTGCAAATATAAATCTCCTTCGTGGTCGAAGATGAGCACATTTCTCATATTCTATCGATTCGAAGATGTCTGTAAAGTCCAATCCTCGCTTTTAAAAGCCGGCCGCATACGTGGCATGGGTTGGTTTGGTCAGTTGCAGACAGACCTGCGTCTCTCAGCTTTTTGTTGGCTCGGTTCTTTCACCCTGGTCACTCAGCTTGCTTTATAACTGCAAAAATACATATTTATCTAAGACTAAGAATGTTTTATTGATCCAACAGGAGATCTGTTGGTATAACAAGGACTCTTTTCTCAAATAAAACAACAAAAACATTCACAAAAATAGAGCAGACACAACAGAAAGAGTTCATTCAGTGACTACACACAGATGTCTTCATCCTATTCACCTTTCCGTGTCAACGAGTAACGCTCATACAGTCTGAGCGAGTAAGGAACGAACGAATTGTTGCATCGCTCTGTTCTAGTTTTGATTTAAATTATTCTCGACGGCGTAGTTTTAATGGAGCGGCTGGGCCTTTGTCTTGTAAGATATTTCTCGGAGACATTTTGTTTATAACGTTCGTTTAAATATGGTCGTGTCGTGCGTGTGGTTTGGGATGTTCTTTTAAATGAAGCGATGCTTTGCCAACAATTGGATTCCCTGCAAAAGATTTGTCTTGCCAACTAACTCTTTTCAGTCTCCACAACAGTGTTCATTCTAAGATTAATGCGCGTGTTTCCAAGCTAGAGACTTAGTGACAAGTGTGAATGTATCAACTAAGGTACCAACATGGTCTGTGATTGTCACAATAACACAGGCCTCCACAAAGAGGAATGAATGAAGTACTTCAGCTACATATATACTATTGCAACTGAATGTAACATTATTTCATTATTTCGTTCTGATTTTTTTTATAAGTATTCAAGTAGGTTTTAAAATAACTCATATTTTTAACAAAACGTGACAAATGAAGAACGTTGTACAAGAATCATCACATTAAAAAAAATAAAGTTAAAATAATCTATTTCTCATTCCTTTTTACATTTGTCTGTTTGTCTGTCTCTCTTTGTTCTCTGTATTTTAGCCTGATGTCAGGCATTGTATTTGCAATTATCGACGGCGTCCTGCTTGCGTCCACTTCTCAAGTTAGATAACGCTGTTGTTGTTGTTTGTCCCCCCATAAACCTTCTGTTTTCTTTTTTTTTTAAATCTGCACAACAAAAGGGCGAGAACCTTCATCTCCTCCCCAGGGTGGACGCCGCTGCATATTGTTCTGGTTCACGTCCCTCATCCACCGGTGATCATGATGAGGAAAAGGCGACGATGTGTATTTGATGATGATGGACGATGACACCGTCTGCTGATGATGCGTTTGACGTCTGCTGGACAATGGACCAACAGAAATGATAGTGTGCGTCACGTGACCGAAGGGACGCCAGATAAAAACCTTTGTCATCGCCAAGAGCGACAATAGGTGACCTTTGACGTTTGCAGGATGAATAAATTTTGATGGAAACTTTTCACACAAAGTTGACGGCCTAGAAATGTAATTTTTGTTGCCTGTCATAATAAACAAATAAAAAAAAAAATCATAAAACAAAGTTTCGACAAAACGGCCATTGTATTACTCTGATCATTAGGTTTCTCAACACATGCTCTATGAATTCTCCATTTTTGGAAAACGCTGGATTCTTACTTTTTCTATTATTGAAGGTCCATTAACTCTTGTCATAAAATAAAAAGATAATCATTTTTCATTGTTGAGCCTCGCATTCTTCTATCCTTGTTCGTATCAGTTCAATAATTTGGGAACTAGATCTAGAATGTTGATATAGAATCTAGATCTAGACTAGAATTCGTATGACTTTACACCTTTTATCTAAAAATTACTAGACCTAGGCCAATGCGATGATCAGGAATAGTAGGCGTTTTGGTACCGGGTAATGCCTAGGCCTACTATGCAGTCCGTATCCGATTCACTTCTTAATGTGATACTGCTGTTTACATTACAAATAAATCTACACCTCTAACCTGTCAGAAGATAAATTATTGCCTTAATCATTTTTGATTTCAAATGATTAATACATTTATAATATATATATATATACTAGCCTGACATTACCCGCGGCCTGCGTGTCTAAGTTTGTGTTTACTAATCTAGTGGATTTGATTTAGATGTATGTTAAAGTTAGCTAATGATCCTTTCAAGTTTTTTCTCTTTGCTACGAAAATAAAATTAGTTTTGCGAAAATGGGTTTACCCGAGGCGATACATACATATCTATTAAAAACGAAAAGAGCGATAGATTAATAGTATAATTAAAACTGGTTTACCCGATAGGTTAAATGAATAGGATTATAAAGTAAACAAACGAAATGTTAATGTGCCGTTAATTTGTTCAAAATACTAAATGAATGGACAATAATTAGTATGTTCATGTATTAAAGTATAAAACTATATGTGCGAATAGAAGTTATATCCTCTTAGAGTTTTACATCTAGGAATGGAAAGATGTGTAACATTACGGTATTGTCTAATGAAATAATGTTCGTCAGGAAATCACAGATATAAGGAACTAATGTATGTAAAAAAGGGTTTTGAAACACACATTTGAAGGTTAATTTTATTATATAATGAAATCAATGGACCTTCATTTGTATTTGCATGTGTCAAAGTAAAAAACTATCTGCGCAAAGTGTATTTCTTAAAATTATATCTAGATCTAAATCCTTTTGATCTTTTCTCATGTCAACATTGTAAACATGGCCTAGATCCATAAAATATTATAACTGTAATAGAGTTGGACTTTTTTTTTTAGGGTCTTAAGTTTGTTTTAGGGCTACAATACATACACTACGGTCTAAGTTGGTACCCAAGGAACATTTCTGCCAAGTTTTATCAAGATTGGTCAAGCGGTTTTTATTTCTATACGGGGACATACATACTTACATACATACATACATACATACATACATACATACATACATACATACATACATACATACATACATACATACATACATACATACATACATACATACATACATACATACATACATACATACATACATACATACATACATACATACATACATACATACATACGCCAAACATTCTGCTTTATAGTATAGATATTATAAATATATCTAGATCTGGACCCTATTTAGTTTTATTTACACTGACAAGTGTATAAAACTGTGCGCTATAAAAGTAGTTCTTTTTTTTTTAAACTTATAATTAAAACGAAGTTCGTATCAAAATTCTTTTTTAAACAACATTTCCACAGTATTCCATTCAATGAGTTAATTAGTAAATGGAAAATATGTTTTATAATGATCCGTTCACACTTTTTCCATTGTGACCTTAGATGCAAATTTTTTGTATCAATGCGCGAATCTCAACTCACGATAGGCTATTATCAAAATGATTTGTCACGAATATTAATAAAACTAATAACTATATTTTTTTTACTGCCATGAAGGATTTCTAAGTAGATATGAGGTTTTGTTTTCTTAAAGCAAATAGGGTTTCTAGAAAAGAAATTGCCTCTTTGAAAATGTTTCTTTCAATTGCAAATGAAAACTTTGCATTCATGAAATCATCTTCTAGAAGAAAAGAACTGTATTTTATCATGTTTTCGGATGCTACTATGTTTACTTTTCTTATAAACCATGCACATTTAGGACACATTATTATAGCGATTAATATCTGGACTGAGAAACTGGGTGTCGCCTAGAGAGAAATGCTTTGAGTAAATAATGTTGCAAACATATTTTCTTTGATGTGTCCGTATGAGCATAAAACGTGTGTGCGTGTTTTGTTTATGAGAGAAAATGCGAGAGAAATGGGTGGGAGGTGGTAGGGAGTGTCAAAATTCTAATTACTGAGACAGTGGAGTTCATTCTGCCTGTAACAAAGACTTGGACACCTCTCCACTTCTCAAAGAGAGGCAATCAAGACATGAATCAAGCCAACGTTTCCCATCCTTCAGTCCCCTTAAAACAGCTACGAATTTGTCAGCGATTGAGCAGAATGGAAAAAAAATGTATTTTTGAGTTGTATTATTTCGTGCTCTCTCAGTGGACAGCAAACACATTTATACTCATTAACGTGGGGACACAGTTTCAAAACAAAAACTTTTGGTGAAAAAAAAATTGGGCAAACAAAAAATCTTAGCCAGCGATTTGCATCATGCCACGTGACTAGTGATGAATGGAATTCAAATTAGCGAGAAAAAGGTTCGCTTTTTTCCGATCCTTGGTTCAGTCGTCCATGGACCTTTCTAAATGCATTTGAAATTTATAAATTTAGAGAGAATCTAAATATCAAACTTTTAAACTCTTTTTGAATCTGATTTCATTTTCGACGTTTTATTTTAAGTTTTTTTGTGCAAATACAAACTTGAAAAGTGAATCTTTTGGTGTAAATGTTTTATATGTTCAGTAATTATTGTTACAAAAGAAACATTTGGGACATGATTGATTTTTAGCGGCCCCCGAATGTGGAAAAGCCACTTTAAGTTTTGTGTGGTGTGTCCGTCCGTCTGTCCTTCCATCCGCCGCGATTAGATCTCAAAAGCTAGAAGAACGAAAGAAAAAAAATCCAGTCTATCATGATATTTTAGATGTTGCAAAGTTCTGATGCAACGACTACTTTTGTGTTTTCTAAAAGTAAATCGCTTAGCTTTTAAACTTAACGATTCAAGCAGGTTTATTTCTTCAAAAATATACATCATTTGTACAACTATTCACTATTAATAGCAAATAAGTAGAGTAGACTAATAATGGAGGTGGGGGGATGACATATTTTTTAAAATGAAAAACAGTTTTGTGCTTTTCCAAACAAGTTTTATATAAAAAATATTTGTTTTACTACATGAAGTATTTTCTGTTACACAAGCGACGTACATGTCGAATCAATTGTTTACTTTTGTTTTAAAGGAGAACTAATGTATATAAGTCAAATATACTGTTCAACCACAATTAATAAGCAGCGTTCCATATAATACACTTGGTGTTGAATATAATATTCATTGAAAGAGATTTTAAACAAGGCAAAAGACAGGAAGGAATGGAGAAAGACGGTCGACCAGTCTTGCTTGGTGCCCCAACGGTCCAACAGCCTAAGGGATAGGTAAAAGGTAATAAATATATATATGTATCTATGATCTGAGACTAATCTTAGACATTGAACCAACTTACACGTTACTGTCTTGAGGCCTGGAATAAGACGTTGGCCCTTCAGAAAATCATTCAAGTCGGATACTCAGAACGTAACATTAGTTAGGCCAGAGGTTTACATTAAACCATATCTTTACAACTCTCAGTTCATTGAATACACGTGAATATCAACAATGTAATAATAATAATTGATAAACCTCAGTATCCTGTGTTATCGTTGCGACAGTCTGTCTAACAATACATTATCGGCTATACATCTCTTCTTTTTGCATTGGCAGAGATAGTGTTGTGATTTAGCAGCTCAACGTTTTTAATATTCTTGCTGAAAATATTGAAACCTGCCTTTTTACTTGTATGAGTGGACTACTTAAGGGGTCCGATTTTGAGTTTGTGTCTCCACACAAACTATCTTTGTAACTTTTTTTTATAACTATTTCACTGTTATAAGATCAAAACTACAAATAGTTGAATGTAATAAAAATATATTTAAAACATTTGTGTCCTCAATTTTTTTTATCTTAAACACATTGTCTGATTCACTCACACACACACACACAACCACTCTACTACGCATATACACAACTCTGGAGAGTCTTTGTGACTTCTATCACAATCTAGATGACCTATGCTTCGTAGTTCATTGGATTGGGGGGGGGTCTATGTTTATTCCAGTGACCACTTGACTGGTCAAGAGCGTCCACTTGTCCGCGCGCGCATAAATAGGGGGACATCTGCTAGTTTTTGTTTGCCGCGCCCAGGCCCAAGTGATAGGGCGCCCCACATGGAATGAAGTTCGGAAATAGTGATTGGACAGGGGGAAATGCGGGCGCATGGAGTTAAGGTTCAAAAGTATCCTGAGTGACCAAGATGGACTCCGGTCAATGCATTATAACTCTGAACGAGGTAAAGGGAGTGAGAAAGGTCGATGGTTGCCAAATATGGTACAGATGTGACCAATGCATGATTCTCCTTTTGACTTAAGACTTAAGATAAAATGAAATCAAAGTATGGAGACAATAACAAGAGTATGTTGATGACATATTGAAATACTAGACTCCATTATGTTACGATCTGTTACGATTCACATAGACAGGTTAATTGTAAAAGTAACAATAAACATTTTATCAAAATGAAATCGACTTTACATTTGTAAAACTAGAATTTCTTATTCTGTTTATTATTTGCAATGTTTAAATATTGCACACAGTGTTTCCAATAAACAACCAGCAAATGATTTCTACTTCAGACTTTGCACATAATATTCCAATACGTCTCTGTAGTCATTGAACTCTTTACTCACTACAAGGAAACCTTGGAGTTGATTGCGACTACTCACACTGAAGCCGCGTTCAAAAAAAGAACTAAACAAATGCAATTAATTTTAAGATGATTCTAAACTTAACACCATGATATGACGAATTACTTGGTAAAGATGAAAAAAAAAAGGCCTGTCAGAAGTGGGATTTGAACCCACGCCTACAAGAGTAGACTGCGACCTGAACGCAGCGCCTTGGACCACTCGGCCATCCTGACCTCGCACGCTAGTTGTTTCCCATAATGCATATATGCATACGCCTTACTTTCTGCTTTATATAGTCAATAAGTTCTAGAGTGAAAGTGGATTGTGCTATATTGGGAAGAGCTTAGACAATTTGATTCGGTGGAGCTAAAAAGCGCAACGAAATGATGAAAGAATTGTATCTTAAACATTTACAACCTAACAGCACTACCTTTTTTTTATACACCGAATACACTAAAAAGTTTAAAAAGCTATCTTTCTTTTTGTTTAGTTTTTCCGCCATGTATAAAGATGGCCAAAAATGTTAAGCCTTTCCTTCAGAAATAAAGATATTGAGACCTCGCCTGAACCTTCTCTACAGAACAGCCAGGAAAGGAATCGGCAGGATTCAAACTTAGGACTATCTTGAGTCTTGATGAAAGTTCGAAGCGCATATCACATGAATAGGCCGACTGGCGGCATAGTTCCGAATCCGATTCGTAAAATAAAACTAATTTAATCAAGATAGCTAATTTTTGTTAAATGGTGAATTCACTTAGCATTGACTTCAAGTAGGAAATGTTAACCTGCCTTGCGGTTTGTAGAATTCATCTATTAGCTTGTAATCGCTTTATGGGTTAAAAAAGTAAAAAACTGGGTGGAAACTTACTGGACCGGTATCTCGAAAGAGTCTCTAAAGAAGTCGTTCTTGAAATTTGAGAGTTTAGTATATAAAATTAAATTTAAAAAAAAATCCATTTGAATTATATCTAAATAAGTTATAGGAGGTCAGGATGGCGTTCAGGTCGCAGTTTACTCTTGTAGGCGTGGGTTCAAATCCCACTTCTGACAGTTTTTTTTTTCTGATTATTTTAGGCAATCGACATAGTAGCATATATTGTGATAACTTAAGAGTATCGTTTAAAAAAAAATTAAAGCTGAAAATAATATAATTAGTAAGATAACTTGTCTGCATTCACCAAAAACCTACGATGTGATAAAATATTTCCACATTTTCAAAACCTAACTTATCTTATAAAATACAGACGTTAGTTAGAATTAAAAAAAAGAGATGATTACATCCCGTGTATGCCACTAGGTTCGTTTCATGCATTGACTTAAAACTCTGCCAAGTCACTGTAATTGAACAGCCTTGTGTTGACCAAGTTAATTTTTGTTCAGCGTACAGTGTATCGTTATTTCCCCCATCTCTCGTCAAGGAAGACAAAATAACAGACATCAATATAAACTAACAGAATGAATCGACCAATCAGAGCTAAACATTACTTTCCCTGAAACAAACTGGTTCTAACACTAAGTTTTGTTTCTGCACCAAGTCACAGTACGTGTTAAAAAGGTTTCAGTTAGAACCAGGAGTCCTTTCCCTTTGTCAGGTGCTCTTCAAGCGTGAAAATAATGAACCTTACCAAAACAGCTTTGTCTTTTTAATCCGCTTGACCAGCTGACCATAAAATCTGACCGCATCAATTCTCGGTCCCATGAAGCAAGTGACAACTTTGGCAACAATGAAACCTCCCTGTGGATCCTTGCATTGTCCACGTTTTTGGAGGACTCTTTGCAAAATGGCGACGATTTATTGATGGCTTGGGAAGAAGGGAGGGATGCTGGGATGCGAAAATGAATTTGTAATTTAATTAGTTTAATAAATGAACTGGCTTGATTAGAAATGTGAAGAGAAGGCGATAACCAAAGTCTCAGGAAATTGAACTTCGACTCTATCAAATATCTGGTTGGATCATATCCAAGTCAGGTTTTCGTTGAGATTTCAGTTCAAGTGTGCATGTAATGAAATATCGGAGAGTCTTATTTATAAAAGCGATAAACAGCAAGCGTTTTGGTGTATCCGGTTTAAAAAATGTTGGTCGTATGATAAACGAAGTCATTTAATAAACCATTTAATAATGTCTAGTTTCCTGCTCTGTAGACTTTAGCTTATAAGTACTTTACCTTTCGTTTGTAGCACAAACTAATTTGCAGGGGCGTTGCTAGGAATTTTCCATCGTTTGCGGGACCGGGGGTTTGGCCTCTTTGGGAGCCCCTGCATTTTGCTTAATATTTAATTTTTAATGTAGAAAAACGCTCATTTGCCCCCCCCCCTCTAGTAGGGACTCGGGGGGATTTTCAAAATCTCCCCCATCTTCCCCCACCCTAACTACGCCACAGCTAATTTGTAGTATTTACTTTTAAACAGTGATCTATCAATTGGCGTCCCCTTACATTGATTAATGTTGTCTAGGTGTCTATTTACTTCCAAATCCCAAATTTTAATTGTTCAGATGTTTGCTGTGTCTTGTAGATTTTGATGAAAACGACGCAGAGCCTCATTGCGGGTACCTTATAGGCTAATGCAGCTAGAGTCGGGGGACGGGGTGTCCATATTTGAAAGTTCCCCGGGTCCCCACTGGGCTAATTCAGAGAAGATCGACTTACACGATGGTATAAATAATCAGATGGTTTATTCTCAATAAATAGCTGGTCAAGGGAGGGTTGGGCGTGGTGGTTAAGCAATTGGCTTCTGAACTTGGGGTCCTGGGTTCGAATCTCGGTGAAGACTGGGATTTTTAATTTCTGGATTTTTGGGGCGCCCCTGAGTCCACCCAACTCTAATGGGGGCCTGACTTATATTTGGGAAAGTAAAGGCCGTTGGTCCTTGCTCTGGCCACACGAGACCCTGCTCGTTAACCGTCGGCCACAGAAACAGATGACGCTACATCATCTGTCCCATGGATCACAAGGTCTGAAAGAGGAACTTTACTTGTCAAGGGAATGAAAAAGACCAAGCCGTTCTGTTAGGGTACATTATTTCCAAGCTTTAACACCTGATGGAGAAAGAGGACTCGAAGTCATCAAAAATGTTGTCTCATTGGAGTCTTTTAGCCTATCTGTTTAGCCATTCTATCTCGTTCCTATCTACCTCTATTGCCACGTCATGAATCATGTCGTGCTAATCATCTGTCTTCAGTGTTGTGTCGCGTAGTTCAACTTTAGTTCTAAGACACATTTCTGGAATGTATATATAACAGATGTCTCGCAGTCCCGAACAAAACACCCCAACACCCAGAAGGATTATTTATTTTGTGTGTGACTTGAATTGTCTCTGTTTGCCTACAGTTACATACGATTATCTGTCCAGGTGTCTTATAACTCTACTAGTGCAAAAACAAACGTATGCAAGTGATCTTAATGAAGTCAACTGCCAAAAAAAAAAGGTAATTATTTTCAAAGCTACATGGAGCCTTTTGGGAATGAGAAAAAAAGGTTAGGGGAGGGGAGGGGTAAAACTGAAACTAAAGTCACGGAGGGATGGTGTTGTAAAAGTTACAGCCCTAAAGGCGTGATGGCGGGTAGAGGGAGATGGCCGTAATGATCGTTCGTCTGATGGTCAGTGAATTGGAATATTTCATTATTTTTGGAATGCATGGGAGAGCACTGCAGTTGCCGCAAATTTGACGCAAATTATGAAAGGCCCGTGTGGATTGGTCATAAATTATACCAAGTGGCATTGTCATAGGACAGCATCAATTTGTGTGTGTGTGTGTATGTGTGTGCACGTGTGTGCGTGTGTGCCAGTGTTAAGTCGATTGAGAAAATAAGTTTAAAATAGACAAAATGGTAAGATAAGGCAAAAGTTTGTAACAATAAGTATAATACTATCAATCAATCAATCTATCTATCTATCTATCTATCTATCTATCTATCTATCTATCTATCTATCTATCTATCTATCTATCTATATGTCTGTCTGTCTGTCTGTCTGTGTGTCTGTATGTCAAATTATCTCCATTCATTAATTTTTTAATTCACCATCACCACAACCCATTCATCTATTAAGTTCTCAATATCTTAGAATTTGTTGGCTACATGCACAGAATTACCTGGTACCAGGAGATATGAGAGAGACATCAAAACGTAATCTACAGTGAATATAATGTTAATACCGAACCATTAAGTTGTCATTCTAAATAATTACAAAACCAACTTTGAGAATTGGCATGACATTCAAAACTTCCCAATTATCTTCTCTAAATATTAAACCCCCAAACTTTGTAAGCCTTGACTAAGGCTCTATACTCCGCTGCCCTACTGTACATTATGAAAACAAATCAAAAGATAAAAGATTTCCAGCTTTCTTTCTTAAAGCATCATCTAGAAACGAATAATAATTCCAATAATTGCACTTCCACGTAGATGTAACATCTATTCAACATTTTTTTTTTTTTTACAATCCATTGAACAAAACGTAAAGAAAATCGTTCATTTCATTCCAATCAATGGACAATCAAGCAACCCAGCCTAACTCTAAGCTTCAGCTATGATGTGGGTTTTTTTTTTCCTACATTCATTTGAATTTGCTACATAGCTCTTCAGAGTAATAGAAACACTGAAGCATAGAAATACAACTGAGCTACAGAGGTGAAGAGAATGGACGAAATAACATTTCTTGATGGACAATATTTGGATTCTATTTTACAGCCCCTCCAAGCCTCCCCTCCCTCCCCCCTCAGAACTCGTGTGTCCACTTAACATCCATCTCCTGGACACAGCTCTGGAATTTCCTGACCGCATCCGGTCCAGAGAAATAGATCGTCATGGTTAAGTTGGATGTCATTTTCCTTCGTTTTTAGATCCGGGCAAAGGGAAGAACGAAGGGAGGTGAAGTGGGTCAGCTGGGGGCTTTCAAATGGTATTTACAATCATCACCCGTCATTAGACTCGCTCTCCCTCTTTCCTCAACCATTAATTTATCATACAATAGATTCGCAACAGTTTAAAAGCTTGAATCGTCAGAAAGAAAATGTCCACTTTCTAGTTCGCTTGTGATTTGATTGTGTCTTTCTCGAGATGAATATTTCAACAACTTTCTCCCATCAGTACTAGAAGACGTACATAACTCATTAACCTTTTAAAGCGAGCTCGATAAGCTGGGCATGTTACATTCGTACGTATGTTCGCCAAGCTTTGAACTCTATGAAATGTTGATTTCGCCAGAGTTACCTTTCTATTAACAGTTTTGGCAGAGAACAGATTTTCTTGATTAAACAATTATTGATTTGTTTTCTAGTTTTCTTATAAAAATCATATTTGCAGTTATAAAAAAAAAAAAAAAAGGGGTGGGGGGTCTAATATATTGGACCCAGTGGCGTCACAGAAAGGGGTGCGGGGGTCCGAGCCGCATCGTGTGACACAAACAGGTGGGTGAGAACCAAGTAGAAAAAAAATCCACTTTTAAAGGGTAGGAGAAACACATGGAGACTTTTTTCAAATTTTATTTATTCTTTAAACCTAATGATATTAAACAGGAATGTTATGTATGAGTACCCTATCTTCTTGTGGATATCTATTTTTTATTTTGTTGTTTTGAAAATGTGCAGATTGTAGGGAAATAGAATTGCTATTGAGTAATCTGTTCACTTTTGGTTATTTATTTTTTTTTGTTTCATTTTTTTTTTAACATGAAAAGTACAAATATGTTTAATAAAACACTCATTCTCAAAAAAAGTAATCAGACACTTTTATTAAAATATATATAAACTAAATAAGTGCAGAAACAATCAGTTGAATAGTGCTATAAATTAACAAGGTTACAAAGACGGTTTGTGTGGAAACACCAACTGAAAATCGGCCATTGCGAGGTCTACTGTAAAGTTCACGCGATAATATGAAAAAATACTTAATAATTGTTGTTTTAAATTATGTCTTTCTTATATGCATACTAAATAGATGTTTTGTCTTTAAAAAAAATAGTAAACATTTTTTGTTGTAAATATAGCATTTAGTATAACAAAACTTACATATCTTAACAATATAAATATAAAAAATTTTCTTTTACAAAAAATCTACAACCGTTTGCATATATGTGTTAAAAATATGGTATATATTCACCTCCCCTATTAAAGAGCCTCAAGTGTTTGTTACTATTAATAGTTGTAAAAGTGGTATATTTTTATAGAAACCTGCTTGCATAAGTGATTTAACAAAAAACAACAGTACTCTTTCTCTGGGGAAGATGGGGTCGGTGAAAAATAAGCAACCGTTGTAGTATTTTAAATTTAATTACATTTGTTATTTAAAAAAAAAACAATTGCTATTTAAGTTGTATAAAGGAGGTACTGTTGTTTTTTTTTTTATTATTGTTTTTTTTTAAATTATCGTTATGTTTGTCTCTATTTTTCAGCTCAGTCTTTTTATATCTTACAGGAGGGCTGTCAGGGTGGGATTTCAGATTAACTAGGGTATGATATTATGGTCCCGTATCCCCAACCTGAACAGAGTAACGCAAGAACATAAAGGTAATAGCATGTAAAATACACACATTGAGTAAAAGTTATTCAACTGAACATTTAGTCAATACCACAGTTGTTCAACGTGAACAATATTAATGACAACGTAGGTTAATGTACATTAGTTAACAACAAGATTGTACGTTTAACAATTTAATGAATATATGATATGATGAGGCATACATTACGAATAAATATCAATAGCAATTACAAATTTCATTCAAAGGAACTATAGCAAACCTTAATCTCAGTGCCATAGTCGATCAGGGCTCACAACGCCCAACCCAACGCCACGGGCAATATTCAAATACCAAGCCTACAACTCAGACTCGACTCCAGCAGAGTCCCAAGCCTGCGTCCCCAATACTGGGGAAGAAAACCCATAAGAGAAACTCACAGGAGATCTAGCCTCATCACACATCAGCAGCAAACACAAGTCAGCAAAAATGACATCAACAAAAGCGCGTTCCTAGAAACCAAAATTCACAATCTTTTATAGTACACAAAGGAAAACACCAAAAGAAGAGGCGCATGACAAGGGCTTCAGCATTGCCTACACGTTTTTTTGTTTTTTTTTAAATTAAGTTAATCAAAACATTTTAGACAACATATTCTCAAAACTGTTTAATGGGTTATTTCCCTTTCACTGTCACCACTCTGTCGGAAGAAGATATTAACATGGAATAGTATATTGAGGTGAAATTGTATTATCTAAACAGTTACTTATGTGTTTACTTCCAAAGTCACACGTGTTCACTTCGAAACCAAGTCATTTGTGTTCAGTTCAAACACACAGTCATATTAAGTCATTTAGAATAACAGCCATATTTGCTCACTTAGAAACATCCACAATTGTTCACTTTGAACTTATAACCACAGCCATACTTGTTCAATTACACAGCCATACTTGTTTAATTCCACGGCCATACTTGTTCAATTACACAACCATGCTTGTTCAATTACACAGTCAAACTTGTTCAATTACACGGCCATACTTGTTCAACTACATGGCCATACTTTACACAGCCATACTTGTCCAATTGCATGGCCATACTTGTTCAACTACACGGCCATACTTGTTCAAATACACAGCCATACTTGTTAAATTACACAGTCATACTTTACACAGCCAGACTTGTTCAATTACACAGCCATACTTGTTCAACTACATGGCCATACTTTACACAGCCATACTTGTCCAATTACACAGCCATACTTGTTCAATTACAAAGCCATACTTGTTCATTACACGTTCATACTTTTTTAATTACATGGCCATACTTGTTCAATTACACAGCCATACTTTTTCACCTAGAAGCTGTGTCTCAACTTCTGTCCGATTGACCTCCAGATTTTCAGGTCACGATGACATGTATTGTAACTCTTCACCTCAGACATTATATTATTCAGATGTTTCGTAGACAAAATAGAAATTAATTGCCGTGAATAGCAGCCTAATAACTAAGTTGCAACTCTTAGAGAAATGAGGGTCACTGATTGCACGTTTATGCCCCTTGGTTTAAACTTACAAATACATGGAAAGAAAACAAAAAACGGTTTAGAGTCTCTATGATAATCATTAGACTGATTTGTCCTGGCCAAAGGAATAAGAAATGGATTTTTTTTTTACTAGCTGAAATACCCGGCGTTGTGTACATTATATCTAAAAAGAAAAGAAAAGATTATTTTTAAAAATAGTTTTAGTTCTTCCAATAGTTCACTTTTATTTATTTATATGTAGGAATGAATTATATATATATATATGGTACTTTGTCAAAAATCTGGTAGTTTGCATTAGATTTGCAGAACTTGAAGAGATCAAAAATAGGACTATCTTGTTTTAATTTAGGTCAGTCATGTTGGGCCGATGGTTCTAATGTATAGTACGACCTACTCTAAGGAATATTGTCACAAGATATTTGAATGAAATAAAACGTTGAAAGTAGACTCAATGGTATGGTTGTATATAAAATGTATACATCAATATCTCTTGATATCTAAACATAGACAAAGTTAACCTTGCTGAACACAGACTGACGTACTGTACAGAATACACCAGCATCTCGCAGCTTCTGGCCTCCCCTTAAGGCTTCAGGCTGAACATCCAATCTACTAGACCTCTTGGCACACAAGAGAACTAATTTATTTTCAGGTCTGTGTCAAGACAAGGGCAGATAATGCCTAAAAGACAGAGGACATAATAAAGTTAAGACCCATCTTGGAGGGAAAAAATGCAACCTTTCCTCCTCCTCCTCCTTCTAATAAGTAGCCATATTGGGGCTGTGGAAGAAGGGCGAGGGGCGCTCATTTCACACCCGTATGAATCTAATGACAGTCTTAGCTTCAGAAGATGACAACGTCAGTCTACTTGCCTGTGGCTATTTATCACCCCTTTTTTTGTCCCTAGTCAGATATTCCAAGACTAAATTACTTGTAGTAATACAATATATAAACCTAATGCTAGATAACTCGCTAGAAAATACAGCATAGAGATGACAAATAACAAAATATTTAAAAAACTAGATATTCATACATTACGTTGCTGGCCAACACACCTTTGATTCATTTTGAACAGCACGGGGGTGGTAGTGTAGTGTCTAGTACCATTCTGAGTATTTAGCATAACACTTTGCTTATTTATGGCCTAATAGCTACTATTCCAGTAGTCTATCTATCTATCTGTCTGTCTGTCTGTCTGGTAAAAGTTTAAACATGTTTTTTCTCCCATTTCCTATTCTCGGATCAAGTTAAAACTTTGCACAATTATTCGTTGAACCTGACAAGACATGAATCAATTTAAAAAAAATTAATTAGTTAATTGTTGGTGATTAGTTATTTTTTGTTTGATATCGAAATAACGAGAATAAGAGAGATGGATGTATATATGGATTTAATCCCCTTATTACGTTTTTCTCTCACTACCTATTCTCAATGAAGTTTAAATGTTGTATAAATTAATAATTAATTAATGACAGTACACAAATCAATCCAAAAAAATAAGTTTTTATTTATTTATTTAGTACTAAAGCCGGTAATTTACATAGATAAGTTTCCTTTTCAGACGTTGCAATCTATGGGGCAGATGATGTTAAGGTCATCTGTTTCTGTGGCATACGGTTAACAAGCAGGGTGTCAAGTGGCCAGCACAACGACCAACCGCCTTTGCTTTCCCCAACTAAAGTTAGGTACCCATTAAAGTTGGGTGGACTCAGGGGCGCCCTAAAAATCACGAAATTAAAAATCGTAGTCTTCACGGAGATTCGAACCCAGGACCTCAGGTTCGGAAGCCGAATGCTTAACCACTCAGCCACCGCGCCCCCTAATTTTCAGATAAATGGCAGTAATTAGCGCTTCTTTCCCTTAGATTAGCTGTTTTTCAAAATATTTTTTTTTTCTTTTGCCTGTTAAAGTTTCAACAGTCTTGTGTTTTTTACTCTATAAGTCTTGGTCTTTCTCTCTCCTAGTTTGGGCATGCAGCCATCAGGTAACAAAATGCTTTTATGATATCGAATAAGGAAAATAACATCTTCATTAATACATGTAAGAGATATATTTTTAAGTGCTGAGTTCTTTCCCTTAGATAAGCTTTTTTTTTTCTGTTTTTCTTAAAGGATTTTTGTTTCCTTTGCTTGTTCTGTCTTGTAAATGGATTCAAGTTGACAAACGTTTAGGTATTATTTGCATGGCAATACAACTCTTCTGAGTTAGTTTTGGTTTAGAAGTCAAAGTTGGACATTCTTACATGTGAAATCGATGCCTACCAATCAGAGTACATGGCCTCAAAATAAAACAAGCGCTTGTCCTGCTTTAGACGGGTGTTTGATAACCTGATGTGTGTGTGTGTGGTAATATAAACGCAAGACTTCATTGCCGATCTCATTATTCACAATCTAGGTGTCTTTGTTTATCTAAGTGTCAGCTAGCGCTTGCTCGCCGAACCAACCTCGCAAAAACCGCGGTCGCAACGGCGCTCGAGCATGATGAACCGTGCACTTTGGTACGATGGCTGGAATTCTTCGGACAAGGGACGTGAGCTTCACCGGGCAATGAGTAGACCAGACAAAAGAGATGCGTTGGTGGCAACTTAATCGTGCGGAACAGGCCGTCCTAGCCCAGTTCCGAGTCGGACACTGTCCAATTGGTGCTGACCTCGGACGGTGGAAGGAGAACTACGACACACGGTGTCGCCATTGCATGGAGGACGACGAAACAATAGAACACATTCTTTACGAATGCAGAGTTCTGCACGAAAGGCGATTGGGACAAGGATTTGATAGAGAGATAACTGGTTCAAGGCCGACACAAGGCAACCTTAAACTCACTGCTCGCTTCCTCTCACGTGCTCTAAGGGAGTAATTCCCAGCATGTTTTTCGCTGCCAATGGGGTTTCTCATTCGGTCGCCGAACTGATGGTTTCAATATCAATTCCCAGTGAAGATTTATATTTACCAAAAAATAAAAGGTTTTAGTATATCGGTCAACTGGAAGTACTCGACATTTGATGTGAAAGACAAAGGTGTTGGTCATCACACTGATAACATGACATCCTAATTAACATTCGTCTAGCAGGAGATGAAAATTATCTGTTACCATCACTAATGACTGGAATAAAATATCCATACAATAACAATTCAATTAATTCATCTTCCTATCATCTAGTTGTGGTTATTTCTAATGTGTCCAAATAGTGTGAATTAAGTGTCTGTGAACCAGTTATCTGTCTACCATTAAGTGTCATTCAGGTGTCTGTCAATTAGGTGTGTGTCAATTAGGTGTGTGTCAATTAGGTGTGTGTCAATTAGGTGTGTGTCAATTAGGTGTGTGTCAATTAGGTGTGTGTCAATTAGGTGTGTGTCAATTAGGTGTGTGTCAATTAGGTGTGTGTCAATTAGGTGTGTGTCAATTAGGTGTGTGTCAATTAGGTGTGTGTCAATTAGGTGTGTGTCAATTAGGTGTGTGTCAATTAGGTGTGTGTCAATTAGGTGTGTGTCAATTAGGTGTGTGTCAATTAGGTGTGTGTCAATTAGGTGTGTGTCAATTAGGTGTGTGTCAATTAGGTGTGTGTCAATTAGGTGTGTGTCAATTAGGTGTGTGTCAATTAGGTGTGTGTCAATTAGGTGTGTGTCAATTAGGTGTGTGTCAATTAGGTGTGTGTCAATTAGGTGTGTGTCAATTAGGTGTGTGTCAATTAGGTGTGTGTCAATTAGGTGTGTGTCAATTAGGTGTGTGTCAATTAGGTGTGTGTCAATTAGGTGTGTGTCAATTAGGTGTGTGTCAATTAGGTGTGTGTCAATTAGGTGTGTGTCAATTAGGTGTGTGTCAATTAGGTGTGTGTCAATTAGGTGTGTGTCAATTAGGTGTGTGTCAATTAGGTGTGTGTCAATTAGGTGTGTGTCAATTAGGTGTGTGTCAACCAGTTTATTGTTTAGCCTAACTATTTGTCGTGATACCTGGTCATTGGAAAGTTTCCTCTCTCACTTGATTCTCTCTCTCTATCTCTTTTTCCCTCTCCCTCTCTCTTTCTCTCTCTATATATATCTTTCCCCTCTCTCTCTCTCTTTCCTTCTTTCTCTCTCTCTCTCTCTTTTTACCTGCTGCTGCTCTCTCTCTATTCCCATATTTATCTCTCCTCCCCTCTTTCTCTCTTTCCCTCTTTATCTCTCCTTCCCTCTTCTCCCTAGCGCCTTTTCTCTTTCCCTCTTTCTCTCTCTCTTTCTCTCTCTCTCTTTCTCTCTCTATCTCACTGTTTCCCTCTTTCTCTCTCTCTCTTTCTCTCTGTCTCTCTGTTTCCATCTTTCCCTCTTTCTCTCTCTCTCTTTCTCTCTGTATCTCTCTGTTTCCCTCTTTCTCTCTCTCTCTTTCTCTCTATCTCTCTGTTTCCATCTTTCTCTCACTCTGCTACAACTTTGTTTATCCAGCATTTTGTTTTGCTCATCCTCTCTCCCGTGTTCTCTCATTCTCCCTCTCTCTCCATCTACACTCCCACTGTTATTTCTTTCTCTCTCTCTTTTTATCACGTTCTATCTTGTCTATTCTGTCTTGTCCACTCTATTTCTGTTCCTTGTCTCGCTCGCTTCCTCTTTCTCTCTATCTCTTCCTCTTCTTTTTCTACCTGTGTCTCTGTTTCTAACTCAAGTGTCAAACATTAAAAAGAGTAGCCTAAAGATCGTCGTGAGCGCTGAAAGCAGTACTCACCAGTTGACTAATGTAACACTCTGCAGTGGTCATGTGACCCAATTCACCACTCGGATCGAAGGAGAAGATTTTCCGCTTGGTTGATCCTTGTTTGAATGTCTTCTCAACACTCTTACCCCCCCCCCCACCCCACCCCTCCTCCTCCTCCTCTTTTCACATTGCCCACTCCTCTCCCACTTTGTTTGAATCAAAGGTCAGATTACTTTCAGAATCAATAGCCACAGGGAATGGGGGAATGGTAACTTGATTAAAAAGAGAGTTTGTACCTCACTACTTCTCTTTATATTTCTCTCACACACTTTTCTTTCTTTTTGTCTGTCTCTTTCTTTTTCTTTCACTCATTCTCTCTCTATTTCTTTTAAATCTAATGTTTGATATCTCTCTAATCCCTACACGCAGATATTTAAAGTCTTTTTTGTATCTTTTGTATTTTACATTTTCTTCTTTGAAATTTCGTCTTTCTTTCATTCACTTTATCTTCCATCCTCTATCTCTCTCTCCCTCCCTCTCTCTCCCCCCTCCCTCTCTGTATCCCTCTCTCTCCCTGCTTCCCTCCCTCCCTCCCTCTCTCTTCCTCTCTCTCTCTTCCTCCCTCCTCTCAATCTCTCTCTCTCTCCTTCCCTCTCCCACTCTCTCTATCTCCCTCTCTCTATATCTCTCCCTACCTCTCTATCCCTCTCTATCTCTATCTCTCTCCCTCCCACTCCTCGCCCGTTCTATTTCTCATTTTGTTTCACTCCAAAGATTCTGACTCATTATCTAACAATACACCTCTATCATAATTTTAAATTGAAAGTGATTATCTTCTCTTATAGTCTGCACACGCTGTCGGCTGCAAAATAGTTGCATGTATCGATACTCAAGGTAATGATTGTCTCACCGAGCATCGATCCTTGGGTCGAACACATCACAGTTGTACCCTCGCCAAGAAGATAATGAATACAAGAGACAAGAATAACTCGACACTTAACTAGGCATCGATTATGACTCTACAACACAGGTTTGATACAGCAGACCAGGTTTCTTGAAAGTTTATTGTAATCAAACCATCATGTTAGTAGTCACTATGTTGTCCTACTACTATCAAGTCCACCAAGTTAGTCTCAATAAAAGTGATAACATACTTATCCGTTGGTGTGGTAGTTTCAAACTTTATCCCATCAAGCACAAAAATTTGGTAAAATACCAATTCAAATATAGAAGTGAAGCTAGATGCTGAAACAATTTATTGATGTTTAATATGTATGTATCACCATTTCAAATAATGTGATAAAGGTTGTAGGTCAACGCTGGTTCTTCTTGGTGGCAATTAAATAATGTCCACTTCCTAATACTTCAAAATCAAAGACACAAATACACTTTAACATCTCTCTGTTTCTCTTTCTCTCTGATTTCTCTCTCTCTCTCTCTGTTTCTCTTTCTCGCCCTTTCACTTTCTCTCTGTTTCTCTCTCTCTCTCTCTGTTTCTCTTTCTCGCCCTTTCTCTTTCTCTCTGTTTCTCTCTCTCTCTGTTTCTCTTTCTCTCCCTTTCTCTTCCTCTCTCTCTATCTCTCTCACTTTCTCTTTCTCTCTCTCTTTCTCCCTCTCTTTCTACATCTCCCTCTCTTTCTCTCTCTTTCTCTCTCTCCTGCTCTCTGTCTGTCTTTCTCTCTCCCTCTTTCTCTCTATCTTTCCCTCTCCGGTTCTCCCAATCTCTCTTTCTCTCTATCTTTCCCTCTCCGGTTCTCCCAATCTCTCTTTCTCTCTATCTTTCCCTCTCCGGTTCTCCCAATCTCTCTTTCTCTCTATCTTTCCCTCTCCGGTTCTCCCAATCTCTCTTTCTCTCTCTTTCCCTCTCCGGTTCTCCCAATCTCTCTTTCTCTCTATCTTTCCCTCTCCGGTTCTCCCAATCTCTCTTTCTCTCTATCTTTCCCTCTCCGGTTCTCCCAATCTCTCTTTCTCTCTATCTTTCCCTCTCCGGTTCTCCCAATCTCTCTAATTATCTCCCACACTTGTGTACACTTTCAGCTTCTCAAATTCTCTTTTCCTTTTGTCTTGTCTCTTTTTTCTTTTCTTTACTTTCCTTCTTTCTTCTTGTTCACTTTTTTTCTTGCGTTCTCTAACTATTACATCTCTTCCCCATTCTCTCTCTCTGTCTGTCTGTCTCTCTCTCTGTCTCTCTGCCTCTCTCTCTCTGTCTCTCTCTCTCTCGTCCTCTTTACACTTCCAACTCATCGGCTTGCAGCTACAGAAACTGTAATCGTCCTAACTGATACAATCATTTCGCATTAAAACCGGATCGAACACTCTACTAGCGATACTTAAACTGACACGGCAGGGGGTACCGATTTTATGATTACATTGATGTAATCGATTTCTTTTTCCTCTTCCAGATAGACTCTTCAGTCCAAGAGAAGTAAAAAGATGTGATTTCAAGCATTAAAACCGGAAGCTGATTTCTACCGCATGATCGCAAATGAAAATGGCGGGCATTACAAAATGTGAAAAAAATATATTGTGAATAGCAGGAACCCTACTGAAGACGACGCCGTGATTTCTAAACACATTTTTGAATTAATACCAATCAACTGCAATTTTAAAGCCCTAATTTGTTTTTATAGGCTTTTAAGAGTCGGGAATTGTCGCGGGATCTCGGGGCAGTGATGACGCGGCTTGTTTTCGCAGCGGAGTTATTTCATTGGGAAACCGGAACGAGACAACATCCGGTAGGAAGTGGAATCTTTATCTAATTATAAAGTGTAACATTTCTAGATTGGACGAAGGCAATTATCTCGTCTTCTAAGTGGTCAGGAAAACACGCTGATCAGCGCTAGCGCTTCTGTAGTGAATCAAGATTTTAAGACTTTTTTTTTTCTATTCCCTCAATCTTTCTCTCTGTCCTTCTCTCGGTCTCTCTATCCCTTTCTCTCTCTCTCTCTCGCTCTCTCTTCTGTCGTTCTCATGCTTCTAGCACATGTTGAAGTAGAGACTCTCACTATTACAATGATGGACAGGTAACTCGAACTCATTTGAAGCTAAAGAATGAAATGCACTAGATTGATTTCTAAAATTCAAGTAAACAGTCGAGTTTTTGCGGTTATTTAATCACGAGATTAGTGTCAAACCTTCCTTTTTGAGAATCTTGCTATTGTTAGCTCAATTAAAAAGAATTAAGTTATAATTAGAACAGAATCTCAATGTATATTCTTTCCATTATTACAAAGTTTGCTGCCGATTTTTCTAAAAAAAAAATTTTAAGTAGTAGTGTGAAAGTGAAATCATGTTTTCCTACAAACAAATGAGCTTAGGAAATAGAGTTTGTACACCGGATACACCAGGGGTTCTCAACCTGTGGGTCGCGATTGACGATTTGCCAGGGGTCGCCTAAGACCATCGAAAATAAGGATTGTTATTGTCTATTCTTCTATTGCTGTATGTGTGTGTGTGCGGGGGTCGCGGAAGAGTGGGGAATTGTAAAAAGGGGTCGCCGAGCATAACAGGTCGAGAACCGCTGGGATACACCAAAAGCCAAGATTGCTATATTTTTTTTTCCTTTATAACTGAAAATCTCTTATCCATAATTTCAGTTGTGTACTGGTTTGATGTTAATTTTGTGCAAGTTTCCCCACAGTTGTTTTATTTGTATTCGCTTTTGTATGCTACGTTAAGGGCATGTCTTTAAGTCGGTAGTGGCACTGTGTCTCTGATTCGGGAGTTTCACTGTGTCTTTAAGTCGGTAGTGGCACTGTGTCTTTAAGTCGGTAGTGGCACTGTGTCTTTAAGTCGGTAGTGGCACTGTGTCTTTCAGTCGGTAGTGGCACTGTGTCTTTCAGTCGGGAGTGGCACTGTGTCTTTCAGTCGGGAGTGGCACTGTGTCTTTAAGTCGGGAGTGGCACTGTGTCTTTCAGTCGGGAGTGGCACTGTGTCTTTCAGTCGGTAGTGGCACTGTGTCTTTAAGTCGGAAGTAGCACTGTGTCTTTAAGTCGGTAGTGGCAATGTGTCTTTCAGTCGGAAGTGGCACTATGTCTTTCAGTCGGTAGTGGCACAGTGTCTTTCATTCGGAAGTGGCACTGTGTCTTTCAGTCGGAAGTGGCACTGTGTCTTTCAGTCGGTAGTGGCACTGTGTCTTTCAGTCGGGAGTGGCACTGTGTCTTTAAGTCGGGAGTGGCACTGTGTCTTTCAGTCGGTAGTGGCACTGTGTCTTTCAGTCAGTAGTGGCACTGTGTCTTTCAGTCGGTAGTGGCAATGTGTCTTTAAGTCGGTAGTGGCACTGTGTCTTAAAGTCGGGAGTGGCACTGTGTCTTAAAGTCGGTAGTGGCACTGTGTCTTTCAGTCGGGAGTGGCACTGTGTCTTTAAGTCGGTAGTGGCACTGTGTCTTTCAGTCGGTAGTGGCACTGTGTCTTTAAGTCGGAAGTGGCATTGTGTCTTTCAGTCGGTAGTGGCACTGTGTCTTTCAGTCGGTAGTGGCACTGTGTCTTTAAGTCGGTAGTGGCACTGTGTCTTTCAGTCGGAAGTTGCACTGTGTCTTTCAGTCGGAAGTGGCACTGTGTCTTTATGTCGGTAGTGGCACTGTGTCTTTAAGTCGGTAGTGGCACTGTGTCTTTCAGTCGGTAGTGGCACTGTGTCTTTAAGTCGGTAGTGGCACTGTGTCTTTAAGTCGGGAGTGGCACTGTGTCTTAAAGTCGGTAGTGGCACTGTGTCTTTCAGTCGGGAGTGGCACTGTGTCTTTAAGTCGGTAGTGGCACTGTGTCTTTCAGTCGGTAGTGGCACTGTGTCTTTAAGTCGGAAGTGGCATTGTGTCTTTAAGTCGGTAGTGGCACTGTGTCTTTAAGTCGGTAGTGGCACTGTGTCTTTAAGTCGGAAGTGGCACTGTGTCTTTCAGTCGGTAGTGGCACTGTGTCTTTCAGTCGGAAGTGGCACTGTGTCTTTCAGTCGGTAGTGGCACTGTGTTTTTAAGTCGGTAGTGGCACTGTGTCTTTCAGTCGGAAGTGGCACTGTGTCTTTCAGTCAGTAGTGGCACTGTGTCTTTCAGTCGGAAGTGGCACTGTGTCTTTGATTCGGGAGTGGCACTGTGTCTTCGATTCGGGAGTGGCACTGTGTCTTTGATTCGGGAGTGGCACTGTGTCTTTCAGTCAGGAGTGGCACTGTCTTTCAGTCTGGAGTGGCACTGTGTCTTTCAGTCGGAAGTGGCACTGTGTCTTTCAGTCTGGAGTGGCACTATGTCTTTTAGTGGGGAGTGGCACTGTGTCTTTCAGTCGCGAGTGTCACTGTGTCTTTCAGTCGGAAGTGGCACTGTATCTTTGATTCGGGAGTGGCACTATGTCTTTTAGTCAGGAGTGGCACTGTGTCTTTCAGTCAGGAGTGGCACAGTGTCTTTCAGTCGGAAGTGGCACTGTGTCTTCCAGTCGGAAGTGGCACTATGTCTTTCAGTCGGGAGTGGCACTGTCTCTTTCAGTCGGGAGTGGCACTGTGTCTTTCAGTCGGGAGTGGCGCTATGTCTTTCGGTCGGGAGTGGCACTGTGTCTTTCAGTCTGGAGTGGCACTATGTCTTTCAGTCGGGAGTGGCACTATGTCTTTTAGTGGGGAGTGGCACTGTGTCTTTCAGTCGGGAGTGGCACTATGTCTTTTAGTGGGGAGTGGCACTGTGTCTATCACTCGGGAGTGGCACTATGTCTCTCCCTACGTCTGACACAATGACCTTGGCTCCTGCCATCAAGGTGACAAAGTTTCCCTTGCGTAACTTTACTGGAAGTAGTTGTGATCTTCCGCTTGAACCAGACTCGAACATTTGGCACACCTTGCTTCAGGCAAACGCTCTACCCTTTCCCACACCTTAGACTCAACATCCCCCCCCCCCCCATCACGACTGTACCTGTCGACCAGTACAACTGGGATGAGATGGAAACTTAATACGTAACTCGCAGACATTCCTCGGAAGAACATCATGTGAGTCTACACAAGCGAACTTAAAACTGTTACTTCTGCTTCGAAGCTCGCACAATAAGAAAAAAAACAACCTCACAAACATAAAGTGTAACGTTATGGCTGCTTGTCATTAGTTTTGTACCCTACAGAGCAGAAAATTTGGTGGCAGATGACTTTTTTCTTCAAATAGGATGTGGTTGAGATCATGTGGTTTATAGTTGTGAATCGTTTTCTTGAAAAGATCAGGTAGGGAAAAAAAATTGAAATTATCTCGACATTGACTTCAGGTTCTAAAAGTTGAAAACGATGTCACAATGTTACAAATTATAAGATCAAACGTGCCGGCAATAAATCTTAAGCTCATTTGTTCCAACGGTCAAATGGTCGGATACAGTGAGGTCCATGTTTATAGTTTGCGTACCTTTTCGGCTAGCGAAATCCCTTGGCTCTTAAATTTGGCGGCGCAGGGCACCTTTTCGGAATCCATTGGATACCAGGTTTTCATGCCTCTTCAGGAAATGTCTGGGCTCTCTTCGATATTCTACTGGTATGCGCCAGAAAGAAAACATGGGCTTTCAGTTCACCCGAAAAGATTTAGCTTTTGGCATGCGCCCTCTGACAGATATTTCATAGGCCTTCACGTGTGGATCTGATTCTAAGCCCGATGGCAATGGTATCTCTGACACAAGGAGCAAAGGTGATTGTCTGGCGCCTATATCAAAAGCAGGAGTTAGACTTCTAAGTAGTTCTCGGTGGCGAACAATGACCCTGTAACACCCTGACTGAAGGTGGAATTAAAGTGGGGTTTTTTAGCCTTGGTTTGGCTACTCACTCGGGAGAAGGAAAACTCTGAATTCAAACCTCTGCTGATTTCGGCTATATTCAAACATGGGGAAGGTTTTGAGATTCGACCCCGAGAAAAAAAATCATGAACTAGTGACTTTGAGGCAGCTTGTAGAACTCAGTGCTACTTTCTGGCAGAACCGGAGATGCCACAGATCCTAAACTGTATCGGGTAATTGTCTCCCTTTGGAGACATGGAGACTGCTTTGTGGGGCACATCGTGCTGACCAGAGCCAATGTCTAGGCTTTCATAGTTTTAGTGTCCTTCATATGAACCATAGTCATTCTACATAGTCAATCTATAACTCTTCCTGTGTACTCGAAGATCACTATAAAGTCCAAATCTCGCTTTAAAAAGCCGGTTGCATGCATGGCATGGGTAAGTTGGGTCTACTGCAGATGTCAGCCCCACACATGACATGGGTAAGTTGGGTCTACTGCAGATGTCAGCCCCACACATGACATGGGTAAGTTGGGTCTACTGCAGATATCAGCCGCACACATGACATGGGTAAGTTGGGTCTACTGCAGATAAGTCTACTTCTCTCCTCATCCTTTTATTGGCTCTTTTTTCATGCTGACCACTCTTGTTACCTCGTATCTTACGGTAGCCAAAAAAACATAACCCTAACCGGAGTCACGACACTTACCTGATTATGTAACATGATACCTATTTTTAAAAATAGTTTCTTTGTTCTGGTATGAAAGTCTCTCTGTAAAACTGGCTCATAGGTGAAAGAAATTCTACTTTGTTCAAACTCCCTCACCTTAAGAGGCTGTGAAGTGTAAAACCAATTACACTGGAAGCCTCCTCCTTGAAGACCCTCATTCAAAAAGGAAAATATTTTTGGCACACATGACAACTCATTAAAACAAAGAAAACAATAATAAATGTTTAGACAAACGCGAAAAATAAACATTTAGAGTTGATGCCTGAGAAACATTGCTAGGGTATAGACAAGTCGCAGGAGAAAGAATGCAAACTCTGACGTCTATTTCTCAACTCCTTCATATTTTTCATGGCAAATTCCGTTTTAAGCATTTTTTTTCCCGACGTGTTGCATGCTGCGTAAAAAGTGTCATAGAAATAGAAAAAAAAATTTAGATGGGCAGGTAAAAAAAAATGATAAAAGAAACTAGGAGAGAGAAGGGGCTAATGGTTTGTCAAAATGGGGTTTGGGCGAGGGGTATTGAGAGTTAATGAAGTATCTTGGAGTAATTATCTCCCTTTTACTGGCTGACGAAGTCATAAATACAGTTTGTTTACACTTGGAGACGTCAGAGATCTTGAGCTGAAGGTTCTTCTTGTTTTTTTCTCTTCTAGACGTAGTTCTGTGATGTTGACTTAGCGTCGTCTGCTCACTGGAAAACGACTTAAGGACTAAAGTTTGGGTGATACTTTCTATCATTGATGTGTTCGTCCATTATGTCTGTCCGAGAATGGTCCATTCACTTTTGAAGAAGTGTGATACCAAATCCAAGGTAACAAAAGGACATTTGATGTTACATTAAAAAAAAAAAATATTCTCTCATTACACTGATATACTGCAGAACAAAATATTCTTGTCAGTGTCATTTGATGTGTTGTTTTTGTCTTTTATCTAATAAGCTGATATTAACTCTGTCTGTCTGGTACAAGTTCTGAACACGTTATTTCTCCCACTTCGCATTCTTCAATCACGCTGATTCCATATGCAATATGTCACTGCCCCCAACCCAAAACATGAATCAATTAAAAAAATTAATTATGTAGTGGTAATTGGTTAATTTTGTTTGATATAGAAAAAAGGAAATAGATCTTATATAAGCTATGTTGTTTTTTTTTTGGGGGGGGGTTAAGTATTTTTTTAAGGCATTAGAATCTTGTGACTAAGCCGCACCAACTGAGCTCTTGTCTTTAAAGGCATTACAATCTTGTGACTACGCCGCACCAACTGAGCTCTTGTCTTGACATATTGTACCTGAAGCCTTCATGAAATCCGTTGAACTGTCCGTCCTGCCAACTTTTCCTTGGTTACAGATTCAGTCTTCCTTGTGGATGTGACTGAGATAAAAGCACTTTCCGAAAGTTTGCCGCCAAATATCTACGACATGTAAGTAAGAAAGTGTTAATGTTGAACCGGAGTCGCCTGAAAAGTAAAGTTCTCCTTTCAGACCTTGCAATCTATAGGGCAGACGATGTAAAGGACATCTGTTTCTTTGACCCACGGTTATCAAGGGTGTCATGTGACCAGCACAACGACCAACCGCCTTTACTTTTCCCCAACTAATGTCAGGTACCCATCAGAGGCGCCCAAAGATCCCAGTCTTCACCAGGATTCAAATCTGGGACTCACAGTTCGGCAGCCAAGCGCTTTACTGCTCAGCCATCGCGCCTCTATTTGCCTGGAAATTAGAGCTTTAAAAAAGGAGAATACCTGTCTCTGTTCGAGTTGTATTGTATTTGAAAACCAGACGTCAAGAAACACAAAACTGAAAATACAGGATATTTATCAACGAAACAAGTAAACTCATGTATTAAGCAAATTACGATATGAGGCATTAATTATACAAAGTTACAAAATATTTATTACACACCATCAAGACAAAGATATCTATCAAACGAACAAAGATAAGAACATGAAAAAAAAGATTGTAATACCATTATAGACCATGCATTTATTTATATTGAATTATTTAACTACCACCCTGTCTTGAAAAATCTTGATTCTGAAATGTATGACTTTGAAAATTATGACTTTCATGACGTTTATATGTATGACATTGAACTTATGACTTGAAATGTATGACTTTGAAACTTATGATTTTGAAACTTGTGACTTTAATATGACTGACTTTAAAATGTATAACATTGATATAAATGGTTTTGACATACATGACTTTGAAATTTATGACTTTGAAATTGACTGAGAAATGTATGACTGGTATCATTCAATGAATGTATCTAATGTCTTCATGTATTTCAACCTTTGATTGTAAATCCTATTGTCGAACTGTTCTGTGAAATGCTTTATTGTAACATACGTGGTAATACAATGTAGCATGATTATTCTTCTTCACATCAGCACCATGGCTCCAAGTTTGTAGATTGGCTACATCTGCTCAAGACTTGGTTTATATCTGGTTCCCAGGTTATGAATGTTATACGTTTCACAGCCTAATGTTTATATCAGGGGAGCATTGACTGTGGTCACACCCTCATGGGTGTTAGAAATAGCCCGCTGCGATACAGACGTCAAGATAGCTGTGAACTTTTGCCAGGGTCTATCGCTTGACATGACAAGCACATGACGTCATGGCATTGATATCTGCAGTCAGAAAACACCTGATCTAACAGAGAGGAGACAATATAGAACATGTCTACATCTCTGTTGTCAAAAACACAGCTTGTTCTTTCAATAAAATTAGACCTGTGATGTTCAAAGTACGACCCGAGGGTTAATTCCGGCCCCTCGAAACTTCTTGCTTCAGTGCATACAGAAACCAGAAGAAGACTGATTTGCCCCAAGAGATCTGTGACGGAAATAAATATGGCCCAAAGACTGAGAAATGTCGGACACCACTGTATTAGACCAAATGCCAAAAAAAAAAAAACTTCTATAGGGCAGATTATGTAAAGGCCATATATTTCTCTGACCAAGGGTTAACAAGAGTGTAATATGGCCAGCCCAACGACAACTGCATTTACATTCCCCAACTAATGTTAGGCACCTATTAGAGTAGGGTCCTAATTGTCCCGAAATTCAAAACCCAATTCTTTTCCTCGGGAAGACAATATTCACCACTCCGCCTACATGTCATCTGTATATCTTTGTTAATGTTCGATTGGAGACGTCTGCCGAGTTGTCCTGTAATCAATGCCTTGTTAAACATATGTAGGCCTTACCTGGCATACTTATCTAAGTTAATAGATAACCAAGTTTCAAGTACACTTTAAATATTTGATGGACTCTCTCTCTATCGTTGATAGCAAACAAAAAAACAAAAACTATTCGAACACACGCCAGGACGTTAGTCAGTACGCATGCCATAAAAATCAATTCGTTCGCTCATTGGCTTTCTCGTAATCACATGACCAAGAAAAACAAGCACGCGCACTTCACTCATCTGACCGGTGGTGTCACAAAGCTGACAGCAGTGTCACATTTCTGGCGGAATTGTCACAAAGCTGACACTGTTATTTGTGTATACATTTTATCTCATGAACAAGAAAGCGTCAGAATAACAAACGTCACAGCATGAGTCATGAAACGAAAGTCTTTTAGTTGAGATACTGGAAGCTTGTACAGCCATAAATTGTATATCATAAGATGGGCCTCAAATTATAGGCCTACCTGTCCTCAAAATCATATTGTTAAGTTTGATAATGTATCAATAACTGTACACTTAGAGCTATATCTTTCTAAGATATATAGGCCTTATGTTGCTTTATCATCTCTAAGTGTGTAGGCCCTAAAAGAACGACTCCTACTGTCTACGGATGTAGGCTATTACATTATTTCGGAAAATTTGTTAAATTAAATTAGTATTATTTTTTTTTACACGACGCTCAGATGGTCACTTTTATAAGACAATATTATAAAACCTTTAACAATTTAATGCGTGCCATAGTGGCATTCACGAGGCCCTTTAGATGACCATACCGGCCCATTTAGGTATCGGTCCACCGGGCTTTTGCACAAAAGCCAATATAGCCTAAAAGCGAATCTAGAGGCAAGCTAGACTACATAGTAACGCTATTGACTGAGAAATCAAACTTGACTTGGACAACATCTAGAAACAGGCAGAATTTCTAGACTTCATCCCGTTTTTGAGATTCAACAGTTAATTCTCCCTCTTCCTCTCCTGCTCATTCTCTTTCTATCTCTCTTTCTCTCTCTCTTTCTTTCTCTTTGCCTCTTCTTGATGTATAAAGCATACACTGCTTCAATCAATCCGAAGTGATCGATGCTAGTTCTTAAATCGATCACATTACTTTTATACAACAAGGACTTGGAGAAATAAATTCCGCTTCAATTGGTTCAAAATGAAATTTCTGGAGCAGAAACATGTTCAGAATTAGATTTGTGATGGAGAATCAACAGCCTCACTAAGTTTGTAACCAAATAATCAATATGTTTAACTCACAGATGCTGAACTATCAATTTCTTTTCTGCCTCTATAGAGAACAACATTGGACAGAAAAATTAGCCCAAACGTCCTTTGTTTTAACTTGGTCCGGCAGGGTATATATGTATGTTCATTGTATTCTCTGTCGCACAGTGTCGTTATACTGCCAAGGGGTCACATGGGCGTCTCTACTCTACAGTTGTCCCAGGTGGAGGGTGCTATCAAAATATAGATCCACTTCACTGGGACGACCTTCCACGACACCGCCCACCTTTCTAACAAAACCACTTAGTCCTTCAACTCTCTCCTGGCCTGTCCATGCGAGACTAATCGTTATAGAATGCTTGAACACTGACCTACAACGTCACAACCTGTGGGTAGTTTAGACCAATAGCTCGTTGCCACGCCACGAGTCTCTAGGAAGTCGCAACGAGCTATTGGTCTAAGCTAAGCTGCCCACAGGTTGTGACGTTGTCAGTGTTGAGGCCTTCTAGAACGAAAGGTCTGGGTCCATGACGAATGTCCCTTCTCGTTCTTCTGCTGGGAATGGTACGTGTAGGAGTTTGATCTGATAAAATATAGAAATGATGTAGGAAACCAATGGAGTCAACTATACAAAGTTTGTATTAACCTACCTTCATACATTCTATCTTTGAACTTTGTTTCCAGTATCAGCACCCCCCCCCCTTTTTTTTTCCCCTTTTCATATAACCCGTCTCCTCCCCTCCACCAAGGTCTGCTCACCTTACATGATGACGTCACATAAGTAAACAAGAGAATCACCAATTCACCTCCCTTCTCATGTCTGACTATTCCTGCTGGATATGCCGTTCGCCATCCATCGGTGAATCTCATTTACACTCCACTGATTTACAGACCTCAAATTTACGAGCCTGCAAACGAGACACACACACACATGCACGCACACATTTACATACATGGGAAACCTGATCCGACTTCTGAGCATGCGCAGGAAACATGGAACTAAAAAAAAAAAACCCAGCGTGAGGGGAGAAGAACATAATTAACGGGAGCAGACATCAAGGGCAGGTAAGTCTCAAGTGCTGAATAGCTTAGCGTTCGAGTAGTCCAAGGGAGTGAACTAATCTTTCCTCTAACGACTGGAATACATTTCTAAGCCAGCGTATCCGCGAAGTAATTGATTGTCGCTCATTGGTTCCCCATATGTCATTTCTCTTTTCCGAGATGAACATTGCTCATAGCGTGTTTTAATGCCTTCAACTGATACTACCCACAATTCACCGGATATACGAAATGGCTCTAGAAACACGTGCGCAGAGCGGTTTTTTTTTTCAAGTTCGTTATGATATACATTTAATATTATTTTTGTAACGATATAAATGGAACCATTTGAGGGGACACATTAACAGGCCCACATACACACACACACGTCACACACACACATACACAAGCACACACAAGCACGGGATGTGAAGAAATCTGGCGCAATACTTTCAGTTAGCACTATTTATTTAAACAAATAGCGCCGTGGTTTGAATTTTTTTTTTCTAAATTAAGTGCTCTGGTGCTGTCCAATTTCTGCGTCCAGGGCCAAATCATGAGTCCCGTATTATTCCCATGTCCAGGGCCAAATCATGAGTCCCGTCTTATTCCCATATCCAGGGCCAAATCATGAGTCCCGTCTTATTCCCATGTCCAGGGCCAAATCATGAGTCCCGTCTTATTCCCATGTCCAGGGCCAAATTATGAGTCCCGTCTTATTCCCATGTCCAGGGCCAAATCATGAGTCCCGTCTTATTCCCATGTCCAGGGCCAAATTATGAGTCCCGTCTTACTCCCGTGTCCAGAGCCTAATCATGAGTCCCGTCTTATTCCCGTGTCCAGAGCCAAATCATGAGTCCCGTCTTACTCCCGTATCCAGAGCCAAATCATGAGTCCTGTATTACTCCCGTGTCCAGAGCCAAGTCATGAGTCCCATCTTACTCCCGTGTCCAGAACCAAATCATGAGTCCCGTATTACTCCCGTGTCCAGGGCCAAATCATGAGTCTTATTCTCGTGTCCAGGGTCAAATCATCAGTCCCGGTATAATTCCGAAGTTTTTTGCCCAATCAACCAGGTCTTATTCCTACGTAACGGTCCAATTTATTTATTGTGCCTTCATTTATTGAATTTAACAAACTATTCAATCCTTGGTCAAAGCAGAACCATTATGATAACAAGATTACAAAGACAGTTTGTGTTGAAACACTAAACTCAAAATCGGCCCCCCAAGTGGTCTACCCAAGCAGGTAAAAAGACAGGTTTCAATATTTTCAGAAAAGACATCAGAATGAAAGGCAGAGAAGAATAGAGAAAGAAGGTTGACAGATCCTGTGTGGTGCCCCAGCGGTCCAGCAGACCAAAGGATAGGTGAAAGTGAATGTGAACCTGGCCTAGCTTATGTCTTATAATGAATATCTAATTGATCTAATTGTTTTGTAAAGGGTCAATCTCTTATTCAAATCCTCAGGAAAAAAAACATTTCCGTACAAAAAAATAATTAAAATAAAAGAGTTAAGTATACTATTACAGCGAAGGAGCTGCACTTCAGTTCACGTAATAATAGGAACAACTACTTATCAATTGTTTTTATTTATGTCCAACTTATATCAATACTCAATAGATTTTTTCACTTTAAAAAAAATAAAACTTTTTTTGTGTGTAAATGTAGTAGTCATAGACTTATATGTTATATCTAGACTGAAAAGCGGAAACGAATTCTTATCCGCGATTGATCGCTTTACAGACATATATATATATATACAGACATCTATATATATATAGATAGATAGATTTTTTGTACGTAACTCTTTTTCAAGATCGAAGGGAAGTCACCCCGATCCCCAATTTCTGTCTTAGAAAAGTAATTATCTTTAGTTTTCAAAGTTTAGAAAAAATGCTAAATCATTTCTCGGATTTTCTTCAGAATGGGCTATTGATCACAGAACTATATATTCACACAAATATATGAAACAAAGCCATTGCCTGTTAGTTTCCATTGAGATAATGTTTCAAATATAGATAGAAATAATTCATGTCTGTTGATTTTAATCATCTTATGTACTATTAAATATATTGATTACCTAGATCTTTCTAGATAATGTATCTTAAAATTGAAAAATAATAATTATGAGACGAGAGTACTCTTATTTTTGATGTTCAATTACTAGATCTAGATCTAAAAACTAAATTATATGTTACATAGGTTAGGGTTTTTAAAAAAACAGCTTTACTTCTTATAACTACTTTACAAAACAACGCCTTGTTTCAACTTTGAAAAATAATTTTCATTTTTTGTAGTGTTTTAAAAAAATTCCCATGTCCAGTCTAGATATAGTATATATACGTCTATGGTAGTAGTTAATATGACAGAAATTGCATAACTTAGCAATACAAATGTAATTTTTAAAATTTGACAAAAAATTTAAAACTATTTGCATAAATATGTTAAAAATACGGTAATGGTTATCACAGAGCCTTCCGTGTTTGTTACGATGTATAGTGAATATAGTTGTAAAAGTTTGGTGTATTTTTATGAAAAAACTGCTTGCATATGTAATATTGCATATTGTTCGCTTTCAGAAAAGAAAAAATTAGCCCTTGCATCAGAACTTTGAATGATCTAAATTATTATGGTGTCAGATTTTCACCATCTTTTCTAGCTTACGAGATCTAAACGGGACGGACGGACAGACGGACAGACATTCCACACAAAACAAATTTCCCATTTTGAGGGTCGCTAAAAAGGAACAAAGGCAGCTGAATGCGTTGCCGGTAAAAATAAAATGACAATGCCATTATACATATTACACTCTAGAACTGTTAAGATGAGAGGTTTCTGACATTAAAGAGTGGAATACCCTGGTCACATACATCGTCATAAAACTTTTATTGACTCAAGTTAAACCCCCCCCCCCCCTTTCTTCTCTCCTTTTTTTTTCTTCCAAAAAAAAAAAGTGGCAAAGGCATTTTAAATTTTTAAAAAAGTTTATTTTGTCCTGACCAAACTGCGCCATAGTAGACTGTTAGCCTTAGAGACTGGAATAACCTTTAAACCATCTTCAGTAAGGAAACTCGTTCCTTTTCAAATGTGCTTCAGATGTTCAGTTATTTTTAAACTTCCCTCATTAGTTCCCGAATGGTGTATGATTTCTCTGGTCCTAACCTTTTTGTTTAACCCAGACATTTGAACATCATTCTGACCTCGTGTTATTATGCAACTAGCCTCACTGTGTCATATGAACAGATGGCCCACATTACTTTGATATCAACGTGAACAGTAAGTGAAATCAAAAACAGATAAGATCCAGTCTATAGGGAAACCAGGGCAAGCTTACGGAGAAAGGCGCTAAAAGGGAGATAGGGGTGGGAGGTGGAGTAGTCTATTTAAAACATATTTTGCCATATGTTCAAACTTACATTCACAACCAAGCAATAAAAAATAAGAAACGAGAATTATCATTAATGCAGGTTCAAGTAATCCGTCAGTGGAGTTCACTTCTAGGTTGTTGTCTTTTCATCGGTTACATTGATGTCAGTTCTCACTAGAGCTCGATGTTCACATCAGATCGTTTAGCACTACGTTATAAGTGGCTACATTCAGTGTTGAATTACTCTCAAAGCATAGTAAACACGCGCGCACTGTGAGCCAACTTAAATGTATCGCTCGGAAACCAGCTTAACGCCAAACTTGGACACCATTAGACGTTGTCCTGGTGTTGTCAGGATACGCTCACATCTCCGCGCCGTAGCCACATCTTAACCCAGGTTGTAAGAAAAACAAATTAGACATTTTTTATTCGTAAAGTTTTCTGAGACTGCGAACATGTGTTGTTCGACATTATTACACACGCACACACATTTAAAACTCATCGGCCAAGTGTTCAAGCAGAAGTAGCAGGCCGACGTTACGAAATAGTTTCTACACGAGTGCCAATTAATGATGTAACGTTTTGATGCACTCAGCATGATGTAGAGTTTCTAAGTTTCATTTAGAATTTCCCATTTCCCAGAGCTATTGCATTTGATGTGTACTCATGTAGCATTGGTCAAGATAAGGAGTTACTTTAATGATTTGGTGTCCTGTTCAAATTTGCTCCACTCTTGTCACATTTCCAATATTTTTCCTGGAAACCAGCCCCCTCCCCCCCCCCCCCCGGAATCTGAGATGTTTTTTTTTTTTTGTTTCTTCTACAATCATTTTGTGTTCTAATTATACGTTCTACACAATCTTATTACAGCTCAGGATAACCCGCGGGGAAACTTTTATACAAGACTTCCAAACCACACAAGAGTAATTAGGGTTTTATGAATACAACTTTACACCTGTAGATCTCTGATGTTGAAACTCTGGTGAGTCTTATACAAGACTTCCAAATAACACAAGAGTAACTAGCGTTTTATGAATAAAACTTTACCACTGTAAACCTCTGATGTTGAAACTTTGATGAGTCTTATACAAGACTTCCAAATAACATAATAGTAACAAGCGTTTTATGAATAAAACTTTATTTCTTATATCTCAAAATGTACATCCTATTAACCAAACTTCCTATTCTGTGGCGGATGATGTCAAGGGTTGTGATTTGAACATGGACTATAGGTTAAAATAGCTGACAGGAAATGTGGTTCATGCTTCATAATGGCGTCAATCTCTTCAACTATTTGAAAGTTTTGTCTGTGACCTAATAATGGTCATTTGTGAAGGAACGTTTCAAACTGAAAAGTCAAATCTCCTGTCAGTAAAAATTAATCTCCTGTCAGTAAAAGTCAAATCTCCTGTCAGTAAAAGTCAAATCTCCTGTCAGTAAAAATTAATCTCCTGTCAGTAAAAGTCAAATCTCCTGTCAGTAAAAGTCAAATCTCCTGTCAGTAAAAGTCAAATCTCCTATCAGTAAAAGTCAAATCCCCTGTCAGTAAAAGTCAAATTTCCTGTCAGTAAAAGTCAAATCTCCTATCAGTAAAAGTCAAATCTCCTGTCAGTAAAAGTCAAATCCCCTGTCAGTAAAAGTCAAATCTCCTGTCGTAAAAGTCAAATCCCCTGTCAGTAAAAGTCAAATCTCCTGTCAGTAAAAGTCAAATCTCTTGCTAGTAAAAGTCAAATCTTCTGTCAGTAAAAGTCAAATCTCCTATCAGTAAAAGTCAAATCTCCTGTCAGTAAAAGTCAAATCTACTATAGGTAAAAGTCAAATCTCCTGTCAGTAAAAGTCAAATCCCCTGTCAGTAAAAGTCAAATCTCCTGTCAGTAAAAGTCAAATCTCTTGCTAGTAAAAGTCAAATCTCCTATCAGTAAACGTCAAATCTCCTATCAGTAAAAGTCAAATCTCCTGTCAGTAAAAGTCAAATCTCCTGTCAGTAAAAGTCAAATCTCTTGCTAGTAAAAGTCAAATCTTCTGTCAGTAAAAGTCAAATCTCCTATCAGTAAAAGTCAAATCTCCTGTCAGTAAAAGTCAAATCTCCTGTCCGTAAAAGTCAAATCTCTTGCTAGTAAAAGTCAAATCTTCTATCAGTAAACGTCAAATCTCCTATCAGTAAAAGTTAAATCTCCTGTCAGTAAAAGTCAAATCTCCTATCAGTAAAAGTCAAATCTCCTGTCAGTAAAAGTCAAATCTCCTATCAGTAAAAGTCAAATCTCCTGTCAGTAAAAGTCAAATCCCCTGTCAGTAAAAGTCAAATCTTCTGTCAGTAAACGTCAAATCTCCTATCAGTAAAAGTCAAATCTCCTATCAGTAAAAGTCAAATCTCCTGTCAGTAAAAGTCAAATCCCCTGTCAGTAAAAGTCAAATCTCCTGTCAGTATAAGTCAAATCTCTTGCTAGTAAAAGTCAAATCTTCTGTCAGTAAAACTCAAATCTCCTGTCAGTATAAGTCAAATCTCTTGCTAGTAAAAGTGAAATCTTTTGTCAATAAAACTCAAATCTCCTGTCAGTAAAAGTCAAATCCCCTGTCAGTAAAAGTCAAATATCCTGTCAGTAAAAGTCAAATCCCCTGTCAGTAAAAGTCAAATCTCCTGTCAGTAAAAGTTACATCTCCTATCAGTAAAAGTAAAATCTCCTGTCAGTAAAAGTCAAATCTCCTATCAGTAAAAGTCAAATCTCCTGTCAGTAAAAGTCAAATCCCCTGTCAGTAAAAGTCAAATCTCCTGTCAGTAAAAGTCAAATCTCTTGCTAGTAAAAGTCAAATCTTCTGTCAGTAAACGTCAAATCTCCTATCAGTAAAAGTCAAATCTCCTGTCAGTAAAAGTCAAATCTCCTATCAGTAAAAGTCAAATCTCCTGTCAGTAAAAGTCAAATCTCCTATCAGTAAAAGTCAAATCTCCTGTCAGTAAAAGTCAAATCTCCTGTCAGTAAAAGTCAAATCTCTTGCTAGTAAAAGTCAAATCTTCTGTCAGTAAAAGTCAAATCTCCTGTCAGAAGTTTAGTCAAGGAGCATAGATGCAGTCAATGGAATTCCTACTTCTACAGGACATTCAGGAATATATCTACCGGCGGTCAGGTGACCTGTAGGTTGTCCACTAGTAAGAGATACTGATGTCTGCTATAAGTGTGACATGAAGCACTTCAAGAAAACACAACCTAGACCCACATAGAAAGCCAACATAGAAGGAGAGGTGCAGAAGTAAAAGACGGAAAACATTACTGTCTCTGGTGTACAGCTTGTGACTGTCTTTGTTTCGTGGATTGGTAGAGGAAAGAAATGGTCTCTTCAGACGTAAAATTCTTAAGAAATAGATATTCCAAGGAAACAGAGTAGAGCCTAGAGAAATAATTTATTTCTGAAACGTTCTGTTTATGAGCAGTTAAAAGTTAACTAGGGTGTCCATCACAAAGGCCAACCGAAAGTATTTTATTGAACAACTGACTGAATTGAGTGGACGCAGTGACCACAAAAATCCCGAATGAACGTTTCTCAGTCTTCACTCGGATTTGAACCAGGCATCCTCAATTTGGCATCTAAGCACTTAACGCATCACCAGCGTTCTTTTCAATGTTGATAAAGCTTACAGAAAAATGTTTACATAAGAACTTAGGATTTAATTCTTCCCTCTGGTCAACCATCTTCTCTCAACTTTTACAACAACAACAACACCCAAAAAAACTATTAAAAAAAAAACAAATATATTAATCAAACAAAAAAGAATGTGTGGAGACACTATTATAAGCAAATGATATCCAAACTGACAGTCACGTGATCCAGATAGTCATTGACTTTGTTTCGGTCTTTCAGAACGTGCCAGCCCATTTCCAAAGAGATGAAGTTTTGTTTAGCTCATCCATGCACATCACTACCAAAGTAAATAATACTTATGTGCCTGAGCGCCCCGGGGGAGTCAGTAGTGGACACTGGCTACACACAGACGCGGTTGATACCTGGACCAACCATTCATTGTTCCCCGCTCAATTGATGACATATTAATAGGAAAGGCTTTGTTTGCTGGCCGTCAGCTCTGGACCTCAATGGAAGACTCTAGGGCGCTACGATACCAGGGGTCATCTCTATGTTACGCCAATCGAGGGTTGTTTTTCAGCCCTCTCCTGGACTCCTCGATAATTGATGTCTTTATATCAAGTGAGCAAACATGTGACTGACAAGACTCATGCTAAACATTAGTTTAGAGACTGTATTAGCCTGAACGCTTGTAAATTAGTCTTCAACTAATGTGTTGAAACAAATCAATAGGACTGGCTAAATAAATACTCTTACTGAATAAAAAAGACTTCGTTTTTTCCCACCTGGTATATTGTCCCCTGTAGGCCTGTTATATCCAATGCCTTTGGGCTATGATGATGCTGAGCGTAGCATAGATGTGCATACTGTTGCCCTTGTGACCATAACAAACTTTCATTGGGTATAAAATAGGCCTACTAATGAAATGATAGTAGAATATAAACCCTGGATGCTAAAAAAAACACTCATAAATTCGAAATATATATATATATATATTTAAAAGTTTAAATTAAGGTTTCCGTGTACAATTTTTTAGCGGCCCACGAAAGGGGAAAAGACGCTATTAGTCTTGTGTGGCCTGTCTGTCCGTCTGTCCGTCCGTCCGAGCGGTTTGGATCACGTAAACTAGAAAAAATAGTGAAAGTCCGACATCATAATATTTTAGTCCATTAAAAGTTCTGATGCAACGGCTACTTTTTTCTTTTCTGAAAGCGAAAAATCTAATTTTTTAAATCTTATGAAAGCAGTTTTTTCATAAGAATACATCAATTTTACAACTATTCACTATTAATAGTAACCGACACTTGAGGCTATTTATTAGGGGAGACATTCCTCTATCGTATTTATAACACATTTATGTAGACTGTGGTAGATTTTTTGTCAAAGTGTTTATATATATATATATATTTGTATTGTTAAGTTATGTAAGTTTTATAATACTAAGTACTATATTTACACATAAAAAATTGTTTTTTTTTTTTTAAGAGAGAAAAAATCTATTTTGTACGCATATAAGTCAGACATAATTTAAAACAACAATTAATAAGTAGTTTTTCATATTATTGCGTGAGCTTCAGTACCACAATGCATATAAAACATCTAATCAAAGAAAAAAAAAATTTAAATATTTTTTTTTACTTTTGCGTATATGTTTTATTCTTGAGGAATAAGAGATTGGCCCTTTACAAAACAATTAGATCAATTAGGTATTCATTATAAAACATCAGTTAGGCCAGGTTCACATCTAAATTCACATACACTTTCACCTATCCTTTGGTCTGCTGGACCGCTGAACACCACACGACATGTTAACCTTTTTTTCTCCATTATTTTCTGTAATTTGTCTTTTGATGCCTGGGTGGATCACTTCGGGGGCCGATTTTCAGTTTGTGTTTCCATACAAACTGTCTTTGTAACCTTGTTAAAAATTAAATACACTTTGTAAACATTTTTAAAAAGTAGATGACCTATTTAATTGAAGACTCCTTCAGTTTTTAAAACCTCTGTGAACTATACCCAGGTGTTTATTGAAGTGAGGATGTTCATACAAGTTCATCACAATAATCTCTGCTCTGTGTCCACAGTTTGGCTTTGTACCACCTCTTTTACCTTCTCTCTATGGCTCCTTCTATCTCGGCAGAGAATGGATGCACCCAGTTGAGTCACTGATCTTGGTTTTGTTTTGAGATGGGGCAGAAACTGGAGTGACTGATCAAGCCAATTCTGGAGCGGCAGAGTTTGCCATGGTTTGTGCATGTATATGTATCTTTCCTAGGGCTAGCTGACAGGGCAGCTTTCTTTTTCTTTCTCTTGACTATGGCCGCTTCGTTTATTTTGCTCTCGACGATGATCGTACTAGCACATAGTCTGTCTCCATTCTGTCTGGTCTTGTGCTATCTCCTCCCATCTACTTTCGTTGATGCCTGTGGTTCTCAAGTTGCTCTTGCAAACTCTCTATAGGTCAGTACTTTCATTAAACAATAAAATACTAAAATAGAGAAATAAAGAATAAGCCACCTGAAGAAATGTGGTGATGATATAACGGAAGCTAGAGAAAAATGTAAGAAAATAAAAATAGCTTAAATTACTAACATAAACATCCTTTAAATAGATTACACCAGAAGACTAAACATCGCTTACACAGCTTACAGCCCATGTCTCCTGCACATTCCTAGTTATAATAACATTATGTAATGGTTTCTACACTAACATTTTCAACCTGTAAACTTTTCAAATTATCAGATTCCTGACATCAAAACATGATATGAGACAGGCGTATAAAATTTTTGTACGCTATCAAGTCAGTTCCAAACAAAAATTGTTGAAACCCTATCGATCGTGAACATTAGTCAGTCGTTACACTATTTGAGTTGAAAGTAAATAACTAATATGTCCGATGATGGAATCGATTGGTTTAAGTCAACAGATTCAAACATTAAACCATCCTAATAATAGTTGTCTGGATTGTTTGACTCCATAGTCACTGAGGTCACGAGAAAATTGTATCTGCTTCAAGACTCAATTCGCCTAAAGGCATTTAAGAGTCAATGTGTAGTGCGTTAATGTTTTGTTCTGTATATATTGGACATAGATATAAAATTATATAGTGTTGAATCTCATCGTAAAACACACACAAGAAGTAAATCTAAATGTCCGATTTTCCATGGCATTGATCTAGAAATGTGAACACGGGCTTCATGAGAGAATACAATGCAGTGTTTGATTTCCTTCTGAAAGACTCGGATATATCGTTTGTGTTACAAGACATTAATCTTAATATTAATTTTAATATTGTGGCATATTGCATGTACACTGTGTATAACTGAGACATTTTCCACTCAACTAATTAAGGCTGTTAAACCTTTGAGTAGTGTTGAGTATGTTCATGAAGCTATCCTAACAAGGCTGTTAAACCTTTGAGTAGTGTTGAGTATGTTCATGAAGCTATCCTAACTCTAACTTCAAACTAGCAAGACGTCAAGTTCATATAGAAATGAATTTGATCAGTGCCGATGTATTTAATGCATCAAAGAAAAGGGAATGCCCACTATCGTCGCAGTCGCTATAAGGGAAAAAAAACAACCTTTAGTCAAAAAACAAATGCATCTAAATATCCCAATAGAACTGCCAAAGACGACGCTATCTTTTCAAATAACATCTATTTCATATCTATTTCAAATTCCAATTTTTTAATTACGTCACAGTCGCTTGTAAACGTCACTACTAAAAACTGAAACACAAGCAAACCCACAATTTTGTTGTTTTTAAATTGATAAAATACAAACAACAATTCAGTCAAGTGTTTCTAATTGAAATTTTTGTTTCATAAAGTGTTCTATCCTTAAATTATTTATTATTATTATTTATTATTTACTTTAAAAAATGTATTGCCAATTTATATAGGAAATAACAGAAATCCGGTCATGTTTCTGAGGCTTCAACATTGCAGCTTAATTTTGACTTTGTGCATAATCAGGGGACATCTCCATTTCAACATATTGAATCATTATGATGACGCTGTTGGATGGCGACGTCTCATCAAACAGGCGGTTAGAGTATACACAATCATCGACACACATCCAATCAATACTAAGCTTACAAGAACTCCAGACCCAAGAATTAGTCTGGTATTGTTTCAAGATCGAACGATTCTTCAGCGGGTAAACTTTGAGCAGGAATTGTTCCGTCAAGTGGAAAACCTCATGCTGATAACCTGCAAACTTCCAGGCAATCTCTCTAATGACATCCTGGCCTCAAAATTGTTGGAAGTGAGTAGTTCCTGGCACATAGAAGTAGCATTTGTCTTGAGTGAGACTTCAGAATTCTTCTCCGAAATTCTGAAAACGCTAGCCAAAGAAACAATATTCAAGTGGACTTCACTAAAGCACACAACAGAGTGGATAGTGGTCAGTTTGTCCGAAACATTAACGGACAATCTTAATAAAGAATCGAACAAAGGTGTGGACTTTATGACATTGATATATATGTCAGAGTCAGGGAACATCAAAGTTGCGCAAAAGTCTAGAAAAGAAAAAATTCATAACGTGATTGTCATCCCCCCTGGAGATAAATTTTGCATTGATTTCTGTGTTTCAAAATACAAAGACATGAAGAGAATCGATTATTTGGCTACGTTTCGGAAATCTGCTTTACATTTTCTGAAAGACCAAAAGTCTGTACTTGACGGACTTGTACTTCCGGTGGCGGTACTTAGGGAGACAGAGGACAAAGTCTTCACTTATTCCAGACAAAGAAATATTACCGTGTATGACGGATACAGCATGGTCTTGCTGGACACGCTTGCCGAGTCCATGGGCTTCTACTACACTGTGGTCACTGTGGAGGATGAAGGTTACTATGGCGATGTGTTGGACAACGGAGATGTCATTGGAATCACAGGTAAAAATGTTCTACATTTTTCGGATGTTTCTTCACAGTTGAAGATAATTTACTTCCTAGTCCGAACCTCCCGCAGGACGATAAGTCCGAACGACAGTCCAGCGCGCGTACCGCACAACCAGGCACCCACCCAGCAGCCAGGTAACATGAAGAGACTTCAGGTGTTTTGTGTTTGTCGCCATGTCACCTTTTAAATTATTGGAAATTTAACTACTAGAGTTAAAGTCATTTTTATTTGGTGAAAATCAAGGTTATTTATAACTACTTTGTAGCAAAATAAACTTCTAGAGTTGAAATTTTGGGAGAGTAAGACTTTAGTGTCTCTGTGTGTAGCCTAGTAGCGGCATAAAGACTTTGTGTCTCTGTGTGTAGCCTAGTAGCGGCATAAAGACTTTGTGTCTCTGTGTGTAGCCTAGTAGCGGCATAAAGACTTTGTGTCTCTGTGTGTAGCCTAGTAGCGGCATAAAGACTTTGTGTCTCTGTGTGTAGCCTAGTAGCGGCATAAAGACTTTGTGTCTCTGTGTGTAGCCTAGTAGCGGCATAAAGACTTTGTGTCTCTGTGTGTAGCCTAGTAGCGGCATAAAGACTTTGTGTCTCTGTGTGTAGCCTTGTAGCGGCATAAAGACTTTGTGTCTCTGTGTGTAGCCTAGTAGCGGCATAAAGACTTTGTGTCTCTGTGTGTAGCCTAGTAGCGGCATAAAGACTTTGTGTCTCTGTGTGTAGCCTAGTAGCGGCATAAAGACTTTGTGTCTCTGTGTGTAGCCTTGTAGCGGCATAAAGACTTTGTGTCTCTGTGTGTAGCCTAGTAGCGGCATAAAGACTTTGTGTCTCTGTGTGTAGCCTTGTAGCGGCATAAAGACTTTGTGTCTCTGTGTGTAGCCTTGTAGCGGCATAAAGACTTTGTGTCTCTGTGTGTAGCCTAGTAGCGGCATAAAGACTTTGTGTCTCTGTGTGTAGCCTTGTAGCGGCATAAAGACTTTGTGTCTCTGTGTGTAGCCTTGTAGCGGCATAAAGACTTTGTGTCTCTGTGTGTAGCCTTGTAGCGGCATAAAGACTTTGTGTCTCTGTGTGTAGCCTAGTAGCGGCATAAAGACTTTGTGTCTCTGTGTGTAGCCTTGTAGCGGCATAAAGACTTTGTGTCTCTGTGTGTAGCCTTGTAGCGGCATAAAGACTTTGTGTCTCTGTGTGTAGCCTTGTAGCGGCATAAAGACTTTGTGTCTCTGTGTGTAGCCTTGTAGCGGCATAAAGACTTTGTGTCTCTGTGTGTAGCCTTGTAGCGGCATAAAGACTTTGTGTCTCTGTGTGTAGCCTTGTAGCGGCATAAAGACTTTGTGTCTCTGTGTGTAGCCTTGTAGCGGCATAAAGACTTTGTGTCTCTTTGTGTAGCCTTGTAGCGGCATAAAGACTTTGTGTCTCTGTGTGTAGCCTTGTAGCGGCATAAAGACTTTGTGTCTCTGTGTGTAGCCTAGTAGCGGCATAAAGACTTTGTGTCTCTGTGTGTAGCCTTGTAGCGGCATAAAGACTTTGTGTCTCTGTGTGTAGCCTTGTAGCGGCATAAAGACTTTGTGTCTCTGTGTGTAGCCTTGTAGCGGCATAAAGACTTTGTGTCTCTGTGTGTAGCCTTGTAGCGGCATAAAGACTTTGTGTCTCTGTGTGTAGCCTTGTAGCGGCATAAAGACTTTGTGTCTCTGTGTGTAGCCTTGTAGCGGCATAAAGACTTTGTGTCTCTGTGTGTAGCCTAGTAGCGGCATAAAGACTTTGTGTCTCTGTGTGTAGCCTTGTAGCGGCATAAAGACTTTGTGTCTCTGTGTGTAGCCTTGTAGCGGCATAAAGACTTTGTGTCTCTGTGTGTAGCCTTGTAGCGGCATAAAGACTTTGTGTCTCTGTGTGTAGCCTTGTAGCGGCATAAAGACTTTGTGTCTCTGTGTGTAGCCTTGTAGCGGCATAAAGACTTTGTGTCTCTGTGTGTAGCCTAGTAGCGGCATAAAGACTTTGTGTCTCTGTGTGTAGCCTTGTAGCGGCATAAAGACTTTGTGTCTCTGTGTGTAGCCTTGTAGCGGCATAAAGACTTTGTGTCTCTGTGTGTAGCCTTGTAGCGGCATAATGATCAAGATCTTCCCATTGCGCATTTTGTTGTTGGTTTCATTGTTACTATGTTCTTTCAAAATTGATTATTACATCAAAGCCCAAGGCTGGGTTAGCGTCCGGCAGGATTCAAACCCGAAACCATTGAGAGGACAATTTACATACCACACGACCAGACAGATGCCGTGGCCATACTTTTATCTATAACTAACAATTTGTTGTTTTTTTCTAAATAATAGTTGTTGTTTTTTTCCACTTAACATGATATATGCTTTGATATAATACATAATCTTAAAATTGAAATCAAAGACTGCTGAGATAAAAACAGCCTCTATCGCCAAGTCTTTTGGCCAGAAGATAAGCAGCACTGACTACACTACCATTTAGTATAACCGAATCTAGACGTAGCAAGGTTGACTATGTTTATACACCAATAAGTGTGGAGAATGTCAACATTATCTACAGGTGAATAGTGTGTCTCCGCGTGAGCTTATTTGTAGGTGAAGATTGTAAGACTATGAGTTATTTGATTAAGCTATAGCAGGTTAATTGTTATATCATTTGTTAGCACATCATTTTCAGAACATGGTTAATCTAAAATCAGTGTTCCACAAACCTTTTGCTTATGACACGGTCAATAACGAAAAGCTAGTTCAATTTTTTCACAATTTTTTACCCACCCAGACTTCCAAGTGAGAATGACCAACTGGATCTGACCTACCTAGACGTCATACAGGCCGAGTTCTTTCTATACCTGATTGGTCCAATGATTGCTGTTGGGATTATTGGAGCTACCATACATGTCTTGACGAACTCATGCTACAGCCCAAGACCTGAAGAATTTAAGAAAGACAACTTGAGGTACGACCATAGAGCTTAGATATGTAGACTAGCAGTACACATCGGCTACGCCCGTTGATTTGTTCCCAGGCTTCTTTTTTTTGTTGTTGTTGATAAGTTTAATAATTGGGCCACATTTTAACTATGAAGCTCACAAATGTCTTTATCCCATGAAGTAGTGTATCTGTTACAATGAAATTTTACAACCCGCTCTTACTTTTCTTCTCTGTATCTAGTGTAACGCTTTCTCTCTGTCTCTCTGTCTCTCTCTCTCTATCTCTCTCTGGAACCCCAATTATTTTGTTTATTTTAACATGGGCATCGTAATTTCTCCCACATAGTTTTTTGACTTGATTCGGAAACACTCGCTTCATAATGCTCCGACACATACACGCACTCCTATTTTGGGCCGTTAATGTAGCACTTTCACTTATCCGCTCCCCCCACCCCCACCCCACCACACAAAAAAACAAAAAACAAAAAAACAACTAACACACACAAACCTAGTCCTTCGTATGATTTTTCTTTGGCTTCTCCATTCAATCTATATTATGTTTCGACCGTGCCCCCCCCCCTTTCCCTTCTCTTTTTGGGTTAGGTTTAATTTTGTTTTTTAATTTCCGAAGGCCTCAATTGAATGCCATTCCTTTTTCTACATTTTTTTTATATTTTGTTCTCTGACTAAAAAGAAAGATCAATTTGGTTGTATTGATTCAATTATTGCAAACGTTTATCTAGTTTTATCGTTTTTATTTTCTATCGAACAAAAAGAAAAAGACTCCATGTCTATTCTATTCATGCTATTAGGATTTGGTTTTGTCTTAAAGGAAGTGGAAATGTCGTAAAGGCTTAAAAGTCTTCAATGAAAGGGTTAGGTACCTACGCAAATAGCCTGCCAAGGTCTAAGTTTTTTTTTTCTGTACTTCTTATTTATTTCTTCTATTAGACGTTTGATTACGCTAGAGAATGTCTGTAGACTTTGTTTGTAAATATACGATGTCTTAAATAGGTCTGTTGTTGGATGTCAGTCCCAATTTCTAGGAATAGTCACTTTTATGATCAAACAATGCAGTAATCGTCACCCTAAAGCTGGTAGCAAAAATTTGTCTGTGTAGATCTAATGGTAAACATAATTTATTTAATTTTCAGTCAGAAGGACTAGAGGCTCTTTAACCCGAGTCCTGCCTACAAGTTCCTCAATGTTTTTGATCATTCTGAGTTTAGGTCAGTGAAACCTCCTACAGTCACCCATATAAAAAGGTCGAAGTCCGATAGTCCGAGGATTTTCTTCATATTTCTGTTATGTGACTGCCATTTTCCTTGGGAGGACTTCCAATGTACCTCCCCTGACAGCCCCCCACCCACTGGAACAAATTGTCTGTAAATGGGCTATCAGAGCTTTGTTTGTTTTCCCACCACTGATAGCATTGCATTGAATTCTTTAGTTCTAAACTACCGGAGTTTTTCATCCCGTTGTTTCACTATCCGATTCCATTGTGGCCACTAGAACAGAAATCCCTTGGTTTAATGGTACCTTCAGCTAGTAGACTAACTGTTGCTAACAGACAAACTAGGTATCATATTCAAAGCTAAGTATCCTCGGTTTAAAAAACACTCATATGATGTTTGTAATTTTATAAAAGCAATGGCCAGAAGACATTAGACGAAACAAAAAATGCTAGCAAATTATGTTTATATCTTTTCCAGTTTGCTGTCTTCATTCCCTGAGCACATTTGCTTTCATTCTGACCGATCTTACAAAGTCCAGTCTGGACTGATCCTTCGAACATCATGGGCTTTATTCTGGTTCATCCTCAGCTCGGCCTACTCTGCTTACTTAGTGACTAGTTACACGGTCCAACAGCCTGAACTGGTCATCAGCACGTTCCAGCAGCTTCTTGACCACAAGGAATACGCCCTGGGAATTACGAAAATGGACACTGCCCTGATATCTTATCTCAAGAGCTCCCAAGATGAAGACCTCAGTCAAATCTGGCTCAGGCTGGTACAGCAAAACAAAACTGACCCAGCGACGTTTAATCCTAATATAACTTTTCATTGCCAGAGAGTTCTGGGAGGGTATTACGCCTACATTATACAAACACCTTTAGACTTGATGCCGGTAGAGGACTACCCTGACGTGAGAACTTATCCTCAAAAACATTTCACGTCCATCAGGGAAGTCTACATGGGCACACCCAAGAACACATTTTATCAACAAGACCTCTCTAGAGTGATGCATTCTCTGGAAGAATCTGGAATCCTGCAAAATCTTAAAGCGCAATTTTTCAACAGTCGGACAAGAGCTCCGACCTGCAGCAAGGTAAATTCAAACAAGAGCGTCTCTTTTAGTAGAATCCTACTTCCGGTGTACTGTGCATTGTGCGGTGTGAGTTTAAGCATTGTTTCTCTTGTGTTTGAAATTGGTGTCTATAATGTAATTCTGAGGAGATACAGAACTGGAAGGTAGAAGAGGAAAACATGTTTGTGAAGAACGAAGACAATGGACCTCATTTACCAATCGTAAACAAACAACATTTAGTCCCGTGATAATATTGAAAAAACAATGAACAAAACGTAACGTATCACGTGACAGCCTTTATGGATTAAGTAATTTGTATAGAAGAGATAGAGAATCACGTGGCGAAATGTTGTTTGTTTACGATTGGTGAATGAGGTCCATTCTGTAGTAAGAGCGAAACATGACATTTTCTTTCGACAGAAACAAAAGAAGAAACAAAAATTGCTGGTTTAAATATATATATATATATATTGTATCTACTTCACCAGCTGGACCTATGCAAAGTTATCTTAATACAGAAACGAAAAAATTCCAGGTCCAACAAAATATGTAATTGCGTTGTTAAAAATAAAGGTATCAGGTAGCCAGCACAATGGCAGAGCTTCGATCTTGTTGTAACTGGTTCAAATAATGCCTTACATGAAGGATACAGTCTGAAGTAATTGTATGTACATTTTAGCTTGTTCTATCAGTTTTATTCTTGGTGAGGGGGGGGGGGGGAGCGGATGGTGTCTAGTTTATACCCAATATCATTTTAAAAGATACACAGTATCCATTTTCGTGTTTACATGTAAAAATGATTGTAGGAGTCAATAGTACTTTGCTAATCTGATTGCATGCAATTTTATTTTTAAAATAAGGTATTTACATTGCATATGCATGCATAAACTATATTTAAAACAAGATTAAGATAGCAGTAGTACTATCCAATAGTGGTTCTATATCTACATTGAAAATGATTATTTTTAATTCGGCATATTCTTCGATTCCGAAGATTAAGAATAAACAGGGCCGGTCTTAGGCCACTGCAACCTATGCGGCCGAAGTGGGCCCCGTGCTTTCATAGGCCCCGCGCTAATTCTAGGTGTAATTATTAAATTGTAAAATATAAACGAAAAATTCCTGGAAATCTGAATTCATTAAAATCTCCTGAAAACTCATACAAATCTCCTGAATAATAGATAAAATTTTCATTTGTGGGTGTCATTCATTGCGGAAAACGCGATAAAAAAAAAAGGCATTGTCAGCTTTCATGTAATAAAATGTAATAATCGGGCAAATTTTCACCTTAATCGGAAGTTCCAATACTTTATTTACTTTTATAGTCACTGGCATATAAATATGCCATAGTTACAAGGTTCGTAAAGAAAAGTTAATTTGATCGCAATTTTGAACTTAGTAAAGAAAGAATACAATTCAAAGTCGAATTTATTTTCTAATAAAAAATCTTAATTTTCACTTATTATCCTTATTCCCACCCAGACTAGGCCCCGCGCAATCAGTTTCGCATAGGGCCCCGCCATTGTTAGGACCGGCCCTGAGAATAAATATAGTATTTCACTTGACCTCGCAAGCCCAGTTGTGACCTGAATATTATGCTACCTCTTCTGTAGACAAATGACAAAACTACCCATTTTGTTATTAGTGATTATCATAATTTCCTACTGATTGCTTTAAGGTAATTGTTATAAATGCATTTACCAGTGACTGTTGTCTAAAGTAGTTAGTAATTTATTTCAATAAATCTCTTCTAAATTTGTATTTTAGAGCAGAAGTTCTAATTTTTGTTAGCAATTAAAATGTTAGCTATTGAAAAGGCAGATTCCTAAACTATGAAGCTACTTTAGTGACACCATCAACTTAAAACAATAATTGATAACATAATTTTTCTTAGAGATCAACTCACTAAAAATATATTATTATAAACCTGGTGGTGGCACAGATGGGGGTAGTGGTGTGAGTGTAGTCAGCCGACGCAAATCGCTTCAGGCCAGCGCTAGACGAGCGGTCAGCCGAGTCGAGTGTCAACAGGACGGTTCGGGAAGGATCGCTGTCGTGAACAGAGCTCAGGAGCGTCACGAGGAATGTAGTCATGTGACGAAGCTAGAACGTCGAGTGATGTTCCGTCCGGTTCTAAAAAGCCATTAGGGACCTTATATAAAGAGCGGAGGTGTCGCAGTCAAGACGGTTCACGAGAGAGGTTCACGACAGGGGCACAGAACACGGTCAACTACAGCACAGTTAAACGGTGTGGTTCTGTACGGAGCATTACGACGGTTTAGTGAGGAGTACTGTCAAGTACAGTTGAGACGACTGGCGTCTTGATCTTAGTCTGCGATCGAGTCCGACACAGTTCTTAACAGTTGAACCCAGTGCAAGCCCGGAACAAGACGGAGAGGCCAGTGCAAGAGTTGATACGGCGGTACGGTGTTATCAAAGAGATATTTTTACAGTGTACGTGTTGCCAATTGTACAGTATTGGCTGTTATTTATTCAACTATTAAAGTGTTACGTTACTTTGGAGCCCTGAGTTGTCAAGTTCTTTAAGTTGGTGGTGTATTGTGCAGTTTGCAGAGAGCCTGGATAGTGAGATTCGTAACAATATTAACCACACGAGCAATAACGATTTTTTAAAAAGTTGTTATCGTATGGACTCTGGAGCAACTTTCATGCTCAGGTCGATATGATCCAATCTCTAGTTGTGGACCAGTGGGGGGAAGGGGGTATCTGGGTGAAGATTTCCGTGATGGCATTATGCGCTCAGCCAATGCAACTCGAGTAGGGATTCAAACTCCAGCCCTGATAGGAAGCGAAGTGTGTCTAATTTGTATCATATGTCATACATTCCTAACGCTCTCACTTGATACGAAACACACTATAAGAACTAGACGTAGAAACAGATCAGTTACGATCTAATCACTTCATGAAAGGGTAATGCCAAACGTGAGTATTTAGTTGTTCTATAGTTTAATTCAACAGGAAAGTAAAATTAACCATAACAAAATAAAATCTTCCAAGAAACAAAAAAAAATTAACTGATAATAAAGTTGTACTACATCAATGATTTCATTTGAATAATAATAAAACCAGGAAATTCCTCAGAGGAAACAGATAAAGGGACTACCATGAATTTTGTTTCTCATTTACGAAACTCGACCCTGGCAGTGTTAGAGAATAAATACTCGTTCGTTTCTAACATAATAATAATAACGCTAACCAATAGTTATGTATAATGACAGTAAATGTGTCTTACAACTGTGCAGTTTCCAGTTGTCTAAAATAAGGCTGTCCAACTAAGCTGACCAGTGACATCAGCGCATGGAGCACACATTGGAGATGACTTACGCTCATCTGCCAGATGGTTAAATTCCTGCGGTGGACAGTGAAATACCTAGTTATGACCGCTCCTGGACGTGTGGGATGGCCCAAACAGGCTGGTTATGGAGAGCGTGGACGACACGTGGGTTGTCTTGATCGTAATTGATTGGACAGATTTATAGCAAATCCTTGATCTTTGAGTCGAACAAGGGTGAGAAGAGGCTCCTTTGACTCGTCTTTGTTAGCTTTCATGGATAGGATTGTTCTTGTTGATAGGATGACGTTGTTTTAATATCATTGTTTTGATGTGATTGCTTGTGTTGATATGATATTTTGTGTTAATGTAATGTCGATATGATTGTATTGATATGAAGAAGGTGTGTTGATATGATGACGTTGCGTTGATATGACTGTCCGTGCTGATATGATTGTTTCTATTGATATAATTTAATGTATTCTAATTATGTCGATGTCATTGAGTTGTGTCACAATCATCAATAGTGCTAGATGTTACGATCAAACTTGATGTCACGATGTCACGTTGAAGCACAATCAATGATCGTGATTGCCGAGGATCTTGAAATTGTCTTTAATAAGATGATCGTATAGAAATAGCTAGATCTAGTTGATAATACGATCATTCAGACTGTTGCCAGTTGATAAGAGGATCATCTAGAAGTTGCCAATCGCTAAGTCGATCTAAGTATGTTACTATATTCAATGAAGAAACTTCTCTTCGTCTAAAATAAATGCTTTGATTCAAACCTTGGAAAAGCTATTCACAAATAATTACAATGGTTAAATGTACTTGAATTGAACAGAATAAATATAATTCTGCTAAATAAATGATCCACACAATAATGTAAAATATACATCTGAGTCCAAACACGTTCTGCACGACTCTGACTAAAAATCTAGAATCTTTCCCCGGGTATAGCGTTGTCACGTGTCTAACATCCCCTCGTTGCAATGCCAACCAATAAATGCAGCTCAATGTACAATAATTAATACTTTAAACCAATCATAATATTTTCCAAACATGATCTTGCTGCGTGATAGAAAATTTCCACGACAAGCTAAATATAGACTATTGCTAAATGTAGATACAGTGTACGTGACAAGTTGATATGATACGTTGAAACTAAAACGAAATGAGTGATGTAAATGTAGACGCCTACATGGCATAAAAAATGTTTTACACCTTGGACATTACATAATAAAAATGTTATACCTGGGACATTACATAATAAAAAGGTTACACCTAGGACATTACATAATAAAAAGGTTACATATGGGACATTACATATTAAAAAAGTTACTTACTGGGACATTACATAATGAAAATGTTACACATGGGACATTACATTATAAAAATGTTACATATGGGACATTACATAATAAAAATGTTACACCTGGGACATTACATAATAAAAATGTTACACCTGGAACATTACATAATAAAAATGTTACATCTGGGACATCACACATAAAAAGTTTGTCGCTCACGTATAAAAAAAAATAAAATCATGATACAATCACGTGACCAGAGCTTGATCGTGGGAGGTATTACCTTGTCAGTACGCTACTTACAGCTGCCCAAAGCAGTCTGCTAATTTGACGTTAAAATGACAGCGGAGTGTCACATAGAACTGTTAAGCTGCCAATGGTTTGGACAGCACCAAATGACACGTCCATGTAGTCACGAGACGGACCTTTTTTTTTAGCCTTCTACGATCTTCTGTGCCGTGATCTTCTCTGTTCTCTCTCTCTCTCTCTTTTCTTTCAATTCACTTAATGCCGAAGATTGATAGCGGTGGTGTGGTGGTGGGACAGTTGTCATGACAATAAACAGGCCAGCAAGTTGGATGAACAAGAAACAGCGTCACATTTATATTTGGTGTAGTCACAGTGACGTCAGTGACTCTAATTTAGAACTACATTCTCCCACCTCCCAGTTTTTAAATTTAGAAAATCCTTCTTTTGATGGTCTTCAAAGCCAGGTCTTCATAGCAGGTCTTCATAGCAGGTCTTCAAAGCCAGGTCCTCATAGGTCTTCACAGCAAGGTCCTCATAGCAAGGTTTTCATAGTCAGGTCTTCATAGCCAGGTCTTAATAGTCAAGTTTCTATGAGAAGTTCTGTATCAAAAACCTATGTACTTACTAATCGCGTTTAATTGTAACTGCTCACTAGGTACCTGACATTAATTGGGGAAAAGTAAATGCGATTGGTCGTTGTGATGGCCACATGATAACTTTTGTAACCGTGGGCCAGAAAAACAGATGACTATTACATCATCTGCCCTATGGATCGCAAGGTCTGAAAGGGAAACTACTCTCAACGCAACCATGTTAATGACATATATATTAGGATCATCGGCTCATTAATTGTTGACAAAGCAATTAATCTCTTATTGTAATGAAATGCGTTACTGATATGTCTTATGCTACAGGATTATAGAAATTCACTATTTCATTCTGATTCTACTATGGTTAAGCAATTAAACCATAGGGGAACACAAGTAACACATTATGACATGTATGTTGTGAGAAATAGAAAACAACAGTAAAAACATGACATATAGAGAACAATAACAGTTAGTGAACAAGGACTCTCATCTCATCTGTCCCTTGACTTACATCATTGGGCACTGCGACAGTTCACGTAACCAAATCTCTTCATTTTTCTCTGTCAGCGGCTTAGTAGGATATCAAGAGAGAGGTTGGTCCACATTGTCCAGCCAGCTTTTCTTTGCAAGACCGCTTCTTCGTGCTCCCTCCACTGTACTTTGAAGGATGTTTAATAAAATGACGATGACTAGCATTGATGAATTACATCATCGCGTAAAAGCGAATAACTTATTATAGTAATTCTGCTCCTACATCGACTCATATGGTTCGTACCAGCGCGCTATTAGACACTAAACACACAGGATTCTAACTCCCGTTTCGTCAAAGGAAAAAAATTCACAACGTCACACGGCCTAGTTAGAATGAAAAATGGCTTCATCAATTCGAGCCAGTTATCGAGGGATCATAGACATTGGTGCACCGATTAAGTTCTTTTAGAATTTCATTTAAAGAAGAATTTATTCCTTATGACGTCAAAGGAAAGAAATCCACTATGTCACACGGCCTAGTTAGACTAAAAAATGGCTTCATCAATACGAGCCACTTATCGGGGGTTCATAGACATTGGTGCACAGAGTGTTTTTTTTTAGCATTACGTTTAAAGAATTCATTCATATGACGTCAAAGGAAAACAATCCACTACGTCACAATAGGCTAGTAACAAAAAATGTTTTCATTAACACGAGAGATTTAACGAGGGTGCATAGTGTACTACACATTGAGTTCTAATAGTTCTTCATTTAAAGATATTTTAAATAATATATCCTCATTTTTGTGCGTTTTGTCTGTCAGTCTGTCTGTTCGTCATGTTAATATCGAATAATAAAACAACTAAAAACTATTTAAGATTTGATTAAACTTTAATTTTCCTTCCGAAACATCGCAATAGTTTTAAGTATCTATAATACATTGTTCCGAATGTTTGTATATATAGTGAAAGAAAAAGAGAATTCTAGATAAATCTATAACCGTTAACTACATTTTTGGAATGGTCTCGTATAAAAATTAAATGTACCGTAGCCTTCCGGAGAGATTTTGTTCACCATATTTTGCTGTTAGGAAGTTGTTTTCCATAAAAATCGGAACATAATATTAACGATAATTAGATTTTAAAACGTTTAGCTAGAAAATTAACTGTAGTGTACGACAGAAGTGCGAATTTACATAAATAGAGTTAGAATAATTTTCATAAAAATCTGGAACAACAGATATTCGTTAATGAGAAGAAGATTATTTGTTTTATTTATTAGAAGAGGGATTTCAAACAGTTGTTTGTGTTAGTAGATTTTTTATATTAAATTCGGAACAATTTTGTCCACGATTTGTGATTTGTGATTTGTGATTTTGGGCACATCGGCACAATTAAGGCCATGTCGTGCCTGCAGTCCCTCAAGGGCCACCCTCCCTCCACACAACAAGGGCCAAATTCCATACAGTCAAATCATTAAAATCAAGGTCTATTCACAGTTAAAATAGTAGAGGTAGTAAGAAAGAAGTTAGATTTGTAAGAAAATTTAAGTAATGTAGTTGATTTCTTTTTCAAAATCAAATCCGGAACAGTCTTTAAAGATAAAAAAAAACTCTGTTATGTTTCAGCAAGAAAATTCAATGTAAAATAAGTCTAAAAAGTGCTTTTCGGTAACCGCTTCTAGTAAATTACCTTCTTATTTTAAAATCCTGAACAACCTATTGTCGATATTTTTGAAAAAAAAAGTCATTTGACATAAATTTGTTTTAAGTTAAAAATACGGAAAAATTGGATATTAATAATAAAACTATTGTGACTTGTTGTCCAAGAATATAAAGGTAATGTAAGTCTATGACGCTATTTCAAATAATCGTTTGACTTACATTTTTTTAAAACAATATCCGGAACAACTTTATAGTTCTTCATATTTCATAGCACGGAAATTACATGTAATATAAGTTAGAAGAGCAAAGAAACATTCGTTTGCATTTATTTGATTTTCACAAAAACATCCAGAACAATCTATTATAGATACTTAAAACTATTGCAATGTTTTGGAAGGAACATTGAAGGTTAAATCAGATTTTCGATAGCGTTCAGTGTTGTCATTATTTTTTTATATAAACGTGACGGACAGACCGACCAACAGACAAAACGCACAAAAATAAGCGACTATATCCTGATGGGGGCACTAAACAAAAAAAAATCTGATTATTTAAAAATGTTTAAAGAATTAGTTTAGTACCATATTATGTCGCGGCGTTACGCTACTGCGCAAAAGTTGCTGCATAAAAAGTCCATTTTAAAAAATGTGCATGATATTTACATACAAAGAGAATTCTTAGCCTTTATAAACAAACATAAATGTTTTCTTTTAATTTTAGCAACTAGTTGACCAGAAAACACCTTTAACTAATATTTACATTTGTTGTGAACATTTCTTGTACATTTCATAAATATATTTGACTTAGGGGCCGTCCATAAAGTACGTCACGCTCCAAGGGGGGGGAGGGGGTGTAAGAAAGTGTGACAGTTTGTGACAGGGGGGAGGGGGGGGTCAGGCCAAGTGTGACGTCACATTTTATATATTTTTAATAGAATCCATAATCGGAAGATTATCTAAAAGTTGACCTCACCCATTTTAAATGAAAAGGTAGCAGATATAAATTGATGTTTATTATATAATTGTCAAGTCTAATTTTTGCAATTTTTTTTCAAATTCAATTGATTGGGTTATTGTTTCAAAGAATAACTGTGACAACTGTTGACAATAGTTATTCTACTATTAAAGTCATTTAATAATCTGATAGTTCTTTTAATATTTATATTTTAAGGCAGTTTAATAGTGAAGTGCGTTTTAAGTTTTCGATTAAATTTTAATTAGTTGTTAATTAAATTTTTTTTAAAGTGTGACGTACTTTAGGGGGGGGGGTCCCGAGATTTGTGACACTTTGTGACAGGGGGGAGGGGGGGGGTCAAAAATGGCCTAAAATAGCGTGACGTACTTTATGGACGGCCCCTTAGTGATACTGAAATTACTCATCGATGCACCTACCCTATTGTTAACATATTGTAACATTGTCTCCTTTACATTTACGCAATTGTTTTAGAATTGGTGTATTTTTATGAAAAAATCGCTTGCATAATTAATTTTATTAACTAAACGGTTTGTTTTTTAGAAAACCAAAAGTAGCCGTTGCACCTAAACTTTTCAAGCCGCATCGCATGGTGAAATAATATTACCATATAATACTATTTTTCATTTCTCTTCTAGTTTTGGAGATTTGAGTGTGACAAACGACAAAGTCTGCATTCCAAACTGTAGTAGCTATTGCGTTCCTTTGGACCCAACAACTGCGTGGAGTTGGAACAAAATCCTTCTTGATCGCCCCAGATACCAGGATATTAGAGGAAAAAGTTTTGGAGCAGACAGCTTAAAAACACTGTTTGGTAATGTCGACCATCGGACAAATACTGGGCTTTATCCGCGGAGGTGGTGGAGGTGGTGGGCTTTATCCGCGGAGGTGGTGGAGGTGGTGGGCTTTATCCGCGGAGGTGGTGGAGGTGGTGGGCTTTATCCGCGGAGGTGGGCTTGAAAGTGTGACTTGACTCATGAACATGATCACGTTTCAACAAACGTTCTGTGAGACTTCCGGAAATGACGCGGCGCAATGGGCTTGAACTAAGATCTATCGTGGCGACAGCCCAAAACGCATTCCTCAAGGCAAACAACCAAACTGCTGATGACCTTTTCCTTGTGTTCATAGTTAACAGTAACGAGGAAGAACTACTGTATTTGATCTACTTGAGTGCTCTTACGTGGTCGATAACTGAACTCCCGAAGCACGTTCCTTAAACCCCCAATTTATGTTTATAAAACCTAAAGTCTACAAACGGACGTTCATCTTGGCCCCAAGACAATCCTCTCAAGTTTTTGTTCCTTTTTTTGTATCCAGTCCTTTGGTGGGTGTTGACTGGACGAACACTTTCACGTATTAAATGGCCGTAAACTCAGATTTAAATTGACACCTCGACAACCCGACCCGTGACGATTTATGGCCGACATAACGGTTGCTTTTGGTTTGGAGAGAGAGAGAGGGGGATTTAAGAAATGGGGAGGAGTGAAGATGGCGTGACAAGGGGGGAAAAAAGCTTACGGTTTGTTAGAACGACAAAGATAAACAGCCGATAACTTTGAAGCGTCCGGCTAGCCCCTGCCGAGTGTTTTATCACCATTGCTAGATCCTAGTGTGATCCTGGTGTCTAAAAGAATAGAGGCAGCTGTTGCGGAGAAGAAAAACAAAATAAGGATTACTACAAAGGCGAACTTCCTGTTTGAATAAGATCACAAGAAAGACGCTGGACACGTGACATAAGACAGCTAATGACGAAACAGAGAAGACAAAAAAAAAAACATATTATGTTTGTGTGAGGTGGGTTTAGAGCTATATAATTGGTAAACAAAATAAACTTGATAAGTAGCAATGGACTTGTGGCTAAGTCACTTTCAAGAATTGCAAAAGAGACGTATTTTTTTTGTACTCGATATTCTGTAGACAAGTTTCCTGGTATCATTGTAAATATACATTGATGGTCTTGTTTTTCTTGAAGATCAAAAACAACTTTGTTTAACAACTATCTCCAGTGGTCAGTCAGGTGGTCAACAACTATCTCCAGTGTTTAACACGTGGTCAACAACTATCTCCAGCGTTTAACACGTGGTCAGCAGCTATCTTCAGTGTTTAACACGTGGTCAACAACTATCTCCAGTGTTTAACACGTGGTCAGCAACTATCTCCAGCGTTTAACACGTGGTCAGCAACTATCTCCAATGTTTAACACGTGGTCAGCAACTATCTCCAGTGTTTAACACGTGGTCAGCAACTATCTCCAGCGTTTAACACGTGGTCAGCCACTATCTCCAGTGTTTAACACGTGGTCAGCAACTATCTCCAGTGTTTAACACGTGGTCAACAGCTATCTCCAGTGTTAAACACGTGGTCAACAACTATCTCCAGTGTTTAACACGTGGTCAGCAACTATCTCCAGTGTTTAACACGTGGTCAGTCACGTGGTCAACAACTATCTCCAGTGTTAAACACGTGGTCAACAACTATCTCCAGTGTTAAACACGTGGTCAACAACTATCTCCAGTGTTTAACCCGTGGTCATCAACTATCTCCAGTGTTTAACACGTGGTCAACAACTATCTCCAGTGTTTAACACGTGGTCAACAACTATCTCCAGTGTTAAACACGTGGTCAACAACTATCTCCAGTGTTAAACACGTGGTCAACAACTATCTCCAGTGTTAAACACATGGTCAACAACTATTTTCTTTGGGTCTCGACCTGACAACGCTTCTTTGCCTAAACCAGGTCGTAAGAGGAAGCAGAACAAGACCCACTTTGGGGTGGTTAAGAAATACAATTATTTGCGAGTCTCAACAATCATGTCACAATTCACACACCGTTCCTAACGGAGGCAAGGCCGCTGTGGTAAGCATCTAGCCCTGAGTGTCTTGGGATATGAGCCTTGGTTATTAAGGATTGAACATATTTACATCTGCTTGAGTCTTTTCAAAACAGAAGCATTGTTCAATCAAGCTATGTAGGGGAAGCTTCTATTGGTCTAAGAGTTTTTAAGAGACCTAGAATCAACTCCTAGGACAATTACAAATTTGGTGATCCATGACCTTAAGATGAAAGACCTTCTTGTGGTGCACGACCATCTGCTTGTGGTCCACGGTCATTTTCTTGGTTGCCCTTGAACCCAATAAATCGTTATGTTATAATCTCTAGAAAAATGTTTGTAATAATGATATGCAAGATGAAAGAAAATGTGTAGCTAAATTAATAAAGAATCTTTTTAAAAATGAATTTAACAAAAATTCGTCCATCTTTGGAGCTCTGACCACCAACCACCCGACCATTACCTCGCAACTAACATTAATATTTTTTTTCGGTATTAACAATTGTAATCTATATATAAAAAACATGTTGATATTTAATAGAAGGCAGTAATAACAGAAGGCAGAAGGAAGTGAACAGTAGCTTATATAGAGCTTATAACTTTTAGTATAGAGCTCATATAGAGTTTAAATATGTTACTATAGAGCGCATATAGAGTTTAAATATGTTACTATAGAGCGCATATAGAGCTTATAACTGTTTACGGAATAAAAGAGTTTTGAAGGCAGTGTTCTTCCTTCTTCTTGCTAATAGCTAGTAGAGACAACAATCCTTGTCAATCTTCTCATGTTTTCCCAATACGCAAACCAGCAGTATGAAAAAGAAAGAAGCCAAAATTCCTGGAAATTCTATTAGGTAATATCTTGCGGCGATGGGTGCCGAAATTGCCTTCTCAGCACAGGCGAAGGGGGGCGGACTGTGGCGAGAGGAAGATCTCTACATTGAAACTAAACGCGTTGAAATGGATTTAACACGAGGTAAAGAGAGGGAGGGGGGAAATGTTTTTTTTCCTCGAGGAAGGAAAGAAGAGATGAGCCAAATGGCATATGTTTCAGCACTTCGGCGACTTGTAATGGTGGAGAGGAACCAACACTCAGTTTCGTGATATGTTCTTGACTCGGCGCGACACCATCAGGGCAACTATTACAAGTGTAACTGACAAGCTCGATGCTATATTTAGAATCTAAAGTTATCCCCCCATTTTTAAAAACATTATTTAAATAACGACGACTTTAAGACTAATTAGAGTCCAGTATATTTTATTACTGCCGTCTTTTTGTTTGTTTGTTTGTTTATGTAAAATCGTTGTTCTAAATCAGTGGTTCCCAAACTTTTTGCCTCGTAGACCCCTCGCCATGTTTTCCAGTCTTCGGTAAACTCTTTTTCGTAGAATCTTTTTGGAAAATTCATCAACTTCAAATGTGTTTTCTCGCTGATTTCTAGGCGATATATATTAATTGATTAAATTAAAAATGAAGCAAAATAAAACGAGTCCACCCGGCTCTAATGGGTTACATGACATTAGTTGGGGAAAAGTTAAGGTGGTTGGTCGTTGATCTGGACATATGACACCCTCGTTAACCGTGGGCCACAGAAGCAGATGACCTTTACTTTATCTACCCTAAGCTCTCAAAGGGGAACTTTTTCTTTTGGTTTTTACATGAATCGACCAAACAAAAAAATATTGGTGGGCAAGTTTGATAATAAAATTTCAATATTGGGCTTCATTTTAGTTAGGGTTAATATTATAACTTCTCGATTAGATGATGCTTGACTGTTTTAAATTTGAAAATTGGGAAAATTCATCCGTCTATTGTATGTTTCATTTCTTTAATCCAACAAGAAACATTGAGATTATGCCTTCGTTTTGATCAGATTTAAGTTATCACCTTGTAGTTGTAAGTTTACCCCATTCAATGTGTGAAATAAATCTGTTCCAATAAACTCGATTCCATTTCCGCTTTGTCTTTTTATTGTTGTTTGTTTGTGTTAACAACAGGATCTTTAGCACCCAAGAACTCAGAACAAAAAAAAAGTGTAAAACTTAAGCCTTTCGACAACTATCATACAAAATTGTGAAGGAGCAATTCATCTAAGTTTCAGACAAAGAGCAGTTCAGACAAAGAGCAGTTCAGACAAAGAGCAGTTCAGACAAAGAGCAGTTCAGACAAAGAGCAGTTCAGACAAAGAGCAGTTCAGACAAAGAGCAGTTCAGACAAAGAGCAGTTCAGACAAAGAGCAGTTCAGACAAAGAGCAGTTCAGACAAGGAACAGTTCAGACAAAGAGCAGTTCAGACAAAGAGCAGTTCAGACAAAGAGCAGTTCAGACAAAGAGCAGTTCAGACAAAGAGCAGTTCAGGCAAAGAGCAGTTCAGGCAAAGAGCAGTTCAGGCAAAGAGCAGTTCAGGCAAAGAGCAGTTCAGGCAAAGAGCAGTTCAGGCAAAGAGCAGTTCAGGCAAAGAGCAGTTCAGGCAAAGAGCAGTTCAGGCAAAGAGCAGTTCAGACAAAGAGCAGTTCAGACAAAGAGCAGTTCAGACAAAGAGCAGTTCAGACAAAGAGCAGTTCAGACAAAGAACAGTTCAGACAAAGAGCAGTTCAGACAAAGAGCAGTTCAGACAAAGAGCAGTTCAGGCAAAGAGCAGTTCAGGCAAAGAGCAGTTCAGGCAAAGAGCAGTTCAGGCAAAGAGCAGTTCAGGCAAAGAGCAGTTCAGACAAAGAGCAGTTCAGACAAAGAGCAGTTCAGACAAAGAGCAGTTCAGACAAAGAGCAGTTCAGACAAAGAGCAGTTCAGACAAAGAGCAGTTCAGACAAAGAGCAGTTCAGACAAAGAGCAGTTCAGACAAAGAGCAGTTCAGACAAAGAGCAGTTCAGACAAAGAGCAGTTCAGACAAAGAGCAGTTCAGACAAAAAGCAGTTCAGACAAAGAGCAGTTCAGACAAAGAGCAGTTCAGACAAAGAACAGTTCAGACAAAGAGCAGTTCAGACAAAGAACAGTTCAGACAAAGAGCAGTTCAGACAAAAAGCAGTTCAGACAAAGAACAGTTCAGACAAAGAGCAGTTCAGACAAAGAGCAGTTCAGACAAAGAGCAGTTCAGACAAAGAGCAGTTCAGACAAAGAGCAGTTCAGACAAAGAGCAGTTCAGACAAAGAGCAGTTCAGACAAAGAGCAGTTCAGACAAAGAGCAGTTCAGGCAAAGAGCAGTTCAGACAAAGAGCAGTTCAGACAAAGAGCAGTTCAGAAAAAGAGCAGTTCAGACAAAGAGCAGTTCAGGCAAAGAGCAGTTCAGGCAAAGAGCAGTTCTTTATGGATTTCTTGATTCATAAAAAAAACGAAAACATGATATAATAAAAACATATTAAAGGTCAAAGTTCACTAGTCCAGTTTTTGTTTGCAAGTAATTACATAAGAACCTTCCAGTGTCCTAACTCATCTTACCATTACACCTTTAAACTGTATTATTGCTTAGAGGAATTTGTATGAATGTATGAATACATTTATAAAAAATGTCAAAAACTTTACCAGCCTCATCAAAAGATGAAAGAAATGTATAAAATAAAGGGAGATATGGTTTTCGGCAATACATATGTGACAAACCAACTAAATGGGGGATGAAAATATGGTTCCTAGCTGACTCTCTTACAGGTTATACTTATGACTTTGAGATCTATGTGGCAAAGACAACAGTCCATCTTCTCGTTTTGGTTTGGCTTATGATGTTATGCGTTTGTCTAAAAGTATTATAAACCAGGGATATGTCATATTTTTTTATAATTTTTACACTAGTTACCAACTTTTAAAAGATTTATTGTTAAAAGGAATCTGTGCTTGTGGAACAATATTAAAAAATAGGAAAGGATTCCCTAATGCTCTAAAAGATGTAAAAACATTTGAGAAGAATTCTACTAGAGGAGATATGCGATGGGTTAGGGATGATGAGATTTTGACAACACAATGGCGGAATAACAAAACTGTATCTGTTATGTCAAATTTTATGACAGCTAATGGTTATTCATTTGTCAAAAGGAGAACTAAAATCAATGGGGAATATAGGGAAACAGCCTTCAATTATCAAGGAGTATAATGTGTATATGGGTGGGGTGGATAAAAGTGACCAACTCATTAATAAATACAATGTTTTAAGAAAAACTAAGAAGTAACGGAAAACTCTATTCTTTCATTTTATAGATATTGCTAGAGTAAACAGTTACATTCTTTTTCAAGAACGGAGGAAAACCCATTCTGACAGACCAGAGCTCAAAAGACCTAACTGTTATTTACAGCTTGATTTTACAGAAGAACTAACACGTGAATTAGGGAAAATAGAAAAGTGCCAAAGTGTTCCTACTGCATCAAATGTCAAACAGTCTAAAAAAACGACCCACTCTATAATCCCAGAATTTTCACAAACCAGACGTAACTGTAAATTGTGCTACCAAACTTTGGGGGTGGAAAGAAAAGTTAGCACTAAATGTGGGGAATGTGATGCATATCTCTGTTTCCATGGGAAAAGTAACAGCTTACTAAAGTATCACCAATTATAGTTTTTTACTTATCAGTTTGTATATGTGCCTAACTTAAATATGTTTGTTCTATGAAACTGGTTTTGTAATATTTTCTAGGAATTTTACCTTTGGAAATTATTTTTTTTTGAAATTGTCATTTTTTTCTATCTATGTCCCCTTAAAATGTCATTTTACATTTTGTTGCATAACTTTTTTGTTTTCTTTACAAATTACATTAAATTTGTTTTCCTTTGTAGAGAAATGAATTCTCTTCAAAATAAATAGGTTTGATTTAAATTTACTTTCATACTGAGTTTTTTTCTTTATGGTGTCTTTCATGTTTTTGATTTTTTTTTTTCAGAAAAAAACATTGTCACTACATAATTAATTTAATACCAAACCAAAGTAAGCAGATATATCAAATTTTCAATTGCATAAAATTAAACTACATTTAATTATCTTTCTATTGACATATAACAATCACTATTTCACTAAAAAATAAATAAATAAATTCAATGTTTTTAAAGTCATATAAGCAGAAATAAAATTTCAGGATTTTGGAAGAATTGTAAAGAGTTAAGTAGTGATATAGCTAGAAATGACTTGAAAGACTTGAGTAGGTCAACTTGGACCAGACATTGCCCTATTAAAATAAAAATTAATATCTTCATTGTCATTTGTCATACAAACTAAACATATATAGATCCAGCTAGATTTAGGCCTAGTTTTAGATCTAAAGTCTAGATCTAGATGTAAGTGTAGATCTAATTCTAGATCTAGAATCTTGATATAGAATCTACTATATCTAGACTAGAACACTCTTATGAATTTACACGTTTAATCTTAAAATTACTAGACCTGGGCAAATGTTATTGTTATGATCATGGATAGTAGGCCTTTTGTTACCGGGTTATGCCATTACTAATGGTGTACTATGCTGTTCGGGGGCTGATTTTCAGTTTGTTTTTCCACACTAACTGTCTTAATTACCTTTTGTTTTTATGTTTTTGTTTAGTTTTTAACTTTCTCAATGCACTATTATCCTAACACTTCTCTGGACCAGTTGTGAAAGGGGGTGGGAAAAAGGGGGGGGGGTATCTTTGTGAATGTTTACATGATCGTTTTTATAAATGAATAAAAAAGTGAAGAAAAAAAATGAACTCAAGGGTCCTCAATGGGACTAATTCAACTTATACCACCAGATCTGTCAAATATGATCTCTTTCCCTTGTTTAAGTTGTTTAATTACTAATAGTTACTCAACTAAGTAGAAATATTTTTTTTGTTATTGATTCTTGCGTTATCAGTTAAAAGAAATAATTGTGCAAAATTTCGGCTGAATCCGAGATAGGGTGTGGGAGAAAAAACGTGTACAAACTTTTGACCATACCGACAGACAAGAGTGAATATAAGCTTTGTAAGACTCAAGATACAGTGTGGAGGGAGCAGGATTAGAGAGTCATTCAAAGATAATCTGGCTTTGGGATAAGCTCAAAGAAAGCATTGGACTGTCTCTCTCTCTCTCTCTCTCTCTTTCTCTCTTTATGTCCTGCTAAGAACAGCTGTTGTCATAGAAGAGTGGAAGGATTTGGTTACTCGAACCGTCACTAGATCTCGAAAATATAGAGACTGATAATGATGATGACGAGTAACCAATTCGTATGTGATAATATATGTTTCAAAAATCTGTTGATGAAATGTAGGACTTTTAATATTGTTTCATATATAGTATTTAAATATCTACAGCTTTCATGGATTGACTGACATTGTAGGTCCTGTGGAGTAGTTTATAAAGTATTAGTTCTGTGGCAAGAGACAGGAGACCAAGCGCCATACCACACAGTGCAAAGTAAACAGGAAGCTGAATTCTGAACAAAGTGACGCTATCGTTGGAGCTCACTTTGCTGCTTGGGGCATTGCTCGTTTGCGCAGACAGGTACGTGGTCTTCAGTTTGTCCAGAATGCCGGACTCTTCAAGAGAGCGAAGAACGTTGGAAAGATCCATGAAATAGAAAGTGTTTTGAGGAATGCCAATGTAGGCCTGGTTAATGGACTCAAAGCCTCTTTGTGGGTACGTCCTTACATCCGGGTAATCTGGAAACATGTTTAAAGCTGACTGGGCGATCAAAGCGTAATCACCTTTCAAGACACGATTAGAATGATGGTTAGAATCTGGGCTGAACGTGGAAGAGTCGGTTTTGTTTTGCTGAAGCAGCTTCATCCAGACTTGGTGGAGGACGTTGTCCTGAGATAGCCTGAGAAATGTCTGCAGTGCCGTGTCATGTCGGTTCATGCCCAAGCTAAACTCCGGGTGCTCCATTAGCTGTTTAAACGTTTTAAACGCAAGTTCAGGGGGTTTGACAGTAAATGTGGTCACGAGATACGCTGAGTAGGCGGAGCTTATGATGAACCAGAAGAGGGCCCACGAAGTGCGAAGAATGAGGCCAGACTGGACTCTGTAGGTCCTCTCTGTGTGGAAACAAATGTGGTCTGGAAATGATGCCAGTAACCTGGGATAAAACAAAACAAGTATTTTCAAAATTGGAAGGTTTTTAAAAAAATTAGTATAGTTATAAGTAGACTTTTAAAAAAATATTTTTAACTAATTTTAATTAGGTGCAGGTGCTTCACCTACGTCACTGTAGTTCTTTTTTTTTAAAGATTATTTTGACATTTCTTAATATGAACTTTTAGTTATATTACTAAGAAGCATAGTACTGATTAGCATTCTAAAAGTGGATCAGAAACAATATTAGTCAATAATGTCATTTGTCAGATCAGCATTTAAAACGACAGCTACAGTTTCGCTCTGACATATCTCATTGGAACATACGCAGGCAGTTTTAATAAAAGTAGCACCTCAAGTTGTCTTTCTTGAATTCTTCGGGCCCTGGGCTGTAACATGAGTTGGTCAAGACGTGAATGACTGCCCCGATGACCCCGACAACAATGATTGGACCAATTAGGTACAGAAAGAACTCGGGCTGAATGATGTCTAAGTAGGTCAGGTCTAAATGGTCTTTTTGAGTTGGAATCCTATGAAAAAGAAATGATTATTACAATATAATTAAAAATAATAATTTATTTTAAAGTTGGCCACATACAACGCTCTATACGAGTGTACCATAGACTATATATATATATACAGGACTGCCAACTGTGCGCACCACGCCTATATTATTCAATTAAATAAGTCCCGTACACCGAGGCGTCCTTGGTTGCAGTGTAGTGTTAGAAGAATGACTTCCGGTGAATTAGTTTACTAGATCTATATAAAGAAACCATCACTAAAGATAAATACTACATTCAAAATGTTTCTTAGTCATAATTTTGTTTACAGTGCGATAGACATAGCCAGATTTTTATAACAACGAAATCTGATTTACCAACTTAAAAAAAAGAGCATTTACATAGATAATGTTCTAACTAGTTTATATATATAATTAAAAACTTTTGTTAAAAACAAATTATAGTAGTGTGTATGGTCGTATATGTAGATATTGTTTACAGCCATAGGTCACTAAGTCTGGGTCAAAGTTGACATGTTTACTACGTGTACAAGTAATTTTTATTGAAGCAGGAACAATGATTCTAGAATTCTATTAGGAGAAGACAAAATTTGGAACAATACATTTTTTTTATGGCTTTAAGAATAATTGGATGTTATTTAGGATTTAATTAGTTTAAAAAAATATTAACTTGCAGAGCTGAAAGTTTTATTCATATTTTTCAATTAGTCATAAATACACGATTGCTTGTAATTTTTAATGGCTTCATTCTCCATTAATATGTATATATAATGCATACTGCATGCTATCTTTAAAAAAAACTACAAATAAATTTAAAAAAATAGGTAAACAATTATGCTATTCCGTAAGGTTAGCAAAGATGTCAGTGTGTAGGCTTAGGGACTCACTCACAGACTTAACTTCTATCACCCATTATAGGCATATAGGCAACCATATAATAAATGACACTCTCAAAACTGTATTGACTCTTTCATTAATTGCTTATTTAACTCATATTAATAGTATACAATGTACAAAGAAATTGCCAAATGTGATGAGAAAAAATATATATTATCCAAGCTGGCATTATTATTCAAACATCTTGAATGTCATAAAATAAGTTTATACCGGAAGTACCTCATCTCACATTTTGGAGTTGAACGAAACTTATGCTTAGTTACCCTTAGTGTTGGCAGTCCTGTATATATATAGTCTATGGAGTGTACATTTTATAATGACACAATACTACAAACAGAGAAAACATTGCAAACTTCTTAAAAGAAAAAAGATAACCCCATTATACAGCTTATGTAGTAATTACTTTACTCTTAATAACTATGGAACTTCTTTACTAATTCTTGTTTAAATCTAACATTCATTAGTTATTAGTTGTGTAGTGTTGCATAGTGTTGCAACTCTAAAAGTTTCATAAAAGATGAAATATCTTTTTTTAAATTTTGTTATTCTTGTTTAAATAAAATAGTTTAGCTTTTAAACATCTTAAAGAAAATAAATATAGGCGGTACAATGTTGGTTAATTGAAATTTGGTTTTAATCTTTCCTATTCAGAAAGTCATGGCTATGTGCCTGTCACAAAGTTTTAAGTAATGACGTCATGAAAACATTTAAAAGCTAGAACATACTTTTAACGAAATAAATAGAGATTTGAAATACTTTCCAATACCTAAAGATAAAGTTCAGAAAAGAGCCACAGTGAACACAATGTCTACCTCAATATGACAAAGAGAGAGAGAGTTTTGTGTGTCCCTCTTACAATATCACTTGAAAACAAAAATAAAACTCACATTATAGGCGAAACATTTGTCAGCCATTAAAAATTTCAGAGAACTGTTTTGCGCAAAAAAGAATTCCTGTAAGCATCAATACAGTTCAAAAGCGTAGTGGTGAAATGAGTTATAACATCGAAAGCTTCTAGTGATTATTTGCAAATGACATATCTTTCTAAAACGCTGGATGAGTTTATCTTGCCCAGTAGTGAAGCATTATTATTGTCATATGTTCATTTTATTATAAATCAAGAAATGCACAAATAACTGTTCTTTGCTGCTAGCTTTTATCAATTGCTCCTTCACACTGAATTACGAGTGTTGTCAAAAGGCTTAGGTTTAAATCATATTTATTTCTTTTTTTTAAACACTTTTTTTGAGCTCTTGGACACCATTTTAAAACCAAAAAAAAAAAATCATTTGGAAATCGAACATAATATTTAACCAACCAATGAGATTAACTTGCTGCTACAAAGTGATAACCTAATTTTGTCAAAAACCAAGTCCATAATCAAGGAGTTTCTTTTTAGGCATTAAATTAATGAAGCAAAACATTGGACGGGACGAAGTTTCCCTTTTTCCAAGTAACAGTTAAACATCATCTGACCGAGAAGTGTTAGTATTACAACTAGCTACCTGTATATAATGTGGATATTTAAACTTGATCTACCTGTATAAAATGTTGATATTTAAACTTGATCTACCTGTATATAATGTTGATATTTAAACTTGATCTACCTGTATATAATGTCGATATTTAAACTTGATCTACCTGTATATAATGTGGATATTTAAACTTGATCTACCTGTATATAATGTTGATATTTAAACTTGATCTACCTATATATAATGTTGATATTTAAACTTGATCTACCTGTATATAATGTTGATATTCTCTACCACTGTTGGTGTTAGGATGTATTCTATCTTTGTACGTCTAGTTTCAGTTATACTCAGTGGTAGAGTGGTCAGTGCTGCTTCTCTTCTGGATAGTTGACCTGAAGAGACATTCAAACCAGAGTTTTCATTCAGTGTGGGCAAATGGAGATGAAACAAAAAGTCGTTCTAGAACTGAAGTAGACCACCAACAACAGAGAAGAGAAAACAGAAGAATGGGAGAAAGGGCAGAAGTGTATCTTTGTCGGTGCAAAGTGCTTTCCAAATATTTACTTTGTATTCTACATGATATTAAAGTATATAAACATTGTTATAACTGTGGTGACGAGGAGGATAGGGGTAACAGCTGACACAAATAACCAAGGCCGGCGCTAGGCGAGCGGTGAAAAAGCGACGAGTGGCGACGCTTCAAGAAAGATCTGTGTCGTGATCACTATTCAGGCCATTCACATTCGATAAGTTCATGTGATTGTATAGAACGGACTGATGAGGTTCTATCGGTTTCGAGAAGATTTTCGGAGACCCTATATAAAGAGCGAAGGTTTCAAAGTCAAGTCACACACGATTCAAGATCCAGTCCAGTCCAGTGAGTCCAGTGTGAAGTCTATCAGAAGCAGTTGAATTCAGTTCGAGTAAGAGACGAGGCAGCCAGTAGAGTTTGGTACAGTAGTACAGACTTTGTACAGAAGTACGTTAAAACATTTGTACAGTCAATGTTACGTGTTGCCAATAGTACAGTTTTGGCTGTACAGTTAATGTTACGTGTTGCCAATAGTACAGTTTTGGCTGTACAGTCAATGTTACGTGTTGCCAATAGTACAGTTTTGGCTGTACAGTCAATGTTACGTGTTGCCAATAGTACAGTTTTGGGTGTACAGTCAATGTTACGTGTTGCCAATAGTACAGTTTTGGCTTTTTATTTATTAAACATTAAAGAGTTACATAATTTGAAGACCTGAGCTATTAGTTATTTGAGTTGGTTGTGTTGTGTGCAGTGTTTGCATAAAGCCTGGATAGAAAGAGTCGTTACAATATGTACGGGCCTGTGAGACAATATAGATTAATGATGAGCGGGTCAACGCCGGCCCGCATTGGAATGAGCATACCCGCCACGTTGCAATAATCAAAAACTAAAACAATAAATGAACCATTGTAATAATCTAGCGAATTATAATTTCTATGTTGTTCCATTAGTAAAGTTTCATGATTAGACTAAAGTTTCATTTACGTTTTAGGACGTCCTTGGAGATTAATTCGGAAAAAAAGGTAAAGGCGATTGGTCATTCTGCTGGCCACATGGCATCCCTGTTAACAAAAAAAACAACAGATGATCTTTACATCATCTATCCCACAAAGTCTGATTGGGCAACTTTATATTGAAACATATTTGTGAAACATTTCAACTATTAAAGATATCGTGCGATCCTCACAGAAAGCATCAAAAGTCTTAGAAAGTTCTTACATCAAGAATAATATGTATTATTACGATAGAGCAAGACTCTTATTATTATTTTTTATTTTGGTTGGGATTTTCAATCAAAACTATTATGAAGACAGCTTGAAGCAAGGTAACTGTGAATTGGAAAGGAGGTTTCAAAATGTCAGTGCATTTTGAAAGATTTAGATATTTTCCGTTTGTTTTTAAATGTGGATTACGTAGTAGTAGTTTAACAAGACTAAGGACATGAAACAATTAAACTGCTATCGAATAATCATCTCAATCATTTCAAAATGTTTTTCCAAAAACAATATTTCATGCTCAAAGACTGTGTGTAATGTTTATATCATACTGTTTTATAAGCAGTTTAGAATAACGGATGTCAGAAACAGATTGACGAATGAATGCACTGACTTTTAATAATTATTAAGCCTGAAACTGAACCAAATAAAGAAGAACCATCATCAAAACATGTAAATATTTACAGATTGCATTAGTTAAATTTTGATATCATTAGATCCGACACTGTATCTTCTTTAATGTGGCCCACTACATTTTTTCCCTCAATTTTTCGGCCCGTTCCTGCAAAAGTCTGCCTATCATTGATCCGGACTCTAGAAATGAAAGAATGAAGACTTATTAGAAAACCTGCTTTATATGCGAGTTTACTGCTGACATTTTAAATAGATGAAATACATTGCCTCTATTATATTTGTGCGTGACAAAGTCGTTATTTATTTACAGACTATTATTGGTTCTCAGGGTAATGGATCAATTAACAAGTGGACTAATTGGTAAGCGAACATTTTGCTGTACACGAACTGTCGTTCAACCAGTCTGTGAACTGTTCGTCGTGATCCCATCTAATCTAGGTGTCTGCAAGTAAACGTTACAGGTGGACCCTGGTCGCTCTCACTGTGGGACACATGGCAGCTGGAGCTCACGGAAGAAGAGACAAGCTTTGGCGCTATATTGCAGTGATAGGAACTCATCAACTGTGGTAGAATCTATCGATTGGACCTTTGTGTTTGTTTAAACGTCATATCACCCTGTGGCGTAATCTCAAGTGGTCTCTATAGACAATAAAAGTTTCTTTTCGCTGTTACAAAAAAAAAAAAAAGAGCCATTTTTCATTTATCAACAACAGACATTGGTGCCGAAGTGATAGGAGTAAAGACAACTGCATCTTCATGACTCTGAGCTGTGGTCAGTGAAAAGTAGTATGTGTATGTCGGGAAATGAATTGAAAGATAAGATTACAATAAAAGAAGTAAATGCTCAGGTATGTCAAACTTATAACTTATTGTCTTTCAGTACAAGTAAGCGTTACGTTCGCTTTGCTTGTTTAATTTCCCACTAAGACCCTCTCCCTAAAGAATATCAAAACACCGAACTAATGGAGAAGTCATTGTTACCTGTGATTCCGAAGACATCTCCGTTGTCCATCACGTCACCATAGTAACTTCCGTCGTCCACGGCGACCAACGTGTAGGTGAAGCCCATGGAGTTGGCTAGTGTGTCCAGCAAGGCTATGCTGTATCCATCGTACACTGTCCGGTTTTCTTTGATAACATAAGTATAGAATTTGTCTTCAATCGTTGGAATCACAGCCACCGGCAGCACAAGACCCTCTAATGAAGATTTTTGGCTTTTCAGAAAGTGAAGAGCTGATTTCCTCAGTTGACCAAAGTAGTCCATCTGACAACATGCATCCAATTCGGAATCCGAGGATTTTTTGAATGCGTCTCTCAAACGAGACACAAAGAAATCGATGCACCTAACATCTTCTGGATCAACGACAAGCACCTCATGAAAGTCTTGTCTTCTAGACTTTTGAACGACAGTCATATGATCTGACTTTGACTCGTAGATCAAAGTCATGAAGTCTATTCCATCGGCAGGCTCCTCTCGAAGACTCTCCATTAAGGATTCGTACCGACTGACCACTATCCACTCTGTGGTGTGTTTCAGCGATGTCCACTTAAATCTTGTTTCTTTGGCGACTGTGGTTAAAATTGTGGAGACCAGCAGTGAAGTGTCGCTCAGGACAAGCACCACCTCTATGTTCCAGGAGCTGCTCAGTTCTGATAATTGTTGTGCCACGTCATCGCTTGTGAAACTTGTCGGAAGTTTGCAGGTGATGAGCATTAGCTGAGTGTTTTGTGACGTCAGCTCCCGTTCGAGAAGCATAAGTGCATGCTGGGTTTCCTCTTGGTACACGACGAAGACTATGTTGTTGCATCCAGATTTCAATGTCGTCTTGTCCATGTCTACGTGAACGTTTAGAATGGTGTATGTATGTATTGTCAGTCTTACCAGCGAGGCCCATTGCGAAACATTGTGACCAAAAGAATTTGAAATACGAGATAACTGATACACATTTGTATAAATGTCTGAAAAATTACCAGTAAGCATGCATATGTGTAAAATAATCCAGGTGTGTAATGAACTGGTCAGTTCAAGCATGGTGAATATTTATTCGACTTCCTTTCATTTTAGTTCAATCATGATAGACCCTCACTTCATACAGTAATTCCACATCAGACAACACTTTAGCCAGACAGAAGTTACATATCAGACAATAATCGAAATCCAATCTAAAGCCTTAATCCAGTCAGAAGTGTCATATAATATATAGGTATAAATACATTTAGAGCCCTCAAACCAGACCGAAATATATAGAAAAATCTCATATCATGCAGAGGCATCAATCATGAGTCTTCAATCTAGAATTCTAGATCTAAGTCTCAATCTCGGCGAAGCCTCAATTGAAACTAAAGCCTCAATTTAGACAGGTCACAATCCTAACAGGTCTCAAATTAAACAGAAGCCAAAATAATTGAAGACTTGGATCCATGAAATAAATCGATACAAAGATTGTGAAACACCTTGCCTTGAAGAGCATTATGTAATAGAATGATCTTGATCAGAGATGAATCAGACCGTGTAATCCTTTAACGCAAATGTTGGAAATTAATAAATACATCACCAGGTATATGTATTGATGTATAGGTTAGACTAGCACTCTGGTGAGTTCATGGCCCATGACCTTAAACAGTGATGAATAGACACAATGGTTTATAAAGTTGATCTCTGGTGAAATTTTCTTGGCGACTTCTCAGGGTCTGGCGACTGCACACTTACAAATATACTAATGGAACTGATATCGATACAATCAGACATTTTCACTGCCGTGAAAGAAACATGCGTCATTTTATGATCACCAAAAAAATTAACGTCATGTCTATCAACGGCATTCCTGATACCGACCTACAATTAGCAAATGTAAACTTGAAAGACAACCTGACCTATTTGATGACAAGTTTAATAGTGTTTGAACTACGTGAATCACACGCATTGTTATAGTGAGCAGACGATAGTAAACCTTGGACAATTAGTTCAAGCTGTGGTAGTCGTAACTATGATCAACAATGGCGTCACAATAACCGACTTCCTAGTCTCCCCTTACATAAAACATCTTTACCAATCTCTGGAAATCTGTTGTCAGTATCTAAGTTACTGTAACAACAAAGTCTATATGATTTTTTAAAGTAACAAAAGATGTAGAACGTAAAGTATTTCACTTTTAGATGTGTCTGACCTACCAATACCCTTATGAATTCGAACATGGGATTTCCCGCATTTGAATTGTATAAAACGAAAGTGATTGGATACTAGCGCCTTTATTGAACTTACTTGAACTTATTGCTTTAATTTTATTGGCTAATTTCTGTGCAAGAAAATTATTGCGCACGGAACAATGGAAATCGAAATATATGACTATTGAAATGAATGTATGGTCAAATCAAAGGCTTAGGAATATAAGTCGATATTTTATTTAGGACTTAATTTTTGCATTGATCTATGAACTATTCATTGCATTGATCTATGAACTATTCATTGCGAGGGTTTCTGAACAAATTATTACGTTAATCTTAGACAAACTATTGCGTTGATCAATGAACTAATTATTGAGTTGATCGACGAACTAATTATTGAGTTGATCGACGAACTAATTATTGAGTTGATCGATGAACTAACTTTTGTGTTGATCAATGAACGAATGATTGCGTCGATCAGTGAACAATATTAATGTTGCTCCAAAATCCCATTAAAAAGCGTCAGCAAGGAACAACATAACTGACCAAACATCGTCGTGTTTGAATTGAACTTGTCCATGAACAAAAGAGAAACCAAATGAACGTATCTTGTGAACAAAGACGACTACGTTGTCGCAAACACTGAACGTTTGCAGAAACTTTGAATCATCTTTCTCTTGGCGCTACATACTAGAAACAATGAAGAAAACATTGTACACAGCTATCTCTTCTATTAGACACCTTGCTCGTGTTATTGTGCTCAGGAACTAATCAATGAAGACTCTGTGCTGGCCCATCAATAATTAGCTCTATTGCATGGTTTCGTCCTCCAGCCGAACGCAGACCGCTTGACAAGATCAACACTGTCTTTGACCTGGTGAACTGAACACAATGAATGTACTTTATACAATGGGTTTAGGGGCTGACCTTGTGCAGTCGTAGCAAGGTCATCGGGGTTGACTATATTGTCTTGTCAGTAGACGTTTCTCTCAATCCAACAGTTCCAAATAATTCAAAATTAAATGGGCAAGAAATCCTCTACCCAACAATTTCAACATGTTCTTTTGACTCATGTCAAAGTACACTATGTTATATGTATATGTGTGTGTGTGTGTGTGTGCGCGTGTAGAATGGTGGAAATATTACATACTAGTCGACCCACGGCGTACCATACCATTATTTTGCAGGGCCGCCCTTAGGCCAATGCAACCTATGCGACCGCAGTAGGCTCCGCACTTTTAAAGGACCCGCACTAATTCTAGAAGTAAATTATTAAATTAAACCATTTTATAAATTATAACAGGATTCCCGCAGCCTCCTGATTTACCAGGATATATATATATATATATATATATATATATATATATATATATATATATATATATATATATATATATATGTATGTGTGTGTGTGTGTGTATGTGTGTGTGTGTGTGTGTGTGTGTGCGTGTGCGTGTGTGTGTGCGTGTGCGTAGAATGGTGGAAATATTACATACTAGTCGACCATCGGCGTAGCATACGCCGTTATTTTGCAGAGGCGCCATGGCTGAGTGGTAAAAAGCTTTACTTCTCAACCAATGGGTCCGGGGATCGAATTCTGGCAAAGACTGGGATTTTTAACTTTGGTATCTTTGGGCGCCTCTGAGTCCACCCAACTCCAATGAGTACCTGACATTAGTTAAGTAAAAGTAAAAGCAGTTGGTCGTTGTGCTGGCCACAAGACATCCTCGTCAACCGTTGGCAACAGAAACAGATGAAACTTTACATCATCAGCCCGATAGATCGCAAGATCTGAATGGGGAACTTTATTACAACCTTCTGCTAGTGAAACTGTTTTAATTTAAAGTTTAATCGGATTTAATATTTGCTCCAGTCCCTCAGCGCCCCTCCCCCCCCAATCCCTGTCTCCCATACACTTCAATCTCTCCAGCTGCTTCTTTGTCCACCCAGATTCAGTCATTAAGCTTCCATCTCAGCCCCACCTCCTGCCGGGCTAGTTCGTTGAAAAAAAAAAGTCACTTTGTTAAGTCCAGCATGAGAACTACTAGACCTTGACTCGTCACACTCCTAGAAGTGTCCGCCGTGTCTATCCTGGTCCATTGTGTCCACGAATGACGTCACATCCGGGGATCTCCAGTGCGATGGATCCATTAGCTTAAGACCGTAGCAGGACCTTAATGGGAAGCAATGCAACAACAACATAAAAAAAAAACTTACAAGGAAAGAGTAGCCGAACTTCAACAACACTGACAACTAAACAAAAAATCTTAAATGACTTAATAAACATGCTTAGATAAATATTTTCCAATTAGATCTTACATTTTTTTTTTTTAATTTTCGATTATCAAGGGCGTCTAAGCCCCGCTGTTGTGTCAACGATATTTGTTATAGATTATATTCAAAGTTTTGTACTTTGTTACGGGTAACATAGCTTGTTCTTACGTGTCAGACGACGAGGCTGTAATTCGTAAAAATTGTCTTTTATTTAAGTTTTACTAGGTTTTATTTTTCAAAGAATTGAGTGGGTAAGCAGAGAGCAGAGGCGCCCAATAGGAACCAATTCAGTCAAACCCACTAGCGGATCCGTGGGAGGGGGGGGGGCGATTTTTGTCCAAACCCTAACCCTAGCGACCAGTAAACCCTAACCCGATGCATAACGTGCGTACAGCATATATATATAAGAATAAAAAGCAGTGTTTCTCAACCTTCGGCGAAAAAAAAAACAGTCATGTTGAGGCCTTTCTTTTGGAAGCTTGGGGGGGGGGGGTCTGGGGGAACGCTGTATGCTTCTCCAGTGAGGTTCGGGGCGAAGCCCCGCTGCCAAAAGCGTTTTCTTTCAATCTTCACTGAAGAAAAGTATTCTCCTGACACCTACAGAACATTACTAATCAATAGAGTTCGGGGCGAAGCCCCGACTCCAAAAGCGTTTTCTTGCTATCTTCACTGAAGAAAAGTATTCTCCTGACATCTACAGCTCATTATTAATCAATGGAGTTTGGGGCGAAGCCCCGACGCCAAATGCGTTTTATTGCATTTTCACTGCAGAAACGCATTCTCCTGACATCTACAGCTCATTACTCATCAGTGTAGTTCGGGGAGAAGCCCCGACGACATAAGTGTTTTCTTGCATTCTTCACTGAAGAAACGCATTCTCCTGACATCTACAGCTCATTATTCCTCAGTGGAGTTCGGGGCGAAGCCCCGACGCCAAAAGTGTTTTCTTGCATTCTTCACTGAAGAAAAGTATTCTCCTGACCTTAAGCTCTCTATTAAAAAAGGACCTTTTGAATAGTGTTGTTAACTATTCTCATATGAATTTATAGGCCCTTAATACATAGCAAATAAAACCGATTTGTTCCTTGAAAAGATAAGATACCCCAAATATTTAGATTAAAGCTTTGAGGATCGCCGCAGAAGAAAAAATAATTCGATAAATAATATTTAATAAAATTTGAGCGTAAATTGTGAGTTATAGTTCCAAAATGTAACTAGAAGATATCAGATTGAGTAAAGGTTGAAAAAGGCGACTAGGAAACAATTATTTTGGCTTAGAACTCATCTCAATCGTGACTCTTGTACTGAAAAAATTCGTTTGAATTCTAACTTTTCCAAAACAAAGTCTTTCTTTTCATAATTATGACAAATTTATGTGAAATTACATAAACTCTGTCTGGAAAGGGGAGGGGCGATAGAGTGAAAACGATTAATCCTCGCTCCTTTTTATAATTTCTGCTAATGATTTCATTTGGCATTAAAGAATAGGGGTGGGGCGACTCGATATAGGAATTTAATTTATAGCATATATAAATTATATCAGTGACAGATTTTTTTATTTTGTAATTTCTTAACTATAATACAAAAAGAAAAAGTATTTCTTTGTCCGATGGAAGGAAGGCGATTGCACGTATCGCCCCTCCCACCTGGTACAACCCTTTTTCATTTTTCATTTAATAATAATAAAATTTGAGTGTGATGCGACATAATAGACAATGGATTCACATATCAATACGTAGTTTATGTTATACATATATTCAACTAATTATGTTCACAAACTATGATTTCTCCATAAAAATAGGACCGCCCCCCCCCACTAAGAGGGCTAGAGTAGGGAGACCAGTACAGGCAATTGCCCCCCCCCCTACCCCACTGAATCGGCCAAAATACCAGAAGGGGAGCGACATATTATAAAATGTATCTATTAATTCAACTAATTTTGTTCACAAACTAGGATTTGTCCATAAAAGTAGGACCGCCCTCCCCCACTCAAAGGGTTTAGGTGGGAAGGGCAGTAGAGGTATTCGCCCCCCCTCCCAATCGGTCAACAGGGGAACGACATAATATAAAGATCGGTTAAAATATCCATAACAAGTTTTAATCATCTTCTTTTTTGAAGTAACGTCTGTATTATATAAGATAAGATAAGATAAAGATATTTAATGGATTCTGTTAGCAAGCTGTGATTTCTACAAATAAATTGTACCGCCCCTCCCACTCAAAAGTTTATTGTGGGGGGGGGCGGATTGATGCCATCGCCCCCTCCCAACCCCACTTAATCGGCCAACATACTAGAGGGGGGGGCGAAATAATATAAAAATATGTTAAAACTATAAATAATTAGTATATATTATTAACATAAGTAATACATTCGTATACAAATTGTGTGAATTCTAACCTAAAATTCGTCCGCCGAGTGGTGGGGGGCGATCGCCCCTACCGCCCCCCCTGGATCCGCCAGTGGTCAAACCCTTCCACAAAGAAGCCTGCGAGACAGTGGCGTAGTAACCATGGTGCGAATTGGGATCATTGCGCCCGGGCCCACGACCAATAGGGGCCCAACTAGTTCTTTTAAGAGAAATAACGTGTTGATTAGAAGAATTTAAATGTTTCAAATGATTACATTATTTTACATAAATCATTGCATATTTATTGTTACAAAGCTTATACCAGCTTACTCAGTCTGTCTGTCTGTCAGGTAAAAAGTTTGAACATGTTTTTCTCCCATTTAACATTCGTGAATCAAGTTAAGACTTTGCACACTTATTCCTTAAACCAAACAAGACATGAATCATTTACAAAATTTAACCAATTAGTTAATTAATTATTGGTGATTTTATTTATTTTTTTGATATCGAAATAAGGGAAATAAATACTACTTAATGGGAAATGCGGATAAATATATATGGATTTAATCCCCTTAATTTGTTCTGACGTTTGACACTTATTAGTGTGGTATGACATCCGCTAAGGAATGTAGCTCTTTAATTGTCTGTACAACGTATCATTCAATTCTTACGTGTTAAAACTTTTTATAATAAAAATAATATATGAAAGTGCAATATAAGATAAATTATGTTTGTGTTGTACCTTTGTGTTAATATTTTAATTAATTGTTTCTTTCCTTTATATTTCGGTATCTAAGTATCTATAGACTAGTTGAGCTACGTGTAATAATTGTATAAATAAACTGTTAAATTAAACTTGTTTCAGATGTTAGGCGGGTAAATGGAACCAGCGTTGGATGATTAGCCCAGTTCCAAGTACACCTTGTTATACAGAAAACCAGTTACAATAGTAATTCGTGTTAGTCAGCTGGTAAACGCACCAAACAAAATCATTTAGCATCATATTTTTTGGAACCATTGGGCTTCCATAGAGTCTAAAGATAGTTCCATTCGAAAGATGCCAATATTAAGGCCTTCGTCCGTGTACTTACGTGTGTCTACAACAGAGGACAATAGACAACCTAAAAAAAATGGATGATAAGTTAAATAGCATATATCATTCTCATAAAATAACTATATCCATAATGTCTGAAAACACAAGGCTACATCCGCCATTAGACAATTGCCCATCCGCTTAGTCAAAGTAAGTTGTCCTTGAAAACCGAGCTCGAGACTTTTCAATGAACCTCATTCACCAATCGTAAACAAACAATATTTTGCCACGTGGTTCTCTATCTCTTCTATAGAAATTACGATCTAATTTTAAAACATAGTGGCTGTCAAGTGACAGTTCTTTTCTTAGTTTTATCAGTATGATCACGTGACTAAATGTTGTTTGTTTACGATTGGTGAATGAGGTCCATTGAGCAGAAGTTTGAGGGCCTCGTTCTTTACTCCATGTGGAGCATGCGCACTTGCTGTGTTGTCTGGCGTAAATGTTGTTTTCTTGGATATGTACTTGGATATTGCATTATTTGGGCTAAGTCACACTCAAACGGAAGAGGTCTAACGTCGTATCCCCAAATCCGGGCCCACGGGTACCTGACAAGTCCTACGAGGGTGAAGCAAGCTGGGAATGGTGCCGTGATTAGATTTACTACTTATGTACAAGTAGAGCAGAAGACATAGGAGTCTAACAGGCGTTAAATAATATCAAAGGTAGAATCATTTGGTATCCTCAAGGATTCGATCTCAACTCTAGAGGCCCTTTAAATTCAGCAAGCATGGCCCAACACACTGGATAGGCCCTTGGCGTGCTTGGAGAGGATACGGCAGTTTACATGTTAGGGATACATGCATATTTCATAGATAACGAGCAATTACCTGATGAGTCAGCCTGCTAAGATAAGTGTTCGAGCATTAGTCTGAGAGTCCAGTGAGGGAAGAAAGTTGTGGAGACAGTTGAAAAGGCCTAACCCTAAACGGAAGGATGCCTGGATGTTACTCCATCGAACAGGCGTCTAGACCCGTTCAGAGTCGATCATTGTCCAATTCGAGCGTACCGTGGGGCGGATCCAGAGAGAATTACGATTCACGATGTCGCCACTGCTGACAGGATGAGGAAACAGTGGAACGAATTCTTTAGGGAGGTAGAAAAGAAACAAGGTTATGGGAGAAATAGAACTGGTCCGGAGCAGGCTCATGTCCGGGACAGGCTCATGTCCGGGACAGGCTCTGGTCCGAGACAAGGTCATGTATGGACAGGCCCTTGTCCAAGACAGGCTCTTGTCCGGGGAAGACTAATGTCCGCTGCAGGCTATTCCTTGTATAATGAAAGAAACCATAAGATGCACTACCCTGGTTCCATCACGAAATGTGTTCAAGAAATGTGTAAGAGCGACAGACAGGTGTCTGGTCTCGGTCTGAAAAGAGAATCATCTACGCCTTAAGCCGCTCATGTATTTGTCTTTTGGTGGATCTAATCATTTGGAAAGGGGGGGGGGGGGAGGGAGGGAAGAGGGGAAATTGTGTCCTGAATTCTCCTCTACATCTTCACCTTCATCACTAGTCCACAAACACAGAAACCAAACGAATCGAACTTTGTGTTATGTTGTTATGTGCTTACGTGAAGAGTGTGTGTCAGGGGAATTCAAATATTCCTATGGGTTTAAACACGACAAGTCAATGGGTTTCCCATAATGCCTCATTTGTCTGTAAATAAGAGACTAATAATAAAAGTGCTCGTCTTATGCAAGCACAGCGCGCGCGCGCGCGCGCGTGTGTGTGTGTGTGTGTGTGTGTGTGTGTGTGTGTGTGTGTGTGTGTGTGTGTGTGTGTGTGTGTGTGTGTGTGTGTGTGTGCGCGTGTGTGTGTGTGTGTGTGTGTGTGTGTGTGTGTGTGTGTGTGTGTGTGTGTGTGTGCGCGTGTGTGTGTGTGTGTGTGTGTGTGTGTGTGTGTGTGTGTGTGTGTGCGTGCGTGCGTGCGTGCGTGTGTGTGCGTGTCTTTGTGTGTTTGGCTGGGTGTGACAAGAAAAATAGAAAAAAATGGAATAATCAAAAGAAAAAAAAGGATAGACAAACACATTACAATGAAAGAGAGATACAGACAGAAGTCTGATAGATAGATAGGTAGGTAGGTAGGTAGGTAGGTAGGTAGGTAGGTAGGTAGGTAGGTAGGTAGGTAGGTAGATAGATGGATGGATGGATGGATGGATGGATAGATATTTAAATTTCACTCACTAAAAAATCAAGTCCAGTAACCCAAACGATCCCAAATATAACCCTGCAGTACTATCGTATATAAAATCAATGCTGAGTTGTCTACCTTCGTCCTTTCCCTTGCCTAGTGTTATGTCTTCCCCTCATGTCATGGCCTATAACATGGTGCTGCTGCCTTGAAATCGGACACTCAAACATTTGTATGCTGTGTTTGTTTTTGTTTTTCGCTGATTTTTCACCCCCATCGTCCCAGCACAGACGGGGATGGTGAACTCATCAGGAGGGATAACCTCATCACGACTTTCTCCGCCCTCGTGTTTCCTCTTCATTCTCTCCCCTCACCTGCCCCATCCACTACCAGAGTTCCCGACAGATACCCTGGTTCTCAATCATATCTCCCCCCCCCCTTTTTTTAAAAAAACATTTACAAACTCAATGAGCAGTGCACCTGTAAAATAGTCACGAAGATGTGAAATAAAAAAAATGTGTATATGCTTGTGAGTGCACAATAGATAGATAGATAGATAGATAGATAGATAGATAGATAGAGTATAGAACTAGCAAAGAGAAATGCATTGCTAAATGTTATGATTAATTACAGAAACTTTTATCCTGAGGTTTACATATATAATCAAATATTGAGATTTTGGTTATGGGGTTCCTACAGAAGCATATATTAATATATATAATATTAGTCAAGTAAATGTAGTTTATATTTTATTTGAGATGCATTTTAAACGGTAATGATAATGTGGAACATTTTTACTCGCTTATCGCCTCTTGACCCAAAAATTTGTTAAATCAAAAAAATACGTTGCCTTCCCTATTCTATGTAGTTCATACATACATTGGTAATTTAATTATTAAATTGAAGACTCAACATTGAGCTGTAAATCTCAATGTAACTGAAAATAGTATAGAAAATAAAAAGAGTTTGAACCAAACCAAAACAGGTTATAATTAAGGAAGACCTGAAACTAGACAGATCTCATTCTCGGTAATATATTTATAATCTATTTTACCCCAGATAGATCCATGTGTATATTTCTGGGCTCTGAACTTGTAGATCCTATTTGCCCGGGACATATTTGCATAAATATATGCAGGCTTATAGTGATGTAAGATTATGCCTTTTAATATGCTCTTTTTTGTATGTACATGAAATTAAACAGTTACAACATTTGTATTTAAAATAAATGGTAGACACTTAAAACAAAGTGTTTCATTTAGTAATAATATTAACACTGTTAGAGATCTGCTGCTGTTCTAGTTAAGGCTACATCACAGATCACAAATCTTTAGCAAGAAAAATATAAAAATTGCTTTAAAAAAAAACAACCAAAGATTATTATAATCACTCATGTAATTAAATTTTTAATAAATCTAGTCTAACAATAGTAAATCTTTACTATTACAATTATTTTTACCAGTTGATTTTATTTAGCGTACCGTCATCCTATCTTTTATCTGGATCGATGGCAAAGAGGCAGGGAGGAAGAAGGTGGTATCTGTGTGAAGGTTGCCGTGATCGCTTTTTAAACCTTGTTGTTTTTTTTAAAGTACGACTTGAATTTTAACTGGACTACTCGAGACTCCTCAAGACAGTTTTTCAGCGAAGTGCCTATGAAAATAGAAGGTTTCATAGCTATCTATTGCATTTCAAACTTTTAATCGACGACCTAATTCTCTACAAAAAGTATAAAGGAAACTAATTCAACGTATACCGCCACATCATAAAGTACAATTTCTTATCTTTTTTTTTTGTTCGATACCAAACCAATTAATTAATTTAATAATTGGGTAATATTTTATATTGATTCTTGTTTGGTATTTTTCAGATACAAGAAATAATGGTGCGGAATTTCAACCTGATCCAAGATTGTGTACGGGAGAAACATGTGTACAAAAAGACAGACAAAGAGTTGCTATAAGCTTTATTACAATATATAATTGCTGTGAAAAGCTTGATCTAGATGTAGACTAGTAGAGTTTCAATCTTGAAAACATATTATCAGAGTTCTGCAATGAATCACGATAAAAAGAAGGAAATAGGATTTGTTAGCTTCAAATGTATAAATACAGTTTTTATAAGAATCGCTGAAAGAATTAGGTCATGACTAGATTGACAATATTTATGACCTCCTTGAGTCTCTATTCGCGGATATAGATAATCTCTTGAATAGAAATAACAAATAGATAGATATCTGTGCAGAACATATGTCTATGGTGCAGAATCCTCTTACGTAACTTCATTTTTAGCAATTATAGACACAAATTAACGTCTGACATATATATTCGGACTTGCAAAAATATGTCCCACTTTGTGCACTTTTTCGGCTCGCATAATTAAATTTGAGATCTTCTGTTACAGACAATACTATCGAGGCTGTATTAGGACTATGCTAAATCTCTGCGGCGCCACTAAAAACGTATGTAAAGCAATATGGACATATAACTAGTGGTGAGAACACGATGAACTTGTCATTAGATATTTAATTTAACAACAGACAAGTTTAACTTAAGCCTCCTCGATTTAGCTTACGTTATCAATGTTTTTACATTGTTGACTTTATCTATTTAGTTCAAACTAACTCCCCATTTTACTCTTTTCCTTTTTTTGATGGTTTCCCATTATATCTCCTTATAGCGTGGCGCGGTGGCTGAGTGATAATGTGCTTGGCTTCCAATCTAAGGGTCCCGGGTTCGAATCCTGGTGAAGACTGAGATTTTAATTTTCGGGATCTTTGTGCACCTCTGAATCCGCCCAGCTCTAATTAGTTGGCAAAAGTAAAGGCAATTGGTCATTGTGCTGGCCACATGACACATGATGCATCTATTTGTAAATTCAGATATGCAGTTAAGTGATTTACAGATACAGAGATACATCTAGACTAAGATTCAGATACACAGGTCAGTGATGTACAGATTCAGAGATATATCTAGATTGAGATTCAGATATACAGGTCAGTGATGTACAGATTCAGAGATACATCTAGATTGAGCTTCAGATCTGCTGCATGGTCTAGATTTTAAAATAAAGGCTTCGATCAGATTTCGTTTTTCTTGTTTCCCAGCTCCTAATGACTGCTGCAGTTCGTTCCGTAATGCTAAATGCACACATGTGTTCCCTCTGGGGATATACTTGAGGTGCCTCCCTTTTCATGTCCACACTTGTAGAACACATACAGAAGTCAGCGGCTCGAGGTCGCTTCTTTTCCCCGCACTCCTCATGGGGGCTCACCTGAGACTCTGCAGCACCGTTCACGCTCTCCTGGCTTTGTTTCCATTTAACCTTCTGGAAATTTTAGATATTGACTATCACATGGTTCTACCTCTCGCACTCCCCAGGCAGTGTCGTAGCTAGGGAGGGGGGAGGAGAGGGGAGAACATGAGGGGGGCCCCCAAATGAGTGTTTTTACATTAAGAATTAAGTATTACGCATCGTTTGGGGGCCCCCAAAGAGGTGAAGCCCCCCGGGCCCCCAAACGATGGAAAATTCCTTGTTACTCCCCTGCCCCCACGCACCTTATTCACCTGAACTCGGACAGATTTCCATAGAGAAACATTAGTAACTCCTGATGTTAAATGTTGAATACTTAGCCATTTAAGTTCTTTCTGTCTTTTTTATTTTGTACAAACATAGATAAGCCAATTTAACGTATGCTTAAAAAGGTTAACTTGAACTGACCCCTGGGGGTTGATTCTACTAACAAATTAGGTCAAACTCAAACCAAAATTAGAAACCGTGACCATGAATAAACCACTATCAAACTTTTTCTGTCATTAGCAGGGCTTGTAAGAAAAAAATAAGGTTGCTGGTCATGTGATAAACATGTGGTTGGCCGCCAATAATAACAGACTTTGACGTGGCAACGAGTTATTGGTCTCCACTGAACACAGTTTGCCACGTCACAGATCTGTGTTCAGGCCTGCTCTAACGATTGGTCTCGGGTGGAGTGTCCCAACAAGTAAACATCCTAGCCCTAACCAAGATTCGTAGGACGTAATCATCTTCTTTTTTTAAGTAACGTCTGTATTATATAACATAAGAAGAAGATAAGATTCGAACCCGAGAACTCTGGTTCGGAAGCCAAGTGATTTATCCCTCAGCCACCACTCTCCATATAAGTAACTTTACTTTTGCTAATGTTATAAAACGGTAATCCTAATTTGTAAAAATCAGATATTAATTAAAATACAAAAATCCTAGTCCTAACCGGGATTCGAACCCGAGACCTCTGGTTCGGAAGCCAAGTGCTTTATCACTCAACCACCATTTTAATGAGTTCAAAAAAACCCTCAACTTTGCCTGGCAAGTGCAGACGGGATGTAGACGGGTAGATTTAGAAAATATGATAACATTTCGTCCGCATGCATTTACAATTGTTCTTCTCATCAAAATGTACTTCGTACTACAAAGTTTGTATCCATTTCATAGACTCCGTTGTCCTCATAGAAACAAAAAAATGTATGGCTGACAACTTTCAAATATTATTTTCTTCCAATTTTGTTGGTCGAAGTTGAAGTTTGAATTGAAAGGATCGAATCTATTCGGACAAAGTCTCGAAGTTTGTTGCATTGGATCTTTGCAGGGATACATTTGAGTCATTGAAGATGGTCAATATTCAACCTGGTCGGGCCTTTTCATTAGTTCACTCTCATTGCCATAAAGTGCTTGCTACTGTAGTTCTGCTCTCTACTTAGAACAAACAAAAGTGTGTTTTACAACTTACAAAGAAACCAACAACATTTATAGAACTTGACTTATCAACAACTAAGTCAAGTCATTGTGAAATAGCAGAACATTGTTGTACGCATCCAACTCAATACATCTCTTTAAAAGCAAATATCTAAATGAAGTTACAGTTTGTTTAACCTCATAGATTAGGTCTCATTAAACTTGGTTTCAAATGATGTCCTTGTGTTTTAAACGTACAACTACAATCATACAGTAAAAAAAACATCATTCATTGAGTTTTGTTCTTTTGTTGGAGATCTATTTCAACGTTGGTTCGACAATGAAACTCTGAACTTGACATGGGCCATAAAACGACGTGCTTTTAAGTTTTCAATCACGACGTGCGTAAATCTTGAACACGGAACTAATACTAATGACATAACATCACGTGATGCCACGTCAGTTGTGTTAGGTGCCAGGCTGAGAACCGCTGGTTGATCTACTTAATCTGGTGAAACTTCAAACAAAAAATAGATATCTATCTCTTTAATGTGACAGATAAAATGAAACCCATTGCTTAGATGTGGTTTGAACTCGTGCTAACAAAGTGAGATGAGCCTTTCCTTTCAGATGGGGACTTAACTTCCGCTGTCATAAAGCTGAAATTTGTATCCCTATAGAACTAAACAAAAATGTACTTGAAACATGAAAAAAAAACCAAAAAACTTCATTTTTTTGTAACCGCCCCCTCTTTCCTTCAGCCATCGAAGGAAGCAGGCCAGAAGAACAAACAATTGTGAAGACCTGTAGTTAGAAGCTTATCAAGCAAAGCTTGTTCTATTTGGCATGTTTCTTGTAACTAATCCAACTTAACGCCACCACCACCACCCCTTTTTTTTTTTAACCCTTTTAAGCGTTTTAAAAAAAAAAAGAAAGGTTTTGAACTTTGATAAATGACATCTGAATCAACTGGCGCAATGTGACGTGGTCAAAGATTACGACGCCCGGGATCTAAGGCAAAGCTGGAGGCGACGCCGGCTTCAAAGAACTCGACCTCGGGCTCGCTCAGTTCCAGTTGTTTCAATTACAACCTGTTCTAACAAGTGTTTGTTTTATGTGAGTCTCCTGTCTCGTTCAGAATTTGACAAGCGGACTGATTTAGTGCTGCTACACCTGTCGTGGCTCTGTGTTCTTATCTGGAGCCACCCAAGTCGCCCCCCCCTCATCTAAGTTCATACCTGGAACATACTTCGTCACTCGGTGTCTAGAGGTTAATCATTTGCATAGTTTTAGAAATAGCCACCCAGCTTTTCATGAAAGGTTGCCAAAGTTGGAATCACATTCTTAAGTTAATTTGACAGAGCTGTTGTTAGATGCGTCTCGGCTAGGGTGGGAGTGATACTATATTTATTGACTTGAAACATTTCGCTTTTTTTAAATTAAAAAATATATGAATATACGTGCATGCTGCAACCAGAGGAACAAAATATCAGATGTTGGTCTTCATGCTATTTACAGTTGACCACTTTTTATACGTTATTTTTTTCGTACTAATAATTCAGATAATGACTGCGTCGTATTACCATGGTCACATATTTAAAAATATATATATATATAATTCTCTTCGTCGCTCAAGAGTTTGGACGAGAAGAAGAAGTAAAGGAAAGATCACTCTCTTATTTCTGCGAATAGTCACCCCACGAAAAAACAAGAGGGGGGAGAACAAGAATTCACCGGTCACTACGGATGGCTGCCTGGTCGTGGGGCTTGCGCACTGGACTGTCGTTTGGATTTATCGATAGTCCCGGGTTCAAACCCTGCCCGCTCCCATCCCCCTTCATCCAGCTGAAGGTTTGGACTTGGAAATAAACTATCGTCAACTCTGAAGGAACATCCGAAACTTGTCAAACATTTTACAAAACACTAAATAGCAGCGCCGGACTTAACCATTGTGACCAAGAAGTCATGGAAAGAGAACAAGTAATCTACTATGTATATTTACAGGTCACTAAATAGCAGGGCCGGACTTAACAATTGTGGAGCTATGCATTTTATTCATTCTTTACTACGTACAGAATTACTTTACGAGACTTGCGTGTAGCAAAGTCATACAGTATATCATAATAATTCTGTTTTCTACATAGATCACGCTAAATAGCAAGAATTACCAAATGTTTCAATCTATCTTTGAGAATTGTTGACCTCAAGTAATTCTTCAGGCGCCAGAAGCTTCTTTTACAAGATTACACAATTACAGCTAATGCATAATGTCGTTTTTATTTATCGCGCTTAGGATTGGCGTTTTCCATAATGAATGACACCCCAAAATGACAATTTTTGTGTATATATTTCCGTATATCTTAAGGACATTTTTTGTATATTTTGCAATTTCGGGAAATTTCCAGGAGCTCCTGGTAAATCAACAGAATTGCATGGAAAATCTGGTTTAATTTATAAAATGATTTAATTTAATAATTTATACACCTTGAATAAGCGCGGGTCCTATGAAAGTGCGGGTCCTATGAAAGTGCGGGGCCCACTGCGGTCGCATAGGTTGCAGTGGCCTAAGGCTGGCCCTGCGATTAACTACCTTGTGGGGATGTTCTTCCAAAGCTTCGCATTTTGTCTACGACTAAATGATCCCAACATCAATCCTTACTGACTTAGGATCCCTTGTGTGAATGGGTTATATTGGGCCCCGATCCCAACATCCATTCTTAGTGGCTTATGATCACTTGTGTGAATGTGTTATCTTGGGCCCTGATTCCAACATCCATTCTTAATGGCTTAGGATCACTCGTGTGAATGGATTATATTGGGCCCCGATCCCAACATCCATTCTTACTGGCTTAGGATCACTTGTGTGAATGGGTTATATTGGGCCAGGACTCAAGACTATTTGGAGCTTACTGGGGCTTATGAAAGATAGTTGTTACTTGTAGAGACTTTGAATGTCATGACAATGTTACTTGTAAAACGTAGAGACATTGAATGTCATGACATTGTTACCTGTAAGAAGTAGAGACATTGAATGTCATGACATTGTTACCTGTAAGACGTAGAGACATTGAATGTCATGACATCGTTACCTGTAAGAAGTAGAGACATTGAATGTCATGACATCGTTACCTGTAAGAAGTAGAGACATTGAATGCCATGACATCGTTACCTGTAAGACGTAGAGACATTGAATGTCATGACATCGTTACCCGTAAGAAGTAGAGACATTGAATGTCAGGACATTGTTACCTGTAAGAAGTAGAGACATTGAATGTCAGGACATTGTTACCTGTAAGACGTAGAGACATTGAATGTCATGACATCGTTACCCGTAAGAAGTAGAGACATTGAATGTCAGGACATTGTTACCTGTAAGAAGTAGAGACATTGAATGTCATGACAATGTTACTTGTAAAACGTAGAGACACTGTATGTCATGACATTGCTACTTTTCAGATCTGAACGTCTGATTTCCTTTAAGGCTAAAACAGAAAGTTTTAAAAACTACTTTATTATACTTTCAAAAGCACAGAGAAGCCTAGTTCATAAACAGCTGTTGTGTGTGTTGATTTTTTGAGTGTGTGTGTTTAGTGTTTTTATTGTTATAGTAGTTAATAGTTGTAGTGAGGTAAATAATTGTAGTCAAACTGAATTTCCATTTCTATATATCAGTGTTTCCCAAAATGTGTTCTGAATAGGTGTTCCACGAACTACTGGAATAATTAGCTAGACAATGACGTGAATTAATCTATCTAAAAAAATAATCAAGGTGTTCCGTTAAATGCATAGGTATAAATATCATCTCAGGTAAAAACCTATGGCAGTGTTACTTTTAAGAAGTAATGAAGACACTGTTACCTGCCAAAAGTCAAACAGTGATACATTGTTCCACTTGTACTCACACTACTGGGGATGTTCATGATAAATAAATCAATGGCAATTACGTTACGTTGAAGTTCCATGCTGCCAAATAATACGTTTAGACAATGTGATCCTACACTGCTGCACACAAGTCATCGTAGAACTTTTACAAAAGCAAAGCTCACCAACATTTTCTTTATTCTATACACCGGATACGCCAAAATATGTAGCTATTTATCATTAATTTTTTCCGTCTTATATGAAACTCTCCACCTATGACTCAATTTGATTTGTCATACTCTACATTTGAGCCGTTGCAGGGAGTGGGGAGGAGAAACTATAATAGTGTTGAGCCCCCTGGTTCACCTTGCGACGCCAGTAGCCATATCATAGTTCTTTAATTCTTCTTTAGGAAGTAAAACTGTTTAAGCTTTGAATGTATGAGTACATTGATGACATAGTGATAGATGAGTTTATTACATGAAACTGCTTTGAGACCAACATGCAGAAAGTAAACATCTGAAAAATGTTTCAATAATGCCAAGTTGACTCGGGAAATTGAAACATAATCCTAACATTCAGGAGAAAGGTTCTTTCTTGACCTCACCAGTGACCTTGAAGCAGGAAAACATTTTGACCTTTGAATTTAATCAAGCCCAAACAATTTTACAAACGGGAAATGATGGCCCCAGGCTACATTGAACATTACCTTTTTTTTCTATGAAGAATTCTACAGTGTGACTTGCAGTGGCGTGTAATTGTGTGGGAGCGTGTGGTTTGGCAAATCTTGCTGTTTGAAATGATGGGCAAAAGCCTCTGGGGTGTCAAAACACAAACCATTTTTTTCCGACGACGGCTCTAAGGCTTGTGGTGGCGTATAAGGGAGAAATTTTTATTAAAAAGTTGAACATTTTCTTCAAGAGACTAGGAGACAAGGAGGAAGCCCTTTTTTAAAGTCTGTGAAGTTGAATTGTAGGAAGTAAGCACTTAGAGATGTGTCCCTAAGTTCATCAAATGTGGACACTGTTACTCCAACTGTAGAGTTTTTTTTTGGGAAAATTAGAATTTTGGGAAAGGTGGTAATATGATGCTAAACATGTTGTGGGGCGCATTGTAAGCGACATTGTGAGAATAGGAACAGAAAACATGGTCGTGTGATAGGCTCTTCGGGCTGGCATCACAATAGTCACGAGTTCAAACCCTGACCTCACTTGCCGTCAAGCCGGAGGTTATCAGATTGAAGCCTAACCTCTTGATGGAACATCGGAAACTTTGAAAAGAAAGAAACTAAAAAGCCACGAAGACTTTCTCTCTCCTTTGTTTCTAGTCACGACCATTACGACGTATAATGGAAGTCTTTTTATCCTCCTATAATATTCGATGTCTGACTGCTGAAATAGATTTTCTCAAGAGTATACAGCAACCTTAGAGCGAGCATAAAGGAAGGGTCCCGGATTTGCAGATGCCATGCACAACATAAGTAGAAAGAAAAGTTGAAAATGCAGTGGCGACTGGTGATTATAACGTATCCCAACCTGTGACTGTGTATCAAGGATTGGCCTCTTTAGTCACACAAGGTGTTGCAATGGGAAAAGATCATCTCTCGAGACGTAAAATGCCACATATACAACAGCAGCATATTCTTATATCTTCATATACTAAAAGTAAAAAAAAAACACAGAGTTTCTTACCTAGGAAATGGTAGCCATATAAAGAAAGCATTTAAGACTCCACCAAGGTTTTTTTTTTCGCTTTATAAAGGATCGTGATGTTCTAATGAATGCCTATGTGGAGAATGAAGAAGAGGTACTTTTTATTGTTCGTCAGCGACGCTAGTTAGACAAACTTTCTAATATGCGGGATGACCTTTAGCCTTAAGCCAAAGGAGGACTGTTAACCGCAACTCCCCCCGGACATCGGTGTCAGTCAACCCTAACTGGTAGAGAGGAGCCGCAGCTCCCCCCGGACATCGGTGTCAGTCAACCCTAACTAGTAGAGAGGAGCCGCAGCTCCCCCCCCCGGACATCGGTGTCAGTCAACCCTAACTAGTAGAGAGGAGCCGCAGCTCCCCCCCCCCGGACATCGGTGTAAGTCAACCCTAACTAGTAGAGAGGAGCCGCAGCTCCCCCCCCGGACATCGGTGTCAGTCAACCCTAACTAGTAGAGAGGAGCCGCAGCTCCCCCCGGACATCGGTGTCAGTCAACCCTAACTGGTAGAGAAGAGCCGCAGCTCCCCCCCGGACATCGGTGTCAGTCAACCCTAACTGGTAGAGAGGAGCCGCAGCTCCCCCATTGACATCGGTGTCAGTCAACCCTAACTAGTAGAGAGGAGCCGCAGCTCCCCCCCCCGGACATCGGTGTCAGTCAACCCTAACTAGTAGAGAGGAGCCGCAGCTCCCCCCCCGGACATCGGTGTCAGTCAACCCTAACTAGTAGAGAGGAGCCGCAGCTCCCCCCGGACATCGGTGTCAGTCAACCCTAACTGGTAGAGAAGAGCCGCAGCTCCCCCCCGGACATCGGTGTCAGTCAACCCTAACTGGTAGAGAGGAGCCGCAGCTCCCCCATTGACATCGGTGTCAGTCAACCCTAACTAGTAGAGAGGAGCCGCAGCTCCCCCCCCCCCCCGGACATCGGTGTCAGTCAACCCTAACTAGTAGAGAGGAGCCGCAGCTCCCCCCCCGGACATCGGTGTCAGTCAACCCTAACTAGTAGAGAGGAGCCGCAGCTCCCCCCGGACATCGGTGTCAGTCAACCCTAACTAGTAGAGAGGAGCCGCAGCTCCCCCCCCGGACATCGGTGTCAGTCAACCCTAACTAGTAGAGAGGAGCCGCAGCTCCCCCCCCCCCCCGGACATCGGTGTAAGTCAACCCTAACTAGTAGAGAGGAGCTGCAGCTCCACCCAGAACATCGGTGTCAGTCAACCCTAACTAGTAGAGAGGAGCCGCAGCTCCCCCATTGACATCGGTGTCAGTCAACCCTAACTAGTAGAGAGGAGCTGCAGCTCCCCTCAGGACATCGGTGTCAGTCAACCCTAACTAGTAGAGAGGAGCCGCAGCTCCCCCCCCCCGGACATCGGTGTCATTCAACCCTAACTAGTAGAGAGGAGCCGCAGCTCCCCCCGGACATCGGTGTCAGTCAACCCTAACTAGTAGAGAGGAGCCGCAGCTCCCCCCGGACATCGGTGTCAGTCAACCCTAACTAGTAGAGAGGAGCCGCAGCTCCCCCCGGACATCGGTGTCAGTCAACCCTAACTAGTAGAGAGGAGCCGCAACTCCCCCGGACATCGGTGTCAGTCAACCCTAACTAGTAGAGAGGAGCCGCAGCTCCCCCCCCGGACATCGGTGTCAGTCAACCCTAACTGGTAGAGAGGAGCCGCAGCTCCCCCCGGACATCGGTGTCAGTCAACCCTAACTAGTAGAGAGGAGCTGCAGCTCCCCCCAGACATCGGTGTCAGTCAACCCTAACTGGTAGAGAGGAGCTGCAGCTCCCCCCGGACATCGGTGTCAGTCAACCCTAACTAGTAGAGAGGAGCTGCAGCTCCCCCCCGGACATCGGTGTCAGTCAACCCTAACTAGTAGAGAGGAGCCGCAGCTCCCCCCGGACATCGGTGTCAGTCAACCCTAACTAGTAGAGAGGAGCTGCAGCTCCCCCCGGACATCGGTGTCAGTCAACCCTAACTGGTAGAGAGGAGCTGCAGCTCCCCCCCGGACATCGGTGTCAGTCAACCCTAACTAGTAGAGAGGAGCCGCAGCTCCCCCCGGACATCGGAGTCAGTCAACCCTAACTAGTAGAGAGGAGCTGCAGCTCCCCCCGGACATCGGTGTCAGTCAACCCTAACTGGTAGAGAGGAGCTGCAGCTCCCCCCCGGACATCGGTGTCAGTCAACCCTAACTAGTAGAGAGGAGCCGCAGCTCCCCCCGGACATCGGTGTCAGTCAACCCTAACTAGTAGAGAGGAGCTGCAGCTCCCCCCGGACATCGGTGTCAGTCAACCCTAACTGGTAGAGAGGAGCTGCAGCTCCCCCCTCGAACATCGGTGTCAGTCAACCCTAACTAGTAGAGAGGAGCCGCAGCTCCCCCCGGACATCGGTGTCAGTCAACCCTAACTAGTAGAGAGGAGCTGCAGCTCCCCCTGGACATCGGTGTCAGTCAACCCTAACTGGTAGAGAGGAGCTGCAGCTCCCCCCCGGACATCGGTGTCAGTCAACCCTAACTAGTAGAGAGGAGCTGCAGCTCCCCCCGGACATCGGTGTCAGTCAACCCTAACTGGTAGAGAGGAGCTGCAGCTCCCCCCCCCCCGGACATCGGTGTCAGTCAACCCTAACTAGTAGAGAGGAGCCGCAGCTCCCCCCGGACATCGGTGTCAGTCAACCCTAACTAGTAGAGAGGAGCCGCAGCTCCCCCCCCCCGGACATCGGTGTCATTCAACCCTAACTAGTAGAGAGGAGCTGCAGCTCCCTTCCGGACATCGGTGTCAGTCAACCCTAACTAGTAGAGAGGAGCCGCAGCTCCCCCCGGACATCGGTGTCAGTCAACCCTAACTAGTAGAGAGGAGCCGCAGCTCCCCCCCCGGACATCGGTGTCAGTCAACCCTAACTAGTAGAGAGGAGCTGCAGCTCCCTTCCGGACATCGGTGTCAGTCAACCCTAACTAGTAGAGAGGAGCCGCAGCTCCCCCCCGGACATCGGTATCAGTCAACCCTAACTAGTAGAGAGGAGCTGGAAGTAAATGGCTTCTGAAGGAGATTATGTGGGGGGGGGGGGGGGCACTCTCGTACTTTTGCTTCTAATCGTAGAGCCTAAACAATTCATTTTCTTGTTCCAAGTATGTCACTAATGAGAACAAGCAATACAAAAAGAGTACTTTTTTTTATTAACAAAGAACTGATAATTACTGTTATTTATCCGAAAATTGCAAAATTAAATAATTAGTTTGAATTGATTAGCTTAATTTTAAAAAGTAAGTAAAGTTCCCCTTTCAGACCTAGCCATCTATGGGGCATGTTTCTATAGCCAATCGTAAATTGATTAGATGAGTTTTTGGATTGATCATCGACAATGAATCTTTATGCACAAATTTCCACTTGATCCGAGAATGAGAAGTGGGAGAAAAAACATTTCAAAGTTAATAAGGGGATTAAATCCATATATACATAAACATCTCTCATTAAGTAACATTTATTTCTCTTATTTCAAACATTTAAACAAAATAATTAATCACCAATAATTAATTAATTTGGTAATTTTTTTTTATTCATGTCTTGTCGGGTACAATTAATAATTAAGCAAAAAATTAAACTTGATCCCATAATGGAAAATAGGAGAAAAAAATGTTCATTCCTTTTACCAGACTGAGAGACAGACGGCCAGACAGACAGAGTGAGTTGATATAAGCTTTGTAAAAATGTTTTAACTTCTTGGAAGGTATTTAACTCGACATCGGACATTTGTAGAGCGTAACAAGCCAACGTGGGGAGGGAAGAATTCGTTGAAATGAAATGTGTAATACAACAGGTGCACATTATGTTGCATAATGTCGGAATTTTTGTAATTTTCGTGGTATTTGTAATAATGGTTTTACTAGTCCTTTTAGACATTTTAAGTTGTGTTGTAAGAATTCAGTGTGTGTAAAAATGCATTTGTAAATGTAAAAATTCATCCCCCACATTTTTTTTCCCTATGATCTTTAAACAGACGTTGCGTTACAACCACCATCTCATTGACTAGCATGGTACCAAAAGAGCTATAGAATCTCAAGTTTAAAAAAAAGATTCTGAACACAGTTGGTCGTCCGAACAGCATTATCTACAAGTAACCGCAACTCTCGCCTAAGTCACGGAAAGACTATTAGTAAGCACAAAACTGTGACTATCTCCCTTTACAGAAAAGGTCAATGCAAGCGAGAAGTCACCTCCCTTTTCAGAGTTTGTGTTTTTTCAGCGTTGTCCGGAAATGAAATCAATTCGTTTAGACAGCGAAAACAAGTTTTTACCTTAGAAGACTCTTGCGGTGTTGATGTCTAGTAGTGACTTACAACTAGTATCATTGTTAACGAATGAGTGTTTACAAAAATTCGTAAAATGTATAGAGCAATTCTATGTGGAATATTCAACACATGAGAAATATGTCTCTCTTGGAGCATGCAATCTAAATCATCACTATAAATATTGGTATTTTTTTGTTTGTATTGTATGTCGTACATTTATAGTTGGATACTTTGCTCGGTACAGTTGACGAGTCAGTTTTTTTGTTTTTTTTTCAAATTAAATGGACTGGTTCTGATTGAAAAAAAAAACCCGGCAAATATTTACTTAGACTAACCTCTCTTTCTGTCTCTCTACCTACACTTCACTCTGTCTGTCTCTCTACCTACACTTTACTCTGTCTGTCTCTCTACCTACACTTCACTCTGTCTGTCTCTCTACCTACACTTCACTCTGTCTGTCTCTCTACATACACTTCACTCTGTCTGTCTGTCTATCTACACTTCACTCTGTCTGTCTGTCTACCTACACTTCACTCTGTCTGTCTCTCTACCTACACTTCACTCTGTCTGTCTCTCTACCTACACTTCACTCTGTCTGTCTCTCTACCTACACTTCACTCTGTCTGTCTCTCTACCTACACTTCACTCTGTCTGTCTCTCTACCTACACTTCACTCTGTCTGTCTCTCTACCTACACTTCACTCTGTCTGTCTCTCTACCTACACTTCACTCTGTCTGTCTCTCTACCTACACTTCACTCTGTCTGTCTCTCTACCTACACTTCACTCTGTCTGTCTCTCTACCTACACTTCACTCTGTCTGTCTCTCTACCTACACTTCACTCTGTCTGTCTGTCTACCTACACTTCACTCTGTCTGTCTCTCTACCTACACTTCACTCTATCTGTCTCTCTACCTACACTTCACTCTGTCGGTCTCTCTACCTACACTTCACTCTGTCTGTCTGTCTACCTACACTTCACTCTGTCTGTCTCTCTACCTACACTTCACTCTGTCTGTCTCTCTACCTACACTTCACTCTGTCAGTCTGTCTACCTACACTTCACTCTGTCTGTCTCTCTACCTACACTTCACTCTGTCTGTCTGTCTACCTACACTTCACTCTGTCTGTCTCTCTACCTACACTTCACTCTGTCTGTCTCTCTACCTACACTTCACTCTGTCTGTCTCTCTACCTACACTTCACTCTGTCTGTCTCTCTACCTACACTTCACTCTGTCTGTCTCTCTACCTACACTTCACTCTGTCTGTCTCTCTACCTACACTTCACTCTGTCTGTCTGTCTACCTACACTTCACTCTGTCTGTCTCTCTACCTACACTTCACTCTGTCTGTCTGTCTACCTACACTTCACTCTGTCTGTCTCTCTACCTACACTTCACTCTATCTGTCTCTCTACCTACACTTCACTCTATCTGTCTCTCTACCTACACTTCACTCTATCTGTCTCTCTACCTACACTTCACTCTGTCGGTCTCTCTACCTACACTTCACTCTGTCTGTCTGTCTACCTACACTTCACTCTGTCTGTCTCTCTACCTACACTTCACTCTATCTGTCTCTCTACCTACACTTCACTCTGTCTGTCTCTCTACCTACACTTCACTCTATCTGTCTCTCTACCTACACTTCACTCTGTCGGTCTCTCTACCTACACTTCACTCTGTCTGTCTGTCTACCTACACTTCACTCTGTCTGTCTGTCTGTCTGGGTGGAATCTTGTACACGTTATTTCTCCCACTTCCCATTCTGTGACGTAGTTAAAACTTTGCACAATGGACCTCATTCACCAATCGTAAATTAACACATTTAGCCACGTCATAATATTGATAAAACAAAGAAAAATACGTATCACGTGACAGCCTTTATAGATTACATTACATATAGAAGATATAGAGAATCACGTGACTAAATGTTGTCTGTTTACGATTGTTGAATGAGGTCCAATATTCCTTGTTCCTAACAAAACATAAATTAAAAAACAGACCAGTTATTTTATCAATTAGTCATAATTGTGCAATAATAAATTAATTAAAAGATTTTTAGTCAGATCATTTTTTTTCCTTGTACATTCTATGCATTTTGCAAATCTACTATTAAATGGAAGACTCAGCATTAAGATGTAGGCCTAAATAAATCTCAATGTAACGGATGGAGAAAAAAATTGTCATTAAAAATACTAAGAGTTTGGACCGAAACTGATACAGGTTATAATGAAAGAAGACCTGAAACGTGGCAGATGGAATGAACACATTAGCAGTACTTTATCTATCATGTATTCTACCCCAGATGTGGCTCTGAATCAGTTGATCCTTATGTATTTGATTTTAAGTTCCCGTCATTTCATCCCCGGTCACTTCATCCCCTGGTCATTTCATCCCCTGGTCATTTCATCCCCTGGTCATTTCATCAAAAGAATTTCCCTACTTCTACAACACCTTGGCCTTTGATCATTACATCACGAAATATGCATAGAATAATATTGACACTTCTTCAATAAATAGAAACAATATAACTTTAATACAAACTACATACAAATACATTACAATATATCTCCTTATATATTATTTCATTTCTCGACAAGTATGAAGAGAGTAGGGGGGAACACTCTAATAACGTCCAAAATATCCAAAAGTATTCTAAATATGCATATTGATATATCAGATGAAATGAGTGCTTAAAGGCAAAGCCTTAACAAGTAAGTAACACAATGACTAAGAACAAATATTTCATTGGGGATGAAATGACCGGGATGAAGTGACCGGGGATGAAATGAGCGATCACCCGATTTTACCGGGACATAGTTGCATAAAACAATATCGGATTATAAAGACTAGTAGATGATTTATCAGAGTTGTTTTTTTTTGAAGATAAAAACCAAGAACTGGGGTTTTATTGGCTTCAAATGTATTAATACAGTTTTTATAAGAATCCATGAAAGAATTAGATTGGCTAGATTTATGGCCTGATTTTAGTCTCTTTTGGCGACCATTCCCATGCATAGAAACATAAGTAAATAGTTATGTGTGCACAGTATTCTTTCCTAACTACAATTTGAGAAATTATATGTAAAAAGTTACGTCAAACATATAAAACGTGACTTATGTTATATATGTGTGATTTTAAGATGGCACCTTCTTTAAAGAACTCTTGCATTGTTTGAAGTCGTAAATGTTCTTTTTGTTCTAGTTCTTATTATGAATACACTTTCCTATTTAAAGGCACATTCCGCGTTCCATATGCTAGGATAAATTTGTACAAATACTCCTTTTTCCTTAGTGCTATTAGAGCATGGTTGCCTGAGCTAGCCAGGAAAACCAGTGACCTGGCAGAATTAAAGTCATTGGTTAACACGGATGAGTAGATCTTCTTTTTTAAAGTAACGTAAGTAGTTTATAAGATAAGCTAAGATACACTCAGAACATCTGAGTACATGAGTACCTGAGTACATAAGTACCTAAGTACATAAGTACCTGAGTACATAAGTACCTAAGTACATGAGTAATCTTATTTTGAGTTCACATCAGGAACTGGTTTTTTCTGGACAACCCTATTTGAAGCGTAGCAGTTGACGTATGTACCACTTCTGCTTTAGTACCGCCAGTTGTCCATTTTAAATAAAGTTTTAATATGCGCCAGATTCGTTGCGTGAATGTATAATAATGTATAACATAATTTACAATGTGAATGTATAATAATTGTCTATGTTAAAATTATTCAGTGCTACAATACGGAAGAGCAGTGCCTAAAAATATGCAATTATTATATACATTTAAAAAAAACAACCTAACTTATCAATACTGCCTATTATTTTGTACCCAGAATTTTACCAATCTACAAATACAATTTTTAAAGTCATAGATGAAAAACGTTACGATTCTCTGAAAATGTGTATTATTGTCTTCAAACTAATTCTTGTTTTGTTATCTGGTTTATCCCAAAAGCCTGTGCGCTGTAGAATAATATTAAAACATATCTATCTTTATAGATTTATTTCGCAGTACACATTACGTGATTACTGAAGCGTGACGGACTAATCTTTAACTGCTGTTGTAAAGGGGAAAAGGAGGAGGGGAAACGATTCTTAGTAATCGATTGCTGGGGGAGTGAGAAACGACGATCGAATCCAAAAGTTGGAGACACGACAAACATTATCGCTCTAAAGGAGAATCGATGCGGAGAACCGCGGCAGCAATTATGTGTCCGGCGAGCCCGACCGCTGACAGAAGAGTTCGAATACAGAGCACGGTTGCTAGTCCGACTAACGAAGCGTGGACGGTATCGATCACCAAAACTTTTAGAAAAAAAAACTAAGTATTGATTACATCGATACCATTCCTGTGCAGAGCCTGCAATAACAACCACTGAACTAGTCTATATAAATATATTATTGTAGCCGGCGGCAAGGCCATTTAAAGTTCATAGCTGCCAACTTCTTTTAAGCTAGATCTAGCTTTTTTAGAGAATTTTGTCTTATATCAAATGTATGAAAAAGAAAGTAGTATAACTTTATTAGAGAATGTTGTCTTATATCCAAATGTATGAAAATGAAAGTTATATTATATCTTTATTAGAGAATGTTGTCTTATATCCAATATATAAAAAAAAAGAAAGTTATATTATAACTTTATTAGAGAATGTTGTCTTATATCCAATGTATGAAAAAGAAAGTAGAATAACTTTATTAGAGAATGTTGTCTTATATCAAATGTATGAAAAAGAAAGTAGTATAACTTTATTAGAGAATTTTGTCTTATATCAAATGTATGAAAAAGAAAGTAGTATAACTTTATTAGAGAATGTTGTCTTATATCAAATGTATGAAAAAGAAAGTAGTATAACTTTATTAGAGAATGTTGTCTTATATCAAATGTATGAAAAAGAAAGTAGTATAACTTTATTAGAGAATTTTGTCTTATATCCAATGTATTAAAAAGAAAGTTATAGTATAACTTTATTAGAGAATTTTGTCTTATATCCAATGTATGAAAAAGAAAGTTATAGTATAACTTTATTAGAGAATTTTGTCTTATATCCAATGTATGAAAAAGAAAGTTATAGTATAACTTTATTACAGAATTTTGTCTTATATCCAATGTATGAAAAAGAAAGTTATAGTATAACTTTATTACAGAATTTTGTCTTATATCCAATGTATGAAAAAGAAAGTAGTATAACTTTATTAGAGAATTTTGTCTTATATCAAATGTATGAAAAAGAAAGTAGTATAACTTTATTAGAGAATGTTGTGTTATATCCAATGTATGAAAAAGAAAGTAGTATAACTTTATTACAGAATGTTGTCTTATATCCAATGTATGAAAAAGAAAGTAGTATAACTTTATTACAGAATTCTGTTTATTTTTTTTTAAACTTTCTTACTGAGGGCCTTTTTAATTTAAAGTTTAAAACCCCTCCAGATGGTTTGGAGTTTAAATACCCCCATACAAAGAGTTTTGAAGTTGAAAACCTCTCTCTTCAATGTTATTCTGAAGCAAACTACAGTCACCAAATTCTATGAGCGTAGCTAAGGGGGTTTTGAATTTTAAAAAAACTCCACTGAATTTTTAGCTTATTCCCCCCCCCCCCCCCAAATGATTTTGACGTTGAAACTTTTCGATATAAAATGTAAAGCAAACTACAGTCACCAAATTCCAAGATCGTAGAGAGGTTACAAATTTCTATCAGTGACTGGGCTCCATTAATAAACTGCAGTGAATAGTCATCTGCCGAAATTGAAAAAGACTAAATGTGGCTCAACAAAGATGGCTAAGACGGATTTTAGTAGTCATTTATAGAGATCAGGACTCAATCAAGGAAATCCTATGCCGAACTTGGAGTAGACACCTTAGTAAGGTTGTGGCAGAGCGTCGCATGAGCTTTGTGGGACATGTTCTCCGACAAAATGAATTACGCATAATAAGAGTTGCGATGACTGGGAGGCCATTACGAGGAAAGCCTAACCCTAACCCTAACAGGGACATCCTAGTACAAATTGTCGCAACACTTTCATGTAGGTCCTCAGAGCAGGTGGGAAGAGGCTTCAGATATTACCAGCGACAGATTTTTGTGGAAGCAGCTTGCCGCGCAATGGACCGAACGACGCTGGAGGATCTAAATCAGTAAAAATAACACATACGGTTTTTGAAATGAAACTTTTAAATAGCAGTTTAATGCACTGTAGATACCTCAGAATATGCATTTTGTTGGCTTTCAATACCGGAAATAGAGCATGGTGGCGGGCTCCGCCCTACGCTGGCAATGGCGGGAAGTGTTCAATTTTTCCACTAACTCCAGAAAAAAACTATTTTAGGATGCAATCAACATCTTCCGAAAGAACGAAGGGTCAGAATATAATAAACATTAATTACCCCCCCCCCCCTTCCGAAAAAATTCCTGGCTACGCCATGTCCTGTAATGGTCTAGTGAATATAATTTAAAATAATGATAATGTAATATATAAAGCGCTTGCTCAGCGTAGTGTGAAAGTTGAAAGGTACGCAGCGTATTGTTAATGTGGATTGGTGCGTAGCGTATTGTTAATGTCGAATGTTGCGTAGCGTATTGTTAATGTGGAATGGTGCGTAGCGTATTGTTAATGTGGAATGTTGCGTATTGTTAATGTGGAATAGTGCGCAGCGTATTGTTAATGTGGAATGATGCGCAGCGTATTGTTAATGTGGAATGTTGCGCACGTATTGTCAATGTGGAATGAAGCGCAGCGTATTGTTTATGTGGAATGAAGCGGAGCGTATTGTCAATGTGGAATGTTGCGCAGCGTATTGTCAATGTGGAATGTTGCGCAGCGTATTGTTAATGTGGAATGTTGCGCAGCGTATTGTCAATGTGGAATGTTGCGCAGCGTATTGTTAATGTGGAATGTTGCGCAGCGTATTGTTAATGTGGAATGATTCGCAGCGTATTGTTAATGTGGAATGTTGCGCAGCGTATTGCTAATGGGGAATGGTGCGCAGCGAATTGTTAATGTTGAATGTTGCGCAGCGTATTGTTAATGTGGAATGAAGCGGAGCGTATTGCTAATGGGGAATGGTGCGCAGCGAATTGTTAATGTGGAATGTTGCGCAGGGTATTGTTAATGTGGAATGAAGCGGAGCGTATTGCTAATGTAGAATGTTGCGCAGCGTATTGTTAATGTGGAATGTTGCGCAGCGTATTGCTAATGTAGAATGTTGCGCAGCGTATTGTTAATGTAGAATGTTGCGCAGCGTATTGTTAATGTGGAATGTTGCGCAGCGTATTGCTAATGGGGAATGGTGCGCAGCGAATTGTTAATGTGGAATGTTGCGCAGGGTATTGTTAATGTGGAATGAAGCGGAGCGTATTGTCATTGTGGAATGATGCGCAGCGTATTGTTAATGTGGAATGATTCGCAGCGTATTGTTAATGTGGAATGATTCGCAGCGTATTGTTAATGTGGAATGATTCGCAGCGTATTGTTAATGTGGAATGATTCGCAGCGTATTGTTAATGTGAAATGATTCGCAGCGTATTGTCAATGTGAAATGATGCGCAGCGTGGTGTGAGTGGTGCGAATGCTTGTTGAAAGAGGAAGAAGATAGAAGAACGAGGACATTAGGGACAGTAGTATTCGTTGACCAGGAATAAAGTTCTCCTAATCTAATACTTCTGTAGTTCTGTCTTGGTGTCTGACTTAAGAGTTTCATCTGCTCGTAACAACGCTATTAATAATGGTGGTTCAAGGCTTTAAAATAGCATAACAGACTTAAACACAAGAGGGAGAATGACAAACTAATCTAAAAAAATTTAAACAGGCCTCAGTGTTCGTGTTGTTTGTCTGAGATCTAAAGGGAGCGAGTTCCAAACCTTTGGCCGTAACAAGTGTAAAGTCCATTGAAGGACAGTGGGACATACAAGTTTACATGCTTCAAGAAATGTAACAAACCGACGACAGAAGCAGGTAACGAAAAGATAACTTAATTCAACTGTGTCTGTGTTGACATAATGGGTAACATCTTGGTCTGTTTAGTAACCTGTTTTACTTCGCTCTTTTTTTTATTTATTTAATCATCGGATTTTCAAAAATCATTGTATAGCCCATACTTCGAATACAAATAAGTAAAGTTCCACTTTCAGACCTTGCGATCTATAAGCTCCGCTTTCAGACCTTGCAGCTGATGACATATGTTCCAAGACAGACTGACTAAATGTACTTTCAGCTTTATTTCTTAGCCTAGAAAAAAATGGAAGGTGGTCAATGTTGGTTGAAACTTGATCTAAAACCAAAGTTAAAAAAAAAAGAATGAAGTATCTGGTTCAAGCCAAAACTTTTCACACATATGTCTAGATATGTTGATAGAGCTCGGCGCTAATAGCAGGAGCATCAGCAAATAATGTCTCTTTTTTACTATAATAATAATAATAATAATAAAATAATAAATTTTGTCTTCGAGTCCGAAGATTAGTAAGGATTACAATATATCACGTGACTAGGCAGCCTCAGCTATAAATCCTAACGGTAAGATGTGACACTCTGGTCAGAGAGGAAAGCTCCTAAGAAGATCCATAACTAAAGAGCAGGAACGATCTGTCAAGTAATCATCATAGAATGTATTGCAAAGAAGGAGAAAAAAAAACGTACAACGCAATGCATGGTGAGCCTTCACTTCAGACCTGCACACAGCCCGGGGGCCCCCAGCGAGTTGTTCAATACCACAGCTGTATTGTGCACATCTCTATCGGAGCTGGCCACGTCTGAATGGAGGACCCCCACTCCCGCCACCCTCCCCCAAACAGCACCCCACCCTGGGGCGTTCTGACAGATGAGCATTGCATAGATGTTGCAGTGTTAAACTTGTGAGGACGGACGAATGAGCATGGGTGCTTCTTTCTGTTTGTATGTGTGTTTTTATATGTTTGTGTGTTTGTATGTGCTGTTTACGGTTAGAGTTAGAATCAATGTGTTCATGTGTATGTATGTACAATTATGTATGTATGTGTATGAGTCTCTTGTGGGGTATTTTACATATTAAACCCCTCAATAATTGCGTGGCCTAATTTAAACATTTTATAACTTTATGTACAGCTGAATGAATAACGCAGACATCTTTAGCTATAAGCCATTGATTTCAAATTAGAAATTCAAGTTTGTATGTACTGCTGAATGAATAACGCAGGCATCTTTGGATATAAGTCATTGATTTCAACTTACAAATTCAAGTTTGTATTTTGTTAACGGTTCCTCTTATTGGCTTGCAAAATTTGCGTGGGTGGTGGACACTGGGTGGGTAGACACGGATCTCGAAAAGGGCTCTAACAATTTTCCTAGAAATGTATCACTTCATTTTATGAAACAATTACTAGCCAATCAGGGAACACTTTGGTTTAACTGTTATAATTTTTCAAAATGTAATCTTCAAATCATAAATAATCTATGAGATGTCGAACCACGGAACTTAGAACCAACCCCATCACCTAGCACCTGTCTATCACCAGTCTAGCACCAACCTAGCACCAGTCTAGCACCAGTCTAGCACAAGTCTAGCACCAGTCTAGCAACAGTTTAGCAACAGTCAAACATCTGACTTTACCATTCAGGTCTTCCCCACCCAAAAAAAATTATTTTTTCAAATCATTAGCAATATCCAACCCTGCATCGCTACCCAGATGTACTTGTTGAGTGTCAATTGAATCAATGACAATACCTTTTAAGGGTTTTAAAAATATTTTAGAAAACGCTTTATCTACATATATGGGTATATATATATATATACCAACGGCACCTTTTGCAGTAAGCTAGGCCATAGTAGAGTTCATATGAGGTGCTTAGCTCTAGTTCAAACCCAAAATATAATACGAAACTCTTAAAGAGTAATTGGTATCGATGTTGGAAATATCTGTAAAAAAATATAGAGTTTAGAAGGATTGCTTTCCAAAATATCCAGCATTCTTTATTTCAGTGTACATGTATTTGTACTTGTAGTGTACATCAGAATGCATTGCGAGGATCTCTCTTAATTGTACAAAAAAACTGATGGTGAAATAAGGCGATCTCAACGCTACTTCGGGAATAGCAACGATTCCCGCTAGGAACTAAACAAAATGTCTTCAGTCTAAGCAATTCTTTGTCTCTACCTGGAAATACTCTTTGGATCAAATTGATATTCTATTGGATGTAAACCTTTTTTTTTCATTTCCCAGACACAATTTTACGCAATATTCCTTTATTATTACATGAGAGTTGAGTTGACGACTTGCTAGTCCATGGCTGGATAGATCTAGGGATAGAGCGGTTACATTTCATTACATGAGAGTTGAGTGACGACTTGCTAGTCCATGGATGGATAGATCTAGGGATAGAGTGGTTACATTTCATTACATGAGAGTTGAGTTGACGACTTGCTAGTCCATGGCTGGATAGATCTAGGGATAGAGCGGTTACATTTCATTACATGAGAGTTGAGTGACGACTTGCTAGTCCATGGCTGGATAGCTCTAGGGAAAGAGTGGTTACATTTAATTACATGAGAGTTGAGTTGACGACTTGCTAGTCCATGGCTGAATAGCTCTATGGATAGAGTGATTACATTTCATTACATGAGAGTTGAGTTGACGACTTGCTAGTCCAGGACTGGATAGCTCTAGGGATAGATTGGTTACATTTCATTACATGAGAGTTGAGTTGACGACTTGCTAGTCTAGGACTGGATAGCTCTAGGGATAGAGTGGTTACATTTCATTACATGAGAGTTGAGTTGACGACTTGCTCGTCTAGGACTAGATAGCTCTAGGGATAGAGTGGTTATATTTCATTACATGAGAGTTGAGTTGACGACTTGCTAGTCCATGCTGGATAGCTCTAGGGATAGATTGGTTACATTTCATTACATTAGAGTTGAGTTGACGACTTGCTAGTCTAGGACTGGATAGCTCTAGGGATAGAGTGGTTACACTTAACAAAGCACTTGCTCTTCAGTCACAGCAGTCGTGGGATACTTGCAGTGAATGTCGCCAAAGCTAAACTTTGTGTTGATGTACCTACCCATCTGTCACTCTGCCCATGGAACCCATGTGATCAATTTCGCTGCTCCAATGTTTACTTTACTTCACGGGAGTGCAAAATACTAAAAACTCACTCCCATCACGTGATCGATGTACACTATAACCAGCAGAGATCAATCGTGTGTATGTGTGAGTATAGTTAGCCCTTTTTACTCCCTCCACCCCCACGCACACACACTCTCAAGGTTGTTTATCTAACACTTACAAAATAAATCCGTCTTGACCCGGGGCAATGCCGACCCGCCTAGAACCAATTTTGTATTCTTATATAAAGGTTTTAAATTTGTAAGACCTATTTCCCTTGTGTCGTCATATAGTCTTTAAAAGACAGTTTCATTGTATGAAACAACAATAATAATAATGGCAATGTCTTCGAGTCCGAAGAGTATCACGTGACAACGCTAACCCAGTTGCGTCCTACATCTCGTGCAGACAAAGCCGTTGTCTGCCGGCGGTCTATTTAGGTTTTCACTCCGTCTTCTGCGCATGTCTTCAATAAGGTCTTTCTTTGGGTCTGGTAGCCTTTGTGAGAGCTCTTCAGCTTTCGCTTTCAGAGGCCAGCTTCTGCCAGCTACTTTTCTTTATGCCGGTTAGGGCGAAACGGCGCCTGGTTGATCATTATAGGGCTTACGGGGGGCACCTCTGTTACGCCATCCTCGTTTAAGCTCGCCAAAGAAGATCGGATTCTCGCAAGAGGGATAGATGTCCGACCTTGCGAAGCTGTCGAATGGTAATTAGTGCTTCTATACTGCCCACATCGGCCCTCTAGCAAAATGTAGTAATGTAGTAATTGTAATGTAGTCTTGGCAGCGAATGCCAATAAAGGTGCGAATCATCTTTGATGCTTTCAATAGGGCACCCAGATATCGGAGCCATACTGCTTTATAAACATTGATGAAACAATGGAAGGCTGAAAACACTCGTAGAAGTCCATAGCAAAAATTGTATTATAAATAATACTATAGTGCATTATGTATTTGTATGATTATTTATATTGATTGTGTTTTGGGAATGGAATGGATATTCTGAGCTTTCTCCGATTTTCAAAACTGCACTTAATTTTAGCAATCCCTTAAGGAAAAGCAGCTAATGTGTTTTTACATTCTGTCTACCTGTTAGTCACTTTACTTAAATCTTATTTCGTTATAATGTGCTTAAAATAGGTTTATTTTTCAAAGTTTCCTTTGGTATTATTGGGTATTAAAAAAAAAAAGACAGATCGTGTTTTGATTGCCCATTATATAAATTTAGATTTCAGAATAGTCCTGACCTGAAGCGCGGCTGCGCCTCCACGGGTAATTAGATTTGATGGTAAATAGGTTTGCAGTTAGGTAGATTTAGATATGAAGACAAACAACAGAGTAATTGATTATTTGATTAATTACATATCATTTGTGTACTTTCCCCCTTAATTCTTGGTAGTCTTTGACAATTTTTCAAACTATAATTTGGTCCAGTGGTACACAATCTTTTTCGGTCTGGCGACCATTTCAATTTTCGAGAGCTTGTCACGTGCGAGATCACCATTAAAAAGTGTCGAGTCCATTGGGCGCTCAGCCTCTTGGACTTTATTATTTTACTCTTTGGGCATAAGGTTCCAGGGCCAAGAAAGCAATGCGCTTCGGCCGGTCATTGCCCTAGGGTCGTAGTTAGGGCATCATTGTTTTAGTCTAAATTTTGAAAGTCTGTGGCTTTACTAACAAAGTTATATCAAGACCTTAAGTCAATCAGCAATAAGCCTTACGAATAAAATAGGTTCTATCGTTATGACATTGACACACGCACGGACGCACAACCAGCGAGAAGACAATATTTTGAAGTGTCCTGTGCATAAAACACAATCGACCTTTTAAAATCCCTCTTATGACGTCATGTGAAGCCTCATAAAACCGTTCTCTTTCCCTCCATTGTTTCTAGCCCCCCCCCCCCCCCCACTTTAAACATTTTTTTTTTCCGATTTTAAAATGAGCCAAAAACGTTTTAAAATCTATCGCGAAAAAAAAAATGTCGCAGGGGCTAATCGTTCCATTTATTGACATCTTTTATGTTCCCGCCATTTCTATGTGGATGGTTTTTTTTTTAAACAATATTTTCTTTGTGAATTGTGTAATAGATAATGCTCTCTTGTGGTTTCTTTTCTGCCATCTTCTCTCTCTCTCTCTTGCTTCTCTTTTTTTGTCGAGTCTTTATTTCAAAATATTTCTTCTTTCAATCATTTCGCCCATTCTCTCAGCCTCCCTTAACATTTTTCTCCCTCTCTCTCACTCTCTTCCTCTCTCTCACTCTCTCTTTCTATCTCTCTCTCTCTCTCTCTGTCTCTCTCTCTCTGATTCTCCTATCACTCTTTCATTCAGTTTCAAAGAGGTTGGGAGGAGAGAGAGAGAGGCTGTGAGGAAGACAAGCGACATTGATAGCGATGAAAGGAGCTTTAATGAGGGCCGAAACTGCTGAGAGCTGATTACAGCCAGGGCCTCATTTCTTTATAGATTTTTTTTTCTTCTTCCCTCTCTCTCTCTCTCTCTCTCTTCTTCTTCTTCTTCTTCTTCTCCTTCATCATTAGCATGAAATATTTTTTGTAACCTTCTTTTTCTTTCAAAAAACTTTTTTGTGTGTATCTTAGCGTATACAATGTGGAAGAGAAGGGAAGATGTCTGCATGTGGAGTTGATTGCTTGAAGGTCAAGGTGACATGATCATGCTTTAGAAGAGGGTGTGTGAGCTGGGACGTTTGGCTTGGGGGCTCACATTTTTCCTGAGGGAGGGGGGGGGGGGGAATTCCATATCCACTATGGAACTTTCTTAAAGATGTTTGCACGCAAAAAAAAATATATTATTAATCAATATCTAGACATTTTTAATGTGATTATCGATTTGTTTGTCCTGGACATTACTTACTTTCTAACTATACTTTAGCGTTCCGCTTTCAACTCTGGAGATGTCACGGGTAGATTGAGTAGACGGTCAGTTGCAAACATGTGAGTCTTATTAAAGTGTTAAATCTTCTTCTTCAGTGTTATTCAGTCTTGAAATGGACGAAAGTCTCGCCTTGTATTTCCCCATCCGGCAACGTAGATGTTGTTGAACACTTTGGTGTAACAGTGGTTAACTAACTCAGTTTAACTATAGGCCAGTTTAACTATAGGCCAGTTTAACTATAGGCCAGTTTAACTATAGGCCTAAGTGTGAAATTTTCTTTGGCTGACCTTCGCATTACTGAAACAATAGTAATAAAAACATAAGCATCTTTTAACAAATATAAATCTACCTTTACAGAAGAGACATGCCTACAATTCTCTGTAGTTAATATCCAACAAGATATTGAACTTACGTAATCTGCCATTCACGCCCAAGATGTCTGTAAGCGAGACATGAGAACCCCTGGCATCGAACAAATTATGCGAGGAGATAGACCATGATCGGACAACATGGAGACAGACATGCTTGTACGAATGTCACCGAATGCAAAAGAAAGGAAGCTGCAACAGCCAAGAAAATCAAGAAGAAAACTTCCCTGTCAAGTAGCCCTAAGTCAGATGCATATACATGCACGAACTGTGGCAAACTCTGCTGCTCCAGAATTGGCTTGATCAGTCACACCTGATTCTGCCCCGTCTCAAGACGAAACCAAAGCCATCGACTCACCTGGGCGCATCCATTGTCTTCCGAGACATAAGGAGCCATATAAACATATATACGTAATCTGCCATTCAGTCCCACGACATTTCCTTCTCTTTCATTCCCATGATCCTTTTTTCCACGAGCTCCCCTCCTCCCCCTTTCTCTCCGTGTTACAAACTTCTACAAAAACGTATCGAGTCTTATACATAGCTTTTTATAGCTTTATTTTAATTTAGCGCCACTTTCATGCCTATAGCATGCTCATAGCATGGTCTAATATCATTAGTCGATCAGTTTGTGGAGGGGGTATCTGGGAGAAGGTTTGTCGTGCTGCCATTAGGCTCTCAGTAAACAACTCTGCTCGAGTCGGGTGTCGAACCTCGAGCCCCCCTTCATAGGTAGCCAAGTTCACGCGTACTTAGCCTCTCGACCACGTTTCCCACTTATATGAATCTTCAGGAGATAAAAAAAAACAAGAAAAGTAATCCATACCAATTTATCGATGCCTTGAACTGTAATTAGCGTTTCGGGCACTCTTCACTAAAAAATATTTGAATTCTACCCGTCCAGGCGTTCTCCCCCTTCTCCCCCCCCCTAATAATATTGCGTTTTTGAATGAACGTCTGTCACGCTTCTAGTAAAAACTCAAGCAATGTAAAGCTATAGAGCCTGTCATCTGAAGGATTCCAGGGTGTTTTGATGTGAGTTTGAGAGACAAGAAGGAGACTGACCACTACAACAATAAAGGCGGCGTAGCAAGCATCGAACTAAATGGGTTCATTGCGCCTTGACCAATGATTAATGGGAGCCCACAGGAGCTATTGAAATATAGTCATTTGTAGGAAGCAATTACAGAAATGTGTGTAACGACACGATTAAAGGTGGAATTCTCGCATCCTGGCACTTAAGCACCTTGCTACGCCACTGTCTAATTCATCACTTAAGCCCGAAAGCGCCGTAGGAGAATTATAGTTTTTAATTAACATGAGCATGTAGATTAAGTTACGGGTGTACCTACGACTTTATCTAGTTTGAGAACAGCGACTTGTAAAACATTTCAAACATTTGGTTCAAGAAGAAGTAAAACATGCAAGTCACTTTTCAACTAGTGTCAGCATTCGTGGAGACACTCTACAGTATTGTGAGAATCATTCATGTTAACACTACGTTTATACTTTGTTTACATTCTTCTAAACTCTACAAATGAAATGACAAGATTGACTAGTTTCTCCAGAAATTAAGTACCAACCCAAACCTCCATCAGAAATTGAGAGGATGGCGTCGCGCAGGATTTGAATCCAGAACCATTGAGACTAGAGTCCAAAGCGCATACCAAACGACGAAAATTCCTGTTTAGCTTGAACTCTACTCACGCTACATTTATCCACAGTTTACATTTGTGTAAATAGAACGCCTTACCTAATTGTAAATGTGTTTACATTGACTATCTATAGTTTTACATTCATGTAAACTTCTGTGCTTATATCACTGCAGTCTTTCTTTGCCCTCGCCCAGAAAACAAGATCGTTGAATGTTTTATTCCTTGGGCTCGTTTTAGTTTGCTCCATTGGAACATTCGCTAGTTTGTTCGTTTGTCAATTCACAAACATATATACTCATTGGTTTGTTCGTTTGTCAATTCACCAACATATATACTCATTGGTTTGTTCGTTTGTCAATTCACCAACATATATACTCATTGGTTTGTTCGTTTGTCAATTCACCAACATATATACTCATTGGTTTGTTCGTTTGTCAATTCACCAACATATATACTCATTGGTTTGTTCGTTTGTCGATTCACCAACATATATACTCATTGGTTTGTTCGTTTGTCAATTCACCAACATATATACTCATTGGTTTGTTCGTTTGTTTTTCTCCCCCCCCCCTCCCAACTTCCCCCCTCTCTCAATCAGCTTAACTTTAATTTATGTTAATTTAAAAGATTCTACAACTGTCAATTGCCCAAACTTTCCTGACGGGCTCCATGATAATCTTATTTTGGGTTGCGATCGCCTTGGGGGTCACCTTGACGAGGAAAGGGCCAATGGAGAGAGAGAGATAGAAAAAAACTCCAAGAGTTGGTTTGAAAGAAGATTTAAAGAGAGAAAAAAAAACAGATTTCGATTTAAAAAAAAAAGGTTTGTGGGAATTTTGATGATGTCAGAAAAGCAGCTGTCAGATGGGTTTGTTTTCAGGAAATGCCAATGACAAGACAACAGGGAGTTTATGACACGTGACAATATTTTCGCGTGCCACTTATGATAAATGACAGAAAATACAAATTTTGATATCTGTAAAAATTGTGAAATTGCGCATTAGTTTTGAGAATAAATGGATAACAACACACACACCTGGAAGCAAAACACATGACACAATAAATATTAGATAATTCAAGATGCAAAGTTTATGATTTCACTGAATAATGTTTCACGCTATAATAATAATAATAACAGTAATAATCTTTATTGTCCATATTGAAATTAGTCTTACAATGTGTGCATTTCACCAAACAAAACATGATAACTATAGAATTAGAATTCAAGTTGTAAGCACACATTGCATGTCGCAACATTGCAGCGCCATCTTGAAAAAAATGATTTCATTTCTTAGATCAAGTGATGTCATAGCTCATGTCAAATGACATGATAGTTCATATCAAGCATCAAGTGTTGTCATATCTCATTCCAAGCCTCAAAGGATGTCATTCTCATATCAAGTGATGTAATATCTCATAACAAGTGATGTCATATCTCATATCAATTGATGTTATATCCTAAATCAATTGATTTCATATGCCAAATCAAGTTATGTATATCTCATATCAAGCACCAAATGATGTCATATTTCATATCAAGTTATATCATATCTTATATCAAGCATCAATGGATGTCATATCACAAATCAAGTGATTTCATATGTCAATTCAAGGGATTTCATATATCAAATCAAGTGATTTAAATGTCAAATCAAGTGATTTCATATGTCAAATCAAGTGATTTCATATGTCAAATCAAGTGATTTCATATGTCAAATCAAGGGATGTCATATGTCAAATCAAGAATGTCATATCTCGTATTAAGGAATGTCAAGTTGTTTTCCTTGTTGTAGCAAAATAAAAGTTTAAAATACACACCATAGCTCATAAATAAACGCAAACATTGAGACTACAATGACACGCACACACTCAAACTGAAAGTGCCAAAAAGGCGTCATTTCTTTAAAACATTCCTCAATGATCTGAACAGGAAAAAAAATCCAGATTTCGTTCATTGTCACATTGAGATTTATTCAATTTTTTAAAATCTCTTTTACAGTATTTTCGAGGTCGTCAATACGTTCAATATCCAGGGCAAACTTTCCTTACATCAAATGTAAACTAGTTGTATTTTTATCCACCTTGAATTAGCATAAAACATGCACATGTTCGACTTGGGAAGCAAATTAAATAGAAAGAAGAAGAAAAGAAATACAAATACAGTAAATGCCATGAATCTCATTGATCCGAGTGTAGAACCATGTTTAGCCCATACCAGGGAAACAAACAAGGTTCCCAAATTTTGATTTTTTTTTTCCTTTCCTATAATTAAACAAACAACAAAACTTGATAAACTTGAGAAGAATTGATTGCACCATGAATTGACTTCCAGAAGTTTCTTCAGAAATTACAGGAAAAACAGAACAATACTTTAAAAAGGAAACAAAGCTTATACAAAGTGTAGTTGTATCCATTAACCTGGATCGGTCAGCTAATTAAATTGGTATCTAGATCTAGACTAACAATAAAAAATCTGTGCGATTAATAATATTTTTACCAGTTGTTTCTGTTTAGCTTTCTCACCAAGCTATGATCCTATCACTTGTCTCACCAAGCTATGATCCTATCACTTGTCTCACCAAGCTATGATCCTATCACTTGTCTCACCAAGCTATGATCCTATCACTTGTCTCACCAAGCTATGATCCTATCACTTGTCTCACCAAGCTATGATCCTATCACTTGTCTCACCAAGCTATGATCCTATCACTTGTCTCACCAAGCTATGATCCTATCACTTGTCTCACCAAGCTTTGATCCTATCACTTGTCTCACCAAGCTATGATCCTATCACTTGTCTTGACCAGTTGAGAACATGGGGGAGGAGGGGGGAGATAGGGATGTCTAGGTGGCTTTTACAGTCATTAGTCTCTCAAAAGGGGGGGGGAAGACCTGATTTCGAACTCGTGGCTCACGTCTCCTCGGACCGACGTGCAAACCACTCTGCTTGTGAGATACTTATAACTAGAGAAGGTTGAATAGTTATATATTGTTTGTTTCAATTTAGATCGGCGACCTATAAGGGGGACTAATACAGCTTATATCACCACTTCAGTCAAGTACAATTTCTTTGCCTTGTTCGAGATTAAACAAAATAATTAGTAACCAATAGTTAATTAACTAATTGGTTAGGTGTTTTTTTTATTGATTCTTGTGTTATCAGATAAAAGAAATAATTGTGCAAAATTTCAGCTCGATCCGAGTTTGGGTGTGGAAGAAATAAGGTGTACAAACTTTTTATTTGACAGACAGACAGACAGAGTGAGTTGATATATGCTTTATAAACATCATTACGTCCTATCCTAAACCTTAAAGAAATGTCTGGAAAAGGTTCAAACCAGTACCAAATAATACGTACAGTTTTGTTTCGGTGTTTGAAACCAGGGGCGGACTGGCTATATGGGCAAACGGGCAAATGCCCGGTGGGCCGGTACCAAATGGGCCGGTCTGGTGGCGACCAAAGAAAAAAATCAACGCAGACAACTTTTTTAAAAAAAGTGACAGCAGCAAGACACAAAGGCCCGAACACGTTTTCTTGTTGTTTTTTAATTTCTTATTACAATTAATTTTGTTTGAAATTCAACAAGAATAGAAAAAAAAATACACAATAGGCCTACACTGTAGGTATCATCTTTTGCAAAACGTTAGACCGCACGAGCGGCATGGACTGCTCTGATGTCTTCGATGTTGTGTTTGGCCTAATCATTTTGCTGGTCGGCATGGGCCTTTGATGGCACTGCCCTTTTTTTTTTTGCTCCTTCCCCCCCCCCCCACGTCTTTTAATGGTTCCAATGAAATTTAACCAAAAAGAGTGATGAGTGAGGTTAAGTTAGAAAACGCAGCAAAAAAAAATAAACTAGGCGCGACAATTAGCTCTTTAACAATACAGCCGCGAAATTGCAAACCACCCAACTTATTCACTGCTCAATATGGGTATAAAGCTTTACTTTCTGCGATTTGAAAAGACAAAGTTTCTTTTTAAAAACATAGATCTAAAAATACTACACCTAAGGCTTACAAAAAAAAAAATTATTTAATTAAAAAATAAATCTAGATCTAAATAAATTTTTACACTCTTATAATTCATGGCAAACTTATGCTTAGTATGAAGTCATTAATGATGAAAATTAATACAATAATTTATATAGTGCTCTCACATCCGATATATAATGAAAGGAGGTTTATATTTTAAATAATGGGTCATGGTATATTCATATACAAATCGCGTTTTTGAGAATGTACTAGGAGGAAGCAAGAGCTTTTTGCATTAAGTAAGTGCCTCTCTAACCGTTCTGCTTTCTCTTATCTTTTAATGGAATGGGTTACCTGAATCGGCCAGGAAAACCAACGATTTAGCATATTTTAAGTCACAGATCAACATGCATGACTAGACTGACACATGAAATGCGTAAGACTTAACAATCTTATTTTTTGAAGAAACGTCTGTAATCTATAAGTAATACCAAAAAGCTTCAAACTCATTGAGGCTGCTATTGTATTGTTTATAGTTTTCAGACTACATACATGTATAAATAGCATACATTATGTAATCCTACGAATGCATACATCCAGTTTTCGATGCGTTATCAAACTTTATATATTTTATAGAGAATTAGGCTTACACCTATAATATAACACATGGTCGTAGCCGGCAGGGGAGGATCTGCAAACCATCACATGCCTCAGATCTCATTGTATGAAAGGGAAACTTAACTTACTGCCCCAGTGCAGCAAACTACAGTCACCGAATTTCATGAGCGTAGCCAAAAGGGGTTTTGTGGTTTCCCTTCCCCCTCCAATACAAAAACTAAAGCCATTGTCTACCAGTCGCTGAACTCCACTGAATAGCAGATTTGGTTTTTGATTTTTTTTAGCGGAAGAGTAGCGGGCTAATTGCACTGTAGATACCTCAGAAAATGCATTTTTAAAGCTTAAAATAACTGAAATAATGCTTGCTTCCGGGGCTTCGCCGGACCCCACTGGGGGAGCTCGCAGCGCTCCCCTGGACTCCCTAGCTGCCCTTTGGCGGTGTGTACTGTCCTTCCACTAATTATTGGAAGAGAGTATTCTAGGGTACAAAAAACGTTAGAAAGAATGAAAGATCAGAATGCAATGAAATTAATTACATATACACACACATACTAATATATATATAAATTGCGGAGTGCGGTAAAAATCCTCCCCTCGAAAATATATGACATGCCATTTGTGGGCCGGTTTATATGGTAATGCCCGGGCCGATTTTGATACCCAGTCCGCCCCTGTTTGAAACTGATCTAACTTAAATGTTGTAAGAAATATTGAGACACACAGTATAAGGCAACAACTCAAATCCCAAGTCAACTACATCCAAGAATAGGAAGTGGGGGAAAAAACGTGTACCAAATTTTATATAAAAAAAACTCCACATATACAGCCATATCTCCCAACAAGTAGCATTTATTTCCCTTTTTCGATACCAAACAAACTAATTAATTACCAATAATTAATAATCTAATAATAATTAATTAATTTTTCGATTGATTCAAGTTTTGTTAGGAATAACAAAAAACGTGTGCAATGTCTCAAGTTGATCTGAGAATGGGTGGGGGGGGGGGAGAAATTAAGTGTTCACGACTGAACGAGACAGAGTGAGCTGATATAAGCTTTGTAAAAACAAACCGCCACTCATGCAAAGTTTCGCGCCAAAGTAAAATAACCATTAAACTTTACTTTGGCTTCTCAAACCTGGCCAATAAAATACCAATAAGCATATTGTTTTGGATAAATGCATTTTCTATTTCTACTATCAATACTGTAAAGATACATCATAGCTAAGATGCTAATACTCGTATTTTGATGACGTCATTATTTACAAAAGGAACAACAACACAAAAATGGGGCCTCAAAAAAAAACAACTTAAGCAGTCTTTACAAAATTAAACCGATTACTTGAAACAGCTTAAACCGGCATGCTGTGGGCAGAATTGGACTAAGCGTGTGACAGAGATGCTCAGGCAGGTTTTGTGATCTAAGAAAGAAGAGAAGAAGAAGAGAGAAGGGCCGAGAGAGGCTGAGCGCCCTGTCACATTCCAAGATGAATTCATGCAAATTGTGTCTGGGGTGAAGCAGTTTTTTTTTTTACATATCTAGGCCTGGAATTAAAAACAGATCAAATGAGATAATTAAATGTGCATTCCATGTCTTTCCCCCCACCTCACCTCCCCTCGTTGTGTCTTCAATGTCTCTGATGTCTGTTTTTTTAGGTTATTTTTTTTCTGGATTTTTCTGGGGGGGATTTTTTTTTATATTCCAGACGTCTGTAGTTATCCGTCTTCCATTTTTCTGATCTGTGTGTGTGTGTGTTTGTGTGTTAGTTGTTGTATGTCTTCTTTGCATGTTTATGTTCGTGTGTATGTGATTAGCTAATGAGTTAACTTTCTTAAGTGCAACCTGTAAGGTGCATTATGGGGCTGGCTCTATTTTTAGTTCTTACGTTATAATCAAGTATATGTTTACAGAAGTTATTTTTAGTAACACAAGTGGAATCTAAGATCTATTGACACAAAAATATAAGCAAGTTGACATCCAGTCTGGAACATTGAGTCAGAGACAAGATTCTAAATATAGCTTCCTAACTAAGACTAACACTACTTTATTGTTCATTTTAGAAATGTCTCTGATTGCAAGGACTCTTTTCTGAAATAAAAACAACACATCGGAAACATTGACATAAATTAAATAGATACAACATAAAGAGTTCATTGAATGACCACACACAAACGTCTTGATCCTCTGTTCAAAGTGGACAGCTAGTTCTGAACATGATAGATAAAGGGGGAAAAGTTCCATGAAAAAAAAATTATTATCTCAAATATTAGGCCAGAAACTTGTACAACACCAAAGGAAACTAAGCGAATTCTCAATATGTTGAACTGTCAACAGTCTAAGGACTACATCGACTCTTCTGGCCTAGTGGAAGCCTACATGTTGCGCTTCATCTGAATGCGGAGGGAAAGAGGAAAGTGGGCAGGCCCCCAAGCAAAGGTGAAGGAGGTCAGTCATCAGCGTAGCTGAGAATACTGAAATGGCATTTAAGACGATGAAGAAAGCTGATCAGAACTGAGTTCAGGGGCGGCGAGGTGTGGATGTAGTTCCCCCTCCACTCCGGGGTACACAAAATTAAGTAAGCAGAAGACTGGCCAGTCAGTCCGTTCAAAAGTGTGGTTAGAATGTAACTCTGTTGGGGTCACTTCACATCTCATTTAGAGACTTTCTTCTAGTCCAGCCGCTGACTTGTGCTACGTCTACAGATTTTTTGATGTTTCTTCAGAACTGAAATGATGACGTCCCAGCCCAAAGCGCAGGGAGGCATGGAATGGTGGAGGGTAGGGTTCGAGTCCAGGACGATTGTGACAACATTCCGGAAGGCAAACCACACGACAGAACAGCCCTTTACCAGTTCATATTACTCCGCAGTACAGTGCGTCTTTTACGTTGAAGTCCTACAGCAGGACCATGCATTGGGGCACTAGCATGTGTGTGAGTGTGTGTTTGTGTGTGTGTGGCTGGCTCATTTCCAAAATTCTTTTAATGCGACCCACTATGCAAAAAGGTTGCCCACTCCTAGTCTAGATCTATTACAAATTTAATTCCTTGACTGATCCAAACTATACAACTATTCTTTATATAAGCTTTTTTTAAAAAGTATTTAATTTTCTCAATTGTTGAACAAATTAATATATTAGCATCATTATGCTGTATTTAAAAACAAACATCTTGATTCTAGATAAACAATTGAAACAAGCTCATTACGTATAGTGTTAATCAAGATTTTTATTTTGATGTTCTATTTACAACACTGAAATTCTCTCTAAAATTTAAAATTGTCATTGTATCTGTCAAGCTGGAACACATCCTATCCAATCCTATCTTAAACCTAAAGTACATAAACATATTGTTTGAGTATTGCATGCATTATAAGAGATCATTTCGTTGGAATCAGAAATTCAATGGAAAAGAACAAGTTCCAACAGAAAGACGTTTAAGAGTTAATGGAATGAAATTTAAAAGCCGATCGTTTTCTTTGCCATTTTTTTGTCTTCAATGTAATTGATCTGCAATTAGATTTTATTAGCTTTCAAAAAATAAAATAATAAAAATAAAATTTTACAGAGAGTTTAGTTAGAGGGGAGACAAATGATAGAGACAATTAAAAATTAAGAAAAATGACATGATAGAGACACAAATTAAGAAAAATGACATGATTGAGACACAAATTAAGAAAAATGACATGAGAGACACAAATTAAGAAAAATGACATGATAGAGACACAAATTAAGAAAAATGACATGATAGAGACACAAATTAAGAAAAATGACATGATAGAGACACAAATTAAGAAAAATGACATGATAGAGACAAACAGAAATAATCAACAACAACAAAAAAAAAAATAGAAACAAAGCTTATACTAATTGTAATTGTATTATTTAGTCAAGTAACTGTCTCACTGCCTCGATGCCTCACAGTCTGGTTGTAAGATAAATAAATCAATAAACTTAAAGCTTAATATTAGAACATTCCAATGAAGTAAAAATACAAAAGTAGCAAATGGCAGAGAGGTCAAATCCGCCCGGCTAAAGCTTGACCAGCAAACAAGGAGGCTAGAGCTCTAATGCCGAATCACACAGGTCCACAAAAGTTTGACTCATAGCTCACCGAGCATGCTATAAGCATGAAAGATGCACTATATAAAAGCAGTTTTATAAAATATGAAATTTTTGGACATGATTTTCATCAGTCGATATCAAGTTATTGTATGTCATCATCAAACGTCCTAAAGTTATTGTATGTCATCATCAAACGTCCTAAAGTTATTGTATGTCATCATCAAACGTCCTAAAGTTATTGTATGTCATCATCAAACGTCCTAAAGTTATTGTATGTCATCATCAAACGTCCTAAAGTTATTGTATGTCATCATCAAACGTCCTAAAGTTATTGTATGTCATCATCAAACGTCCTAAAGTTATTGTATGTCATCATCAAACGTCCTAAAGTTATTGTATGTCATCATCAAACGTCCTAAAGTTATTGTATGTCATCATCAAACGTCCTAAAGTTATTGTATGTCATCATCAAACGTCCTAAAGTTATTGTATGTCATCATCAAACGTCCTAAAGTTATTGTATGTCATCATCAAACGTCCTAAAGTTATTGTATGTCATCATCAAACGTCCTAAAGTTATTGTATGTCATCATCAAACGTCCTAAAGTTATTGTATGTCATCATCAAACTTCCTAAAGTTATTGTATGTCATCATCAAACGTCCTAAAGTTATTGTATGTCATCATCAAACGTCCTAAAGTTATTGTATGTCATCATCAAACGTCCTAAAGTTATTGTATGTCATCATCAAACGTCCTAAATTATTGTATGTCATCATCAAACGTCCTAAAGTTATTGTGTGTCATCATTAAACGTCCTAAAGTTATTGTATGTCATCATCAAACGTCCTAAAGTTATTGTATGTCATCATCAAACGTCCTAAAGTTATTGTATGTCATCATCAAACGTCCTAAATTATTGTATGTCATCATCAAACGTCCTAAAGTTATTGTATGTCATCATCAAACGTCCTAAAGTTATTGTATGTCATCATCAAACGTCCTAAAGTTATTGTATGTCATCATCAAACGTCCTAAAGTTATTGTATGTCATCATCAAACGTCCTAAAGTTATTGTATGTCATCATCAAACGTCCTAAAGTTATTGTATGTCATCATCAAACGTCCTAAAGTTATTGTATGTCATCATCAAACGTCCTAAAGTTATTGTATGTCATCATCAAACGTCCTAAAGTTATTGTATGTCATCATCAAACGTCCTAAAGTTATTGTATGTCATCATCAAACGTCCTAAAGTTATTGTATGTCATCATCAAACGTCCTAAAGTTATTGTATGTCATCATCAAACGTCCTAAAGTTATTGTATGTCATCATCAAACGTCCTAAAGTTATTGTATGTCATCATCAAACGTCTAGTGAATGAAGCACTAAGAGGTTCAATTCTTCTCTACCGAACACCCTGGATATAAACTCTGCGTACATGCGTAATGCAAGCGTAATGCTTGTTGGTTTTCATGCAAATATCTTACAAGACCTGTGGAATTAGAATTATACAATTTCGGAAAGTCCAAAACAGACACAAGTTTCCTTTTTCCTTCTAGCATCTGGGGGGGGGGGGGGGGGGGGGTAGGGGAGCTGTGAGAAGAGAATTAGAACCGTTCAAAGAATCCACAGGGAAATGCCCTGCACAGTGTTGTAATAAAATAAAGTTTGTTAAGACTTGCCTCCACTATGGGGATCCCAGGTCAGTGAACCTCATGTGCCTTCTAACAAAATTTTTAAATATTTTTTTGATATTATCCCCAAGACACCAACCATTATATAAAAGAAGAATAGATATGGAGAAATACAAGGACGAGGATCAAGAGAGACAAATGTCGAGGACCTTTCACTGTGTGAAGTATTTCTCACTAAGGTAAATATATAGTCAAAGCATTTTGAGACATTATATATATATATATACATACATTCACAGAAACACTGCATCTATATTTAATTATTTCAATTCAAACTTGTACATTATTCAAACACCAAAATTAACAAAATTAAAAAAATAAAAAGATTTTGAGTTCTAGAGAATGTGTGCAGTTAGGTTCTTTGTTATATTTTTATGCACATTTTCCAATGTCCAATTTCTCAATTAAGAAGCATCAAAAAGAGAATGCTCCCAACATCTTGGAGGCTGACATCTGTTGATGGATGAAAATGCGGCAGTAATGCATGTCTGAAAATTGAAGATAAAAAATGTTGGGGAAAAAAATGAGAAGTCAAGAATGTAAGGAGGGGGGGTATGTGCAACCCCATTGAGATTAAAAGTCTTCAGTTGCCACCCACCAGCGTCAACGCTCCAGACTCCAAATAGCTCAATGAATTTCAAGAAGACCCTCCGGAAGATGAGTTAGATCCCCTCTCCTTTGAGGCACCCAGAAATCTCTTTTCAATGCCCTGTTGCTTGGTAGGGAACAAAATCCGTGGGGGGTGGGGGGTGGAGAGGGAGGGTGCATGATTTAACAACAGCATGGTGTGGGGGAGTGTGATGGCTGCGAATGAAGCAAGCCCCTTTTGTCAAGGTGTCAATTAACATGGACTGAGACCCTTCGAAATGAGCCACAAAACTGTGGGAGCTAAATTTGAAATGATAGAGAGACTGTGTATAGAAATTGATGAGCCTCGGTGACAGGATGTCTGAGAATTTTCGGGACGCTGAGATCACCAGTTCTAGCAGACGCCAAATTTTGTGGCCGATGGGAAGTCGTGTACACCTCCCCTCCATCTCTGAAAGGTCAATTCTGTCATCGGCCCAGACCAGTTAGTAGTCGTCAGTAATTAATTGGACCAACTCATCGTCCTTGATTGCGCGTTATTAAATTGATGCCCTAACGCAATAATGTGGGAGTGTCGATGAGTAAGACAAAAGGAAATAAGACAAAAGGAAATAAGACAAAAGGAAATAAGACAAAAGGAAATAAGACAAAAGTAGGAAGATAGGAAGGAATTCACCATGGAACACAAAGTAATAGTTTGTAAAACAATGAAGACAGACATAAAAACAAAAGAGATAAAAGAGAGAGAGAAAAAAAAAGAGTGAAACATAGAGAGAAAGAAAGAAACGAAACGAAACAAAACAAAGAGAAAAACAAAGTTGAAAAAAAAAGAATGAAAAAGTTAATAAGGACAAGATCAAAGTGAACATGGTGTGAAACATGGTCCTACAAAATGTCCTACAGTCACTGGAGAAATTGTAATAATGTTGTTTTTTTAATGCTATTCTTGGAACTATTTTGAACAATGAACAAACTGGTGTCCGGAATGACTATTAAAGCCTGTATATAATAAATATATCACTTTAGAAGTCCACTTTCTGTCGTTAGTCGTGACACCAACACTGGACAAATGAAGCTCATAGTATTAGTCTCCCAACACAACCATCTTATTCTCTGGACATTTTCAAAGGTGAAGATAATTACCTCCTGCACTTATCCTTGTGTTCATTGGTTGCGTTTATGAAACTGTCGCTTAATATTTCATAGTCTATGTTTAAACCCATAGACACGTGATGTCTTCATTTAAACCCAGAAGTTATAGTAAGTACAAAGTTTTCTAAAGGTTTTAACTTGAAACCCGGATGTCAAATTTGTCTTATTATTGATGTTTAGCTAAACGCATGAGTCGTATAGCAAGAATTTATGCTCTATTCAAATATTTGTCTACCTAAATTAAATCGCTAATCGGTTCGCCTCTACGCTTCTCGCTGTTATGTGAACATATAATGCTATGCACAGTATTGCCTTCCGATATCTACAGAATGTATCAAATTAAAACAAATCCTGGTGAAGACAGGGATATTTAATTTCGGGATCTTTAGGGGAGCTCTAATGGGTATTACACATAAGTAAGGTAGAGGCGGTAGGTCATTGTGCTGGCCACATGACACACTCGTTAACCGTAGGCCACTGAACCCGATGACCTTTACATCACCTGCCCTATAGATCACAAGGTCTGAAAGGGGAACTTTACTTTGCTTACTATTAAAACTTTTTTTGGTGGGGGGGGGGGAAGGGGGCTTTCTTAAATTTTAAGCACATTAATTATGATTCTTGTATTAAAAAAAAAGATGACATGTTTTGACGCAAAAAAAGTTTGTGTGTGTGTGTGGGTGTGTATTTGAGTGAGTGTGTGTGATCAGTGCAGCGGGTGAGTCACATTGACACCGGACAACACGTCCAGCCTGCACGTGCAGTGGTGGGGGGGGGGGGAGGGGAGAGAAATACATGAAGGGGACTGAATGGTGGAACAACTTTGAAAGCTGTGGGGTACGCCTGCCTGTAAAATGAGGCGAGGGCGGGAGGAAGGAGGACAACGCACTCAATACAAAAAACGATGACGTAATAAATCGTTGGGTGCCAGGCACTTGATGGGCCGCCCCCCAGTAACTGGATTTGGTTCATTTATTTTTGTCATTAGGTCATCGGTTTTTGTAATTTTATTCCGTTTTCTTACTCTCATAGAGACTGCTGGGATATTTACTGTCTAAAGTTAGTGATGTCATTAGGGGATCTAACGTCAGATTCTGAATCACTAGTTAGGTCAAAAAAAAAATCACACAAAGAGGAAGAAATTCACATCTTAAACGGGTATGTGCACAGGCCATAGCACTGATAATAGCACTGGTCTTAGGACTGGCCATAACACTGGATATAAAACAGGTTATAACATTGGTTATAGATCTGGTTAGAACACTATTCATAATACTGTCATAACACTGGTCATAACACTAGCCATAACACTATTTATAACATTGGACATAACACTGTCCATAACACTGGTCATAACACTGGTCAGGTCATAACAATACTCATAACACTATCCATAACACTGGTCATAACACTGGACAGAACACTGGTCATAACTTCTCATAACACTGATTATAGCATTGTTCATACCATTGGTCATAACACTAGTCATAGCTATTTTCATATCACTGGTCATATAACTTCTTAGAGCACTGGTCATTGTACTGGTCATAACATTGCCACTTGCAATAGCAGTGCTACGACTATTGCTATGGCAATAACAATTTGATTTATGCGCGTGCGCCGAAAGGTTTTATGTCCATAACGTTGTATCGTCACCTGTATTTGACACATGAATCGGTAACTACATTTTCAATAATAATGTTATAAAACAAATCTGATCTATACAAGTGACGTGTAATTTTTATGATCTGATTCATCCATTAAAAAAAAATTAATTATCAATGAATGCCATTTTGACATCAACACTCTAAAATAAATATAAAAATGTGAATTTAAAGAAGGACACACAAAAAAGTATCAATCACATTTTGCACCTACAGATCTCTATTTCTCATCTCAAATTACTCATTACTACGTACACAGTGTATACACAGCTGGAATCACTTAGAAAAAGTCAAAATGAAAATAAAATCTTATATGTTTTAGAAGACCTCAGTGTTAAAATATTTATTGTCGATTTAGATTGTCTAAAATTCAACGGTCTGATCCTTTTGACCCCCCACCCTCTCTATATTTGGAGCGCTTGACATCTCTAAACTCAACTCCTTTGATGGAGTTCATCCCATGTATTTACTTGATTCATCACGCTTTCACTTATGGTATTGTATCAAGGCGTCCCATTGGTCAAACTACTGGAAAGATGTGATGTGGCCAGATAAACATTCCAATCTACTCTTTTGCATCCATCGTTTCGACTTGCCAGGAAGTCAGAGCGACTTGTTGCCATTTTGTCATCAGCCGAATTAATGGAGCCGACCTCTCCCTCTCCCTTTCTGCTTCCCCAAACAAAAATGTTTAATTCGGCTGTCAATTTCGCAAAAAGCTCCGAAATGGTTTGACTAGCCTTATAAAAAAAAAAAAAGGGACTCGCTTATGTCTGACCCCCCCCCCCCCAACTCTTTTTCGAGCCTCCCCCCTGTTTTATACCTTCCTTGATAAAACAAATAATAATTTAGGAGGTTGGTGTCTTAAAAAGCCGAAAAATCGTATTGGGGAGGGGGGGGGGGCAACGTCCATTTGCATGTTGATTTAACATCGCCTGGGAAATGGTCTCTTTGGAGATTGTTCCACGTGCGAGGCAAGCGGGGGGAGGAGCCGAGGAAGTGGCGAGTGCCACGAGGTGACGCAGGAGGGACATAAACTCTCAAGAAAAGCAACAGTTTAAGTGTTAGGTCACACAAGAAGGTCACACTCTCGTGACTCTGAGAAAGCAGTGCCAGCGCTCACAAGAAGAGAGACAGAGAGCTCGCTCTGTTGGCTGGGGGTTGAGAAAAAAAAACCTTATAGAGGTCGCTTAGTTTGGTCTTAGTCGTCGAATGGAGTTTCAGTAATAGATTTTATAGTAGATACAGAGAGCTAACAAAAAGAGCCAAAATACGTCGTAACATTTTAGTGAAGCAATGGCGCCGTAGTCCTGATCAATAGTGTTGCCAGCTAAAAACTAAATGACGATGTGTAGGGTTAGAAAATTAATAAAAATGTGAGTTCTATAAAAAGAGAAGGGAAGAGAGCGGGACGTTAAATTTCATTGTAACAGATTCACTAATTCACTAATTCACGGGCTGAATAGTGCGTTAGGGGGTCGTTAAAATGTCGCCCGTTTATTGAAATTTCAAAAATAGAAAACGAGGGGAGTTTCCGGCCAACGGGCGTAGCGGGTGTCTACTGCTAGTTATATTATATTTTTAGTGTTCCCCAAGAGAAAAACCGCTATCGCGTGTATGTTTTATTGTTTATGATATTCATATTCTCCAAAAACTGAAAGCGCCGTTTGCAAATCCAAGTTCCCTGCGACTTCATCGTGTTCTAAAGGGATACAATAGATTCTGTTGGTCTTTCTGAAGAACATTTCAAAAATGTTGTACTGTAGAAAGTTATACATTGTGGTTGAGTAACTTAGTAGTTTAGTGTTTCACTTTCTCCTATGTCATTAGTATTGCTCTGAAAGTCTTCAAGTTGTTGCTTTTGTTTTAGGCAAAATGCCAGTTGAGGATGTCTTTAATACGAGGACATGTGACATGGACATTTAAAGTCATAGCTACAAATTCTTTGAAACTGGGTTAATGACTTGCTCCTTTAATATATATATATATATAAATACTTAACAGCCGGTGTCGGGGACAGCACGCATCTAAAAAATAGATTACATTGTCTGTCCTTCTAATTCCTATTCATGGTCGTGCCCAAGTCTCTATCCAGTGATTCAGAGCACTTCATTGCTGGCTGACAAGAATACATCAAAAGATTCTCAGCAGCCAAACAGAAGAGGCTTGTCTTCCATTCTTCTCTCTCTCTCTCAAACCAAAAAGATAATCAGATGAAATATTCTCCCAGAAACATATTGTTAAAGAACCTGGTGTCCAGTGGATGTCCAGGACAAAACAAGCGCTGGACAGACGGCCAAAATGTCCAGACTGAGTAGTCTCGAGGTCATTGATCAGAATTCATAATTTTGTCATAAAGAATCATCGTCTTTAAGATTGCGGGATGGGGGAGAACAAGGTTGGTCTCAATCGGAACAAGAGTTCCTTCATTTCCAGGAAAAGGACATTCGGACGTTTCAACTGGTTCCCTCCAGTTTTCTTTGTCTAGACACTTTGGGTAGGGCTAAGGGTGTGACAAATTGTTTCCATCGATTCGGTGACAACTTGTTGTGCGCCCCGACCCAGTGCCGACTTGTTGAGACCGGATGACGAGTTAATTGTCAAGATTCTGTGACATCTTACTAAGATGGATTGTTCTAGATGGCGTGGACTTTAGCTAGAGGTTGTTTTTTTTTGTTTGCTTTTTTTTTTGTATGGTAAAAATATTTTAGACAGTAGAGTTGTGCCTTGATATCATCTTGTTGACCACATCATGGTGTGTGAAAAAGAGCAATCACTTGATCACAATCACTTGAACAGCTTACTTTGTGACAATGTGCTGGAGAAGACTGTTTCTGTTGGTCAGTGGCTACTAGTTGTAAACGTACCAAGGCGTAACAACGTATTAACACGAAACGTGACAATATAAATGTGACAATTTGATAAGACCACGTGAGAAAATATAATAAGAGCAAACGTGACAATTTAAGTGTGACAAAGTGATGAGATATTTGTGTCCAATCTTATAAGATATGTGTGAATATTTGATTGGATCTAGCGTGACTATATGATAAGATCAACTGTGACAATGTGCTACACCTTAAGTGTGACAACTTTATAAGTCAGAAATTTGATATAACTTTACAGTGTCAAGGGTGATATGTTGATAAGCACGTCGACTGCACCAACGTGTTTGGCACCGTGGGACTCCACTGCAGTTTTTAGGGGGACAAATTGTCCAACAGGCTCAAACCCGGAACATGAACATAGAATTGAAAGCAAACTAAAACAAGAAGAAAGAGAGAGAGAGAGAGAAACAGAAGCTGGTTACTAAAAAAAAGTTGTAGTATCTAATGGTTGCAGTGGTTTTTGGATTTGATTAAAAGTGCGGAAGATTAAATGAGTTATCCCCCCCCCCCCGTTTCAACTATTTGAACAGACGACATTGTGTGTCTCTGTGGACAAATTGTCAGTTGAAGAGAATGGGGGGGGGGGGGCACTTGGTCTAAGATAGTTTCAACAAGATGTCTTCATTGCTTTTTTTGTCTCTCTGTCTCGCTCTCACGTTTCTCTATCTTAATTTCTCTTTGCCTCTCTTTGACTATCTTTGTCTCTATTTGACTCTCTTTGTCTCTTTTTGACTCTCTTTGTCTCTTTTTGACTCTCTTTATCTCTATTTGTCTCTTTGTCTCTTTTTGACTCTCTTTGTCTCTTTTTGACTCTCTTTGTCTCTTTTTGACTCTCTTTATCTCTATTTGTCTCTTTGTCTCTATTTGACTCTCTTTGTCTCTTTTTGACTCTCTTTGTCTCTTTTTGACTCTCTTCATCTCTATTTGTCTCTTTGTCTCTATTTGACTCTCTTTGTTCTTTTTTTGACTCTCTTTGTCTCTTTTTGACTCTCTTTGTCTCTTTTTGACTCTCTTCATCTCTATTTGTCTCTTTGTCTCTATTTGACTCTCTTTGTTCTTTTTTTGACTCTCTATGTCTCTCTTTGCCTCTCTTTGTCTATTCTTACACTCACCTTTTTGACTCTCTCTTTGTCTCTCGTTGTCTCTATTTGCCTCTCTTTGTCTATTCTTACACTCACCTTTCTGTCTCCTTCACTTTCTCGTCCTCGCATCTCTTCCAGCTGCTACTTTCTCTCTATCTCATATGCTCTCTATTTACTCTGATAATGTGACTGTGAATTACGGAAAGATAAATATCAAAAACATAATAAAGTAAGTTTGTACAGCACAAACTCGAAGGCGACCCACATGGGTTATACATCGATGCAAACACAATTATTCCTTGAGAACATGAATGGTTACAGATAATTTCAGTCCGATGAACCCACCACTTGAACAACAACATGCCCCACATTATTGGTCTAGCAAGTGTTTACAGATTCAAACACGATCAGGAAGGCGTTGTTTATTTTTTTACAAAGTCTTTGACGGCCCATGGCAGTTTTAATTTCTAGCGGTAGGTCTTTAATATAAGACCAACAACTGTTCACTCATGTGCACATGTTATGAAGACAGTCTCTGTCTACGAGTACAATGAAGACAGTCTCTATATGTACACATGCTATGAAGACAGAGAGTCGACAAGTACAATGAAGACAGTCTCTATATGTACACATGTTATGAATACAATCTCTATATGTACACATGTTATGAAGACAGAGAGTCTACACGCACATTGAAGACAGTCTCTATATGTACACATACTATGAAGACAGAGAGTCTATAATATAATGAAGACAGTCTCTATATGTACACATGTTATGAAGACAGAGAGTCTACACGCTTATTGAAGACAGTCTCTATATGTACACATACTATGAAGACAGAGAGTCTATAATATAATGAAGACAGTCTCTATATGTACACATGTTATGAAGACAGTCTCTATATGTACACATGTTATGAAGACAGTCTCTATATGTACACATGTTATGAAGACAGTCTCTATAAGTACACATGTTATGAAGACAGTATAATGAAGACAGTCTCTACGTTCACATATTAGGAAGACAGTCTCTGTGAGTCACGACTGCATCCATCAGCACGTTAAAGGTTACCCGGGGTCATAAATTAGTCAACTATTCAAATGTTCAAAACATTTTTTTGGTCACTGGTGGAGTCCCGGGCAGTAGCGGAAGGCAGAGAAGGACGCTGGGGCTCGAGAGGTTTGTGAACAAACACAGACACGTTGGTGGAGTGGAAATAAATTGTATCATCAAGAGGGACATTTAGACATCCAGTGGACCAGAGGAGGTCATTCTGAAGTAGCAATGGGGGGGGGGGGCATGACGCAGAAGTGTGCAGTTAGCTTACATGAGTCAGTCTCGGTATGATGTAATGGCGTCACAGGATGTCGTCTTGGAGAGAGAGAGCACAACAGAGAGACAGAGAAAGAGACAGAGAGAGATGTGAGAGTGATAGAGAGGAAGAGATAGCGAGAGACAGAGAAAGAAAGAGAATAAAAGAAAGAGAGAAAGTTCAAAACAGAGAGAGAGAGTGAGAGAGGAAGACAGAAAGAGAGAAAAGAGAGAGAGTGGAGAGACTTGAAGAGCGAGAAAGAGAGACAGTAGGTAAAAGAGAGAGAGAGAGTCAGAGAGAATGAGAGTAATAGAGAGAGAGAAAGGGAAATTTGGAGGGAGAGAGAGAGAGAGAGAAAAAAAAGATTTGGAGAGAGAGAGAGAAAGAGAGTCAGAGTGTTAGAGAGAGAGGCAGAGTCAGTGAGAGAGAAACAGAGAGAGATGGAGAGAAACAAAGAGAGAAACAGACAAAAGAAAAAGAGACAGGCAGAAAGTATAAGAGAAAAAAGACTGAAAGAGAGAGATAACGTAAGAGAGAGAGAGACAGAGAGAGACAGACAGAGAGTAAGAGAAAGACATCGAGAGACAGAAAGCGAGACAGAGTGGGACACAGTGGCGTAGCTAGGGTGGGTGGAGGAGGGGGGGAGAATTTATTACGCAAAATGCAGGGGCCCCAAACGATGGAAAATCCCTAGCTACGCCCCTGGTGGGTCAGACATAGTGAGAGACGGATAGAAAGTGAGAGATAAAGGAAGAAAGAGAGAGAGAGAGACATGATGAGAGAGAGAGAGAGACATGATGAGAGAGAGAGAGACATGATGAGAGAGAGAGAGAGACATGATGAGAGAGAGAGACATGATGAGAGAGATAGAGAGACATGATGAGAGAGAGAGACATGATGAGAGAGAGAGAGACATGATGAGAGAGAGAGACATGATGAGAGAGAGAGAGACATGATGAGAGAGAGAGAGAGACATGATGAGAGAGAGAGAGACATAATGAGAGAGAGAGAGAGAGACATGATGAGAGAGAGAGACATGATGAGAGAGAGAGACATGATGAGAGAGAGAGAGAGAGATGATGAGAGAGAGAGACATGATGAGAGAGAGAGAGAGAGAGAGACATGATGAGAGATTGTTATTCTGGCTGTGATGTACTAATTGTGTTGACCAGATATCCCAGACTGTTCCTTTAATGGAACAAGAAATGTAAATTGGGTGTCATAGTGACGTCATAGCGGCTACAGGAATGGTAAGGAGGGACATTGATATGAAGAACAAAACAACATCAAAGTACTGGACTTTTCACCACAACCGTTCTATATGATTATGTATGACTATTTAATAACCTACTTTTACAATAGAAACTCATTGCTGTCAATTTTATTTCTATTTTTAGATACTGCCTTTTTCTATTTATCAAACCTTCCCGCCTAATTGAACATAGAAGCAGACAACTGTAAAGAAACTAAATTTACGAGATGTCTAGTGTGAACACATTATGGGCAAACATTTTTTACTTGATATAAAATTGACACTTTATTTTGTTTAAAATATTTAGTTAACATAATTGCACGAAATGAAAGTTTTAATAGTTTATAACTTGAATTTTCAGTTACAATGCTAAAAGCTGTTTAATAACATTTAATTTTATATGTAAATCTTTCGCATTAATAGTTTCCTTTTAATGAAGTTCTTCCTTACAGCTGTCGCCAAAACCAGGCAATTTGTAAATAATAATCATTCTTAGATTATATATAGTCCTCTAAACTCCTTATGAACTCACTGTAGTGCTGTTTGGCCTCAGTCCAGGGTTGACGACAAGTTAACATCAGGAAATCGTACCGGTCTGTCCACTTGTGGAGTTCCGCCACGTGATGTCCAGGAACATTGTTGATTAGCCCAGCTTTGGGTGTTGGACATAAAAACATCAGATCAATAGGACTTCAGGCTAATCTGTCAGCTGGTAAACTATCCAACAAAATCATTAACTATGAATAATTTTGGAATCTTCGACCTTGTAATGAACATGAAAAACTGATTTTTAATTATTTTTTTTGACTACTCGCTAATGCTCCTATAAATGCGACTACAAGATTGTATACACAAGCCTCCCCCACAGTTTCAGAATGACTGAGTACTGACAACACACCATCCATAAAAACTTCTGTGTGTATGTGCCCCAGAACTGTTGGACTTTACTAGTAAATAAAGACATTTACCTTCAAAACTTCGCAGATCAGGCATTTCGTGTGAGATGTAAGTTTGCAATGTATCTTTTGGAAAATAAATTGGAAAAAAGGAAAAAAAAATATTCTTGATATAATAAGTTTGGAAACAAAATGAACTCATGAATGTGAAAGCTTTCGCTGCCCTTACCTTATAAAATATATATATATATATAAATATATATATATATATATACTGAGAATTGTTACAAATAATCTTTGAGTTGAAACTATAATCCAAGTTGCATTACGGAAAGCGACATTTCGGCGACGTCGTTTTGGGTGTTTTAAACACATTTTAAATGTTGATTTTATTTTGCCTTGAAAAATAATCCATGTCTAATTTTTTTGCATACATGCTTAAATGATAAGCTATATGGGTTTATGGACATTATTAAGACTCATACAATAGTGGGCCGTGGGCCTGACGATAATTACACAACAAACTTAATTTCAAAATCTAATGAAAATGAACAAGAATAATAATTTCTTTAACCCAAAAAAAATGTTTAAAACACAAATTTCAATTCAAAAATTAGATAAGTATCCTTCTTTTATTTTTTCCCTTGTTTTTAAGGCAAAATTAAATAAACATATATAATGTATCTAAAACATTTAGCGCCAAAAAGGCGTCGACAAAACGTCTTGCTTTGTTATACAAATGTGATTTTAAGGCTATAATGTTATCGAAGACTATCAGATGGTTTGTCTTTGAACCCGCGCGAGTCACAATTCTAGTGACTTTCTAGTTGTGAAATCTTCTTCTGCAATGTGTTCTTAATAGTACCCTTATATCCCCCACGGCATAGCATTCATGAACCTCACCTTAACCTTCACCAATCCCTTAGTCTGTTAAACCGTTAGGGCACCACACAAGATCTGTTGACTGTCTTTTTCTATTCCTTTTCCATTGGATACAATTTTATTAAATGACAAGCCTGAAACATGAACAATTGACCTCCCTTATATTGGAGTGTTTTGTGCGTATTACAAATTCCACTTTTATTCAATGCAAGCTATGAGTATTTTCTTGATGAAACGAATACATGTTTGATCCAGCAGCTCCTACAGGTGTTTCAATCCTGATTGGTCACTGGCTAGAACAAAATAAATAAAACTGTTGACAAAGAAAAACAAGCAAAATATTAAAAAATACTTTTTTTTAAATAAAAAAAGCATATCTACCATATATACCAATAATGTACAAGTTATTTCCATTATTCGATATCAAACGAAATAATTAATTACTAATAATTAGAGATGCGTGGCTGAGAGGATAAGTACGCTGAAATTGGTTTGGCTACCTAATAAGGGGGCTCGAGGTTCGACACCCGGCTCGACACCCGACTCGAGCAGATTTGTGTTTACTGAGCGCCTAAAGGTAGAGGGAAATACCTTCTCCCAGATACTCCTCCCTCCTCCCCCCCCCCCCTCCATTAGTCAACAATAGAGATTAGACCATAGCGCTCTGAGCATGCTATAAGCGTCAAAGTAGCGCTATATAAAAGCTATAATTTTTAAATATATTTATTATTTAATTAAATTTAGTAATTGAGCATTTTTGCCTATTGATTCATGTTTTGTTAGGTACAATAAATAATTGTTTAAAGGATCAGCTTGATCGGAGAATGTGTGAGGGAGGGAGAAATTGCGTTAATAATTATTTAAGGGGACTAAACCCAACAAAGTTAGCCATAACTGGGTATACTGACGTATTAGTTTCCCTTGTTACTATTCTACAAAATAATATTTACCAGTACTCAATTATGTAATTTATTACTTTTTTTTTTATTGATTCGTGTCTTGTCTGTTTCAATAGATAATTGTGCGAAGTTTCAACTTGATCCGAGAATGTGTGTGGGAAAAATAACGTGTACACACGTTTTACCAGACAGACAGACAGAGTGAGTTGATAGAAGCTTTGTAACAAAAATCGCTATTCGAACTTAGAGCATGGCTCCCCATCACCTGCGTTTTATGTTTCTATCGTAACCAAATGTTTGGTTGGTGGCAGAGAGATGTAAGTGTAGGTAGGTCAAAAGGCTCTGAGTGTAAGTAGGTCAGAAAGCAATAAGTGTAAGTAGGTCAGAAAACAATAAGTGTAGGTAGGTAAAAGACTCAGAGTGTGAGTAGGTCAGAAAGCAATAAGTGTAAGTAGGTCAAAAAGCAATAAGTGTAAGTAGGTCAGAAAGCAATAAGTGTAGGTAGGTAAAAGACTCTGAGTGTAAGTAGGTCAGAAAGCTTTAAGTGTAAGTAGGTCACTATGAATAATGCATTCATAGTTAAATTATTAAATTAAGATGTGCGTTATATTTTTCGATCTCCGGATTCTGTTCTTCCCATGAAGAGAGAGAGAGGGAGAGAGAGGGAGAGA